>JAODUP010000197.1:0-614862 GCA_025642065.1 Paralvinella palmiformis | reverse complement strand
GTAACTCTGCACTATCCAGTAAGTTACCGTTAGTCAATTTTCCCATTATATGGAACAATTGGAAAAGTATCCTTTCCACTTGTAATTCAAGATCAAAAACTAAGAAAACCCTGAAAAGTTACATCTTAGCTACTTACTCAGCATCTGTAAAATGCAACAACCCTTATTGTTGTCAATGTACACATGTCTAGGTAATTATATGATTCCTTGGTACCTGGTCCACATACTTCCAATACACACACGACCAGACTTGCAAATACACAAACGGCGTTTTATTGAGCTGACTATTATTAGCTATAATTGTTCGGGGCCAATGGGAAGACAGTTTCGGCTACATTGGTCCCCCAATTTCTTTATATGTGTTATACTTGTACAATTGCATTATGTATACGTTATTTGATATTGAAATTGGAAATAAATACTACTACTACTATACTACTACCTTCCAGAAAACTACTCTGATGACGAATATTGATCGATAAAGGGCATCCAAGATGTGGTATCGTTTAAAAATGTTGGCAGTTTAAAAATTATACCGTAGGTACTCCAGATATTACATAAACAATATAAATAATTATAGCTTTCCAACGTGTCAGTTTGATTGCACTCTATTAATTGAGACACAATAGCATATATTGTCATAAATTAAGCTTATACATGCGATATTGATGCGCGTTATGATATAGCGTTCACAATGCGCAATACAGGCTGCTCTCCCGTTGTGGAGGGAATTTCATCAGAGTATTTAGTTCGGGGAAATGACCAGAACTGTACAACAACTTACAAGGGCTTATTATTTTAAATTTCGTACGGAATTGTTTCAGAAATATTCAAGACAGGACTTTTCATTCCCTTGTTGAAAAAACCTCAAGCAGGCCGCACTTTATCTAAATAATTATAGTCATATAATGCTTAGTTCAACACATGGCACATAATCCAATATCATACCCGATCTATGCATTTCAATGCCACAGTTTGGCTTCTGTTCGGGTAGCGGATCTTAATTTGGTGCAGCTATTGCGCCTGATAATATACACATTGAACCGTGAGAGTCTTTGTTTGTGGATTACACGCATCAGATAAACATTCAATGATATTCTATTTCAAACTGACTGGAGTTCTATGAAAAGATGTCATTCAGTTACTGATTCAGTGGTTACATTTGCTAACCAATTTAGTTCGTTTTCCAGTCAATGCGTGATTTATCCAGACTGCCCAATTGCGTTCCTGAACGATCGTCGGGTCAAGTTAAATTGTACACCAAGAAGGTTGAATTTAAAAAAGGGTACGCGTCGTTTTGGTTTCTTTGCTTATTCAGACACTAAAACCAGTCTGGTATATTAATAACTCTGAAATGAAAACGACAAAAACTTTCGTTGTGATGATGGTCTTATTTTGGATACTGAGGACAGAATGTGGAATTCTGTGGTATAACCGGTCTGTCAATGATCGTAAATCTATGCCTCTTCTGAAAATTGTTATATGGCACCTTCCATATGATATGGAACACGTACTCATCAACAAAAAGACACGCGACGAGGCTGGAATCTTTTCGGGTGTTTGCATTAGACAAAGCTGGTCATGGGCATTGCAAAATTCTCCCATCATTCAAATGCCACCCGATCAAAGTAATCACAATATATCTCTCTATGTTCGAGGACAGTTGAGATAAACCGGACCAGTACTGAATGATACATCCCTCTATTTTTAGCTTATTTATCTGGTGGTAGTCTATTACCCACGTGCTTTGCTAGGAATTATAATTTTGAGTGCTATGAACACAGTCAATAGTCCCGATTAGAAGTGTAATTCAATAGAGTCATTTTCTTGATGGAGTTCTTCAATCCATACATTATTATTTGACTCCGATAATTATATATCAAGCCTTAGCCGTTTATACATAATAATGCTTTATATATATATATATATATATATATATATACTAAGTTACTTTAATGTCATCCCTATTATACTGTTATTTTCACATGTTTTATTTTATTATATAAAGTGTCCTGTTTTATTATATATTAGCAATCTATGCCTGTTCATTTTGTTGTATTTTTGTACGTTATTTTAATTTATTTCAGTTCTTCGAGGTTCAAATAAATAAATCAATGACATATGTGAGAACATGACAAATAAAATTTATGTGACATCCAGGCAAAGCGAGAAACTAAATTATGAATTATCCTTTGTGTAATTATGATTTTCAGTTGATGAAGTATTTCCGATGCTCAACCGTCGACTTGTATTATCTCGAGATAAAACAGCAGACATCTAGTGATGTATTACTGAGTTTTTGCTTTGAAATACCTCTTATACTAACTAAATATTGATTGTATAATATACTGTTCTATTAATTATAGACTCTATTTGACGGACTCGTGTGGTGTAAGTACACGCGTAAAGTACGTGCTCATACGTCAGAAATCGGGATGATTCGGTTAAATTTAGAGAAAAAAAATTATTTTCACGGAAATATTTAATACCATGCGTGTATGTTAGTCGACAGATCATAGAAACTTAACGAAGGCAGATAGGCAGAGCATCGGATAAAAACAAAGATCGTGGTTGGTAAAGTCGATCGAAAGATGTAGCCAGACTGTTTGATGTCCTGATGAGGCTCTTTAACCCCCAACCCACCCCCTGAATTAAAAAAAGACCGAAGTCCCACTTAACGCGATCACCTACTTACAACGGATTAACCTATGCTTGAAAGTCGTAGAAAAAGGTTTTGGATGGGGTATGTATGCATTCATTCCCCCAAAACAAGACTGGTTTGCGCAATTGGCTGCAAAGCATGAACAGAGAACAAGAAGCCAATTTGCCACAGCAAGCTCTGCGGGAGACACTTTGAGGGACGGATGTTCGATATTTCGCCGTTTATGGCACGATCGGTTGGTTGTGACATGAGGAGTGCCAGCCTCACAGAAGATGCCGTTCCAACCATATTCGATAAACTGGGTGATGCTAAGCCCAAACGAATCAGCAGTTTAATGGAAAAACTGAAGAAGAAAAGGGTATGTATGAGCGATAATAGGGTAATCTTGGGAGCAAATTATTGGACATTCCCCAGTCCACGCATTCGTGAATAAGTAAGATTATTATTATTCCCCCCAAAATAATAATTCACTTAGGCCTACTTAAAGTTTATTATGGCTGTGTATTGTAGACACTACTAAATTGTTAAAGTTGTAGGTGTTCCACTGAGGGTGGCACATTCCTGTGTAGGCCACAAATGGGAGAGCCACATGCATCCACCGGGCTCCCATATACCGACAAATATCACTTTATTTTAAACGACGTTATGTGATAGGAAGAGGGAAATATTTGCTTACAGTTAATATTGTCTGTGACCTTATTCGCGAGTGGTTCAAAGTTGTATGGCTTGATATGCCTGAGAATGTCAAAACTTTCGTCGGAATCTGACATTTTATCTGTCAACTGGTCAAGACGCTTGTAAATAAAGATGTGGCACTACGTGATGTTTGGCAAAGATGACGTCACATAATAATCCATATGGCTCGAGAAAGTTCGAAAATTAACGATTTAGGGAACATTTTAATGGAAATATGATAGCTGTTGATTAGAATTATTTTGAGTGTGGTAGGGCATCTGATAGGGAATAAAATAATTGTTTGCTACGTTACGTTATGTTGTTAATTTATTTTTCCTTCACCTTTAATAATACACTTACATGATTGTTTCAGAGTTCGGTGGTACCGCTGTACTAGACACCTTTTAATATCCTGGCTTACGAGGTTATATGTCATTCCAAGCTATAGATATCCTGTGTAAAACGCCGACCATTTTGGATCAAGCGTCACGTTATGTTTTGGCTGGTGACACTTTCTGGAAGTCCTGTACTGACAAAGATAACCGGGTCAGAGGTCACCAATGTCAGTCCCTCGCTGTGTTGTGTGACATCCGGGTCGGTTAATGATTAGGGATCGCTTAGAGATAATGCTTTTTATTATCATTGTATTGAGTATCTTCTTGATGATCCGATGGTGCAGTGGATAGAGCATCACACCTCCGAGTTACAGGTTCGAATCCGACTTCTATTTATGTTTTGGGGGCATTTCTCTAGGAGGGTGTAAGATGGGAATGACGCTACAACCAGAACGTCGTACGTGCATTATGCAGCACACATGCCGCTATATAAACGTGTACGTTACAACCAGAAAGTCGTACGTGCATTATGCAGCACACATGCTGCTATATAAAAGTGTACGTTACAACCAGAAAGTCGTACGTGCATTATGCAGCACACATGCCACTATATAAACGCGTACGTTACAACCAGAAAGTCGTACGTGCATTATGCAGCTTTTATCAGCTTATTGTGGGACGGAGGGATGGCTAAATTATTAAAACTCATTTGTATTATCGAGATCGGAATAATATGGAACATACAGAAGACATATTTACTACAAACGTATTGATAATAATCATTAATTATTAATGCCTCGTTATGGATTTGGAACGGAAACTGTTGGCTGTATTTAACTCTGTTTGTTTATAGTTGTTTTTGTCAGCTGTGCTATATACAGAGATCTAGCATCTAATCCGAACATGGTTAGTCCGACAACCTAGTAATACAACCAAATTTACCACGAAACGGATACTTCATCTGCCTCGTCCAACATCTGAGCTTTCGACACCACCTCACAGTATCCCTGACAGAAAGGTGCCGTTTAATATTTGACGTATTATATGGCTCAGTGATAGGCATTTACCCGCCTTAATATCAACTGGCTTGGGTTCGAAGTTAACGCTGGCACGTTCGCCCAAGGCGAGTAGAAAATTGACAGCACTAGTAAATGTTCAGTTGGAGTCTTCCTGTGGGCGAGTACAATTATTAAGTTAAAATGACGAAGCGTCTGCAGTGACATGTTATGGCACAGATAAAGCCATACCACTTCAGTTATCATTCTGCTGAACATACCCCCGACGTTAAAATGTTTTTAACCAGCCAGTGGTGGTGCACACTGAGGGGAGATGTGTGACAGTGGGAACAACGTGCTCTATCGTCATCATTACCACACGAAATTCCGTCCATGTTATTCCCCTGCCCGGGTTTTTTCTCAACGAATTCATATGGAAACAGAAATGGCCCCAAACTTAGGTTCTTCCATGCTTCAGCACTAGAGCCCTGCACTGGTTGCATTCGGGTCAACTCAACCCGGACCCGTGGGTCGGGTTGAACTTTTTTCGGGTCACTGGTTGAGCTTGGGTTTAAGTCTTGTGGGTCGAGTTGGATTCGGGTTGTAGTCTTGTGGTTGGGTTGTGTATCGGTTGCCTGAAAAAAGATGGGTTTTATTTATTTTAAATCCAAAATATATGCGCAGCCACTCCCGTTATTTAGCCACCGCCAGTGCTTACGCAATACGAATACCATACATTGCTATATAAATACCACCCGTTATTACCACCACACTGACAATGAAATGTTTCTGATAATCTGTGAATTGATTGACAAGCTGTGAAGGTCATTAGGTGGCGCTCGTGACGGTGTTGATAGTACTATCAGCGATAGATTAAATAAAGTGATAGTTGGGGTTAACAAATGATTAAAACCACGTGTAACGAACCACTCACAAGGCTGACCCGTCGAATATGCCCCACTCTAATTCCACCCTACCACAAAACCAACTTTCAGCCAGGTTCCAAAGTTGACATAAAAATGAGGTTATACCGTATATTATATATATGATCAGCCCTCACAGAATTGGTCCAGTATGTGTTTATGCAGCTAACAATCTATCTCCAGTCTGAACAGTCCAAAGGGAACCTGTTATAATAGCAGTAGGTGTTTAGTGTCTGGGACTCTACAGAAAGGTGTTACAACTATCAATTAATAAGAAGTTTGACTGCTTATATATATTTACCTGTACTCCTATATTGAGGCAGTGAGCTCCGGTGGCCTAGTGGTTAAGCAACCCGGCACTTGGTGCCAACGGTCACAGGATTGAACCCAGCAAGAGGTCGAAATTTTTCCAGGGATTAATTTCTCGGTTCACAACATCGTAGGTGGGTGACCACGTTAAATGGCGCTGCCGTCTGCACTGAATTATTTCAAATAAAGGGGGACGTTAAAGACCCCCTGAGGACGTAAAACACTCTGGCAGTGACCACCCTCAGGGTATTTCGGTTTGATCTTTCCGTACCGTTCCCCAGTGAGGAGTGGGGGGGGGGGATTCTCAACCACTCCCACATAGAGGCTGTGCTGAATAAGCGACAGCCTGGGGATTCTCCCCGAACAACAAAACAAACAAATACATTGAGGCTGTGCCGAATAAGCTACAGCTGGGGATTCGGCACGGGTTACAGTGTTGTAGGTTGGGTTGGGCACGGGTTCAGTATAATTTTAAGTATGGCTTCGGGTTGTGCATAGTCAGGACTAGTGAATTGTTGAAGTTACCAGTCCTGCGGACTAGTAGTGGATTCTAATTAGCTTCTAACCCTGACTGTGGCTTACGAAATTATAATTAACCAAACACCGTCGAGACAAAAAAAAAACATCGTTCACCGTACGTCCCCTAAGGCCCCTGCTGTACCCTCTTGTTGGGCGTTACAACTCTCCCAGCTGCCTCTCCCTCGCGGGGCGCCTCCGTGGTCTAGCGGTAGCGTGTTGGACCACAGATAACTACCACCCGTGTTCGAATCTCGGCATGGCCATATCTGAAAGTTGTTTCATCTTTGGCTTCGCTTCATTACCTTTGGAGGTCGCTCGGCCCATTTAGCCTACCATGTGCACAAAAGTAGCCATATATTTATATCATCTGCTTCTTACTGGAACTATTGTTGTGTATTAAGTAAGAGATGATCATCGTGTGACCAATGGTGCAGTTCGTAATTTTCCGGCAGTCATATTTATGTCGGCAGTCATCGTTTTTTGATGTCACTGACAGACTCAGAGACTGGTCTTGTCTAGTTAAGGTGAATTGATACGCCAGGCCGTCGCCGAGATGGTCAGGAGACTTATATACGTTGTCAGTCATGGTTGATGTGCCGAAGCTAGCCGGTCTAGCTGTCTGTCCTTAAGTTGTTTAAAACAAACGTCCGAAATGTAAACTTTTGCTCATTTAGCGGTAGGCTAAATGGGCCGAGCGACCTACAAAGGCAGTGTGGCGAAGTGAAAGATGAAACAGTCTTCAGACATAGTTACGCCGGGATTTGAATCCAAGTGGTAGAAGTCAACGGCGCTACCAGTTAGGTCATTAGTATATTTTCTAATAAAAATTAAACTACGAGGAACTTCTATCGTCCAGACTCGTGGTAGGTTATGAACGCGAGATGCTGTATCGGATACGCTATTACCTTTGGAGGTCGCGGTAGCGTGCTGGACCACAGATCACTACCACCCGTGTTCGAATCACGGCGTGTGCATATCTGAAGGTTGTTTCGTCTTTCACTTCGTCTCATTACCTTTGGAAGTCGCTCGGCCCATTTAGCCTACCTTGTGCACAAAAGTGGCCGTAAAACATCAATCATCATCACCTTTGGAGGTCGCTCGGCCCATTTAGCCTACCATGTGCACAAAAGTAGTCGTAAAGCATCAATCATCACCACCATTACAATGACCTACTCCGATTTTAAATCCAACATACATCTGTGATTATAAATCGCTAACTTCTAGTGTGGAATATGGTGGCTTTATGCTGTATATCAGGTTTGGGATATAACAGTACACTGATTGTGAATATTGTTTCATAAGCGAGTTCTTTGTTTTAAGCCTTGGAACTGGTCACACCAAGGACACTTGGCCAATTATCAAGGAAAACATCCCACAAATACAGGTAATAGTTGGATTCAAACCGAGCTCAGAGATTTGCACAACAGTACTCTAACCACTTTGCTACTCAAAATTTTCCATAAGTATAAAGCCAAGCGGGAAATTAGTTATCATCTTGTGTAAGATATCTAACAAGGACACTGAATGGCCTAAACTGTGCCGATGTGTCGTTAAACAACATTAATCCATTCTAACAGATCAAGAAGTTTGCTTAAAGTTTTTAATGGAAATATTTATATTTTCATATTTCTGGGATAGTATCATGTTTGTTTATTCTTTTACATAATAAGAACTGTACTGTATTTGCTTCAGCAAACATTACTCTTTGTTATTTCATTATATTTCGAATCATGAACACCTTGATTCAAAATTATCAGTACCTTAATATATATATATATATATATATATATATATGCATTCATGTGATATCATACACTAATATTCAGACATAATTCGTTACTATATGATCAGACAAAGCAGACAGAATGTCCAATGTATTTACTATTAATATAAAAGTGATATTCAATGATAACTCAGTTAGCACCAGTAAAATATTCTGAATTTATTCAGCCTCCATTTTGCTCCATCTTAAATCCTGAATAATTGTTGGAAGCCACACATGACATTAAATTTAACCCTACTGTTTGGGAATAAAAGTGTTTATATGTGTAATTATAATAGTATCTAGTAGTACCTTAGAGTAGATTCTAGATGTGATGTTTTGTAACATCACTGTTATCAAATAACGGACACATGCCCACATACAGAGAGAGATAGACAGTGTACTATTTCATTACACAATTATTTAAAAATAATCCATAGCATGAATAATAATTCAAATATTTATTTTATATAAACATCTGACATGCCATATTTGAATACAACTCTGGAGAAGATTTACACGAGAGACATTTGCTTCCTACTGGCTAAGACGAAGTATTTTATAAATCCAAGCCAACTTCCATCACTGAAGTTGGTAAAATTGTAAGAAAGAATATCTAACTTAGTCATCGAAGTAGCCATTCATGTATTCCTTTGCTAGCTACCTTTGTCATCAACTCTCTCAAAGACTGTTATACTACGTACAGTAGCCTTCTCTAATGCCTCAAGTTGCCTCCTTCCTCTCCGCATCACGTGTTCGATCCTCATGACATCAGTCTTTGGAATCCTGTAAGCCTGTCTTCTGAATTCTCTCCGGATGTGCTCCTTGATTCCAGGTCGCTCTTTGGAGACCTTCATGAATTGTCTATAGAGGTCTAGAATTTGCTTCTGTACCTTGCTGTGTTGTAACATGGTGGATGACTTATTTATCTATTAGGGTATCTCTTGTAGAACTCACATTTTACTGTCAGAATACTGTGTGCTGAAAATATTTAAATTGGATCTTGTCATCTATACTTAGCATTCTTAAATAATTAATTTTCTACAAAACAAATCATAGAGTTGCCAAAACCAAAGATGTTGTGTTATCATGAAACACTGGAACTATAATAGGATATTCTTAAATAACCTTGAGGGTATTTTGGAACCTGTTATGAAATAGGTCAAGTTTATTTATTGGCTGATAGAGAAATAGCTAGAAAACCATTTTCAGCTTTTTGTTAATCATATTTTGGAATTTGCTAATTTATAAACAAACAGATACAAATTTTAGAATATTTTCATCTAAAGTAAAATATTTATTTATTGTGATCACTACTATATGCAATAAATATGCTTTCTTGTGCTGAATTTTTCATAAACCCTATTATATCACCCTTTACAAACATGAGTAGATGTTTATTGTAACAGGTGACTTCACCTCACAAGAATGCCTCCCTTGATTGATTTATGTTAGTACCGGTACTGATTTTTATTGCTAGTAATTTGAAGATTTCATTGTGATCTCTATTGATTATGATAGATATATTTAAAAAAAACACATAGTGTGTGCATGAATCCATAACGTCAAATGAACTTCAATATCAATAACCTATGATTTGTTTGCATACCAACAATGGTACAAATACTATATTTCTAATAAACTGTTCATTCTTTTATCATTATGTCTTTTATTCTTGTAAAATTGGCGATCTGTCAAATCCAAGTTACACCAAATCAAAATTTCCAAGACATGGATGAGGCCACCATGTGCACAACTTCGATTGTTCAGAGCCTGAAGGAACCAATCATAGTGATGAAACATACTTCTTTATATTGTTTATAAATATTATGTACAGGAGCAACAATCTATCACAGGAAAGATAAATAACTTTTTATAGTTACAAATTTTAATTTTGAAAGGTTTTAACTGAAAACAATATACAGATTTCTTAAAACATCTAAGACTAGTCTCTGCCTATGAAGGTTTTTATAGGAATTGTGAAAGAAATGAACATCAATTTCAGTTAGTTAATATACTGGGTTATTCCTCTGAACCAGTGATTTCACTGTTATGTCGGCTATCTAATATGTTTATAGAAATGTGTCAGAGGAATAATTGCATGCTAAAACTTAAAATACAATGTGATCAGCTTATTAAGTCACGGTATGTAGCTATACCTAAATAAATATCAGCTGGTTAGGGCATACCAAGAACAAGTAATGAATTACTGTATTCTTCCATGTATACCACACACTTTTTTCCTTGTTTATACTGGGTGTGTCCTGTTTACACCATAACTAAATTAGTTTTTTAAAGAAAATAAAAATAGACAGACTGATATATTTTATTGCTAAGGTGATAATAAAATGAACTGTGCTCATGGTTATTATAATAAATCACTTAATTCCCTTGTTTGTCAAATTATTATCTTTATCACCTTTAATTACCAAATGACCAAAAGGATCATTATACAAGGTGTGAACATAAATCACTACCGTAAAAACTAATGTAAAGACTTATATGTGAATCATAGTTCATTGACTAGCAATACAATCAAAATCACTGCTCACAATTGAGACAAGTTTTTTTATTAGTTATAACATCAAAGCAATTACGAATGGAAATCAAAGGTTGTGGTGAACAGGTTTTGAGGACCTTAGGAGCAAAATCTGTATCTATACCCACCCAGGCCGTCATACAAAGAGGATCTGCACTAAACAACTAACAGTTGCTGGTAACCTAGAGACTCTTGATTCCCAATGCCATCAGATGTGTGAAACTCACATGGGAATGTATTACAGAAGAAATGGTGTACATGTCCAACTGTAGATATTCGCAGTTTTTCTGGGGCATTATACACCAAAACTAGGTTTTCAAGACTTTTTTTCTGGTCAATAAGGGGTGTGCATTACGCAGGAAAGTATACGGTATACAGAAATTTTACTGAATAAAACTTTTATGGTTTTATTTTTGATACACATAAACATATATATTTTTCATATTAGGGCGCCTATGTGGTCTAGCGATAGCGTGTTAGACCACAGATCACCGTGTTTGAATCTCGGTGTGGGCATATCTGAAGCTTGTTTCATCTTTGACTTTGCTTCATTATCATTGGAGGTTGCTCGGCCCATTTAGCCTACCATGTGCACAAAAGTGGCCATAAAAACATCAATCATCATATATACAACTTGTATATATACAAGTTAACATTATATACAGACTTATTGACAGTATAAACATATTTTAAATTGTAAACATATTTACTCCATATAGACCTAAACACTTTTATATACATATTATCAAATCAGATGATATTTGATATATTGACCAAATATATATATACAGATAATATGTTCTGTGCTGGAATATAAGAGCGTCATAACTTTCTCTTAATTGTTCAACCATATGACAATAACATTCTTAATGGATTGCGTGGCTGCAACAAAATATTACTTGCAATGCTGACTCCTGACATATCTGGCAAGAAATAACTGGGTTTTTTGCAGCTAATCCTAGTGTATTACTATTAGCTATTTTATATACTAATATTATTCACATATCAGCGACATCTGAAAACTAAGAATAATATCACGGCATTCAACATGATTTGATCTATTTATTTCATTCATTCTAGATTTACCGTCCACAAATGCACCATGTCACCATGTACTATTATTATTTTACAATCCAACTTCAGTAAACAGTGACAAAACTAAATTGGCTGCATTCAACCAGGGCCATGAGTAGTACTACTCATGGTCCATGTTGAATGCAGCCAATTTACTACTTAGTCTAAATTATTAGAATGATTAGTAGATGGCATAGTCGATTCAATCATAAATCATTGTAATTAAAACTTATCTGAACATAGAGTGATAGAATCTAGACTAGATCTGGGGCGCCTCTGTGGTCTAGTGGTAGCGTGCTGGACCACAGATCACTATCACCCATGTTCGAATCCCGGCGTGGGCATATCTGAAGGTTGTTTCGTCTTTCGCAACTGGTATGGCTTTAAGAAGGCCTGCCCATTTAGCAACCATGTGACAATGAAATGTCACACAGTTATTTCAAAATTTCTGTATTATTGGCCAGTTATCTAGCAAAATGAGATGTTTTTGTGATAAATCAACTGAATATATATTATATAGACATGTGAACAAATTAATTATAAAAACAGCAAATTATTTGAAGTTGTTAAAACTGTCCTCTTCCCGTTTCGAAATGAGACAAGCAGTTTCAAAATGGGAAGCAGACTGATTCAACAAATACACCGTTTTTCAGAAATTATTTTTAAGGAGATTAGATATACATATATAAAGGCACACACATACATGCTAAAATAATAAATTCATATTTTACAAAATGGTGCATGATCAAATTTATCACAATCTGACATGGTTGACCAAAAGCCAGCTAATACTCATATTGAGGATTACTTAATCCTCCATACCTAGTTGTTTTCGGTTTCTAATTACACTATATCCAATTATGTGTAGGTGCCATGTGATAGTGATACTTATGATGTATATCTGTGGCTGACCATGTACATGGACTCATGCAGTGACAATGGCTTTGCTTAATCTTCCATCTCTAGTTGTTTTGGTGTTTCTAATTGCACTGTAGCAAGATATCTGCTAATCTTTCACATGAAATTATAGATACACATGGTTAGCACCATGGGTGGCTTCAATAGAACCTAAAGGGATATAAGGTGGGAGAAAAGAGAACTTGAATAATAAAATGTAATACATTCTAAAACCAGTTATAAAGTGCCATATTTGACTGCAACATGGGGAAACCAAAAGATGCCATATGGAACTTTTATGATGTTGGTGATGACAAGACTACTGCTAAATGCAAGGAGTATCAAAGTGATATTAGTAACAGAGTTCTACAACCAAAATGTCACAGAGATAAATGTCCAGCCCTTCACAATACACCAAATAAGAGATGATGATGATGATTGATGTTTCACAGCCACTTTTGTGCATAAAGTAGGCTAAATAGGCCGAGCGACCTCCAAAGGTAATGAAGCAAAGTCAAAGATGAAACACCCTTCAGATATGCCCATGCCTAGATTCGAACTCAGGTGGTAGTGATCCGTGGTCCAAGGCAATACCAACTAGACCACAGAGGTGCCCACACCAAATAAGAGAACATTTGATTGTATTGAGAACAATGAAACCAGTCATGAATTGAATGAATCCACACCAAAACGGCCAAAACTCCAGCAACCTAGTGTGATGAAATATGGCATATCAACTGATTCCAAGATGAAAGCTCAGCTAGATGAACAAATTGCATGTGGTTGGTACATAGTCATTAGATATATATTAGATTTGTCTACTCTAGATCTATCATGGTAGCTAAACTGCTTAACCCAAGACCAAGTTCACTCAAGGTAGGCACTTTCATAAATGTCACGACTAAACATCACAAAAAGCCAATGGCTGACTGTGAATGTGATCACTGCTTGGAAAAGGTGCTAAGAGGGGTACTCCCTTTCTCGGATTTTTTTGGTGCCTCTTTTTCGTTTCTTTAACGTAATCACATTGCCATTTTTGTAAATAAACAACTTTATTGTCTGATTCTTTATCTGTTGAAATACAGACATTCTTCAGGTTTTGACACTGAAATGTATGTACGGCATATTTTCCCGCTATTTTAACCTTAAACCTCAATGTTCCGGATCTGTTATAATCATGCCAAAAATTATCTTCTGCATACCGTTAACTCTGCTTCGACACCGAAAAAGCTGGCACTGTTGAAAAATTGTATTCCAAAACTGAAAATCAGATTATAACTATATGCTAATCATCTGTCATTGCTACTTTATAAAATGATAGTAAAGTATAGTATTCAACATTGTAAACCATAGTATAATAATATTCACTGCACATAACAAAGATGTGGTGTTCATAATAAATCACACTAAAATAATATTTAACGAAAAGAAAAAGAGTCCAGTATATTGGTAAATTTAATTTATTATTTAAGGATATAATAATATGGTAAATTACACTTTATTTACCAATATTATTATCTATGATCTGATGGATAACGATATTGGTAAATTACACTTTATTTGTGCCTTTCACTGTTTCAGTCAATCCTTACAGTGCTTACAAAATCGGTGAGTTACTTTATCACGTAATGGACCCAGCGACGCATAAAACGAGTTTTCCGAGGGGCGGTGTCGGTCATTTTTTAAGGCCGTTACAAAAGCGTTATTGGCACTATGCGGCGGCCTAAGCCGGTTTATCGAAGTACCTACTTACACTGACACTGTAATTATAAATTTGACTCACAGACAGATTGTCATCTCGAATTAAAACTACCCAATCATCCAATGCTTTCTGAAGTTTCTCAGCATTCATCCCGCGGCCAACACATGCTAACTTAAATGTTTACATCGTTTACTAGTAGTGGCATGACAATACGGTACGCAGGAGTTAGTTTTTGGCATGATTATAACAGATCTGGAACATTGACGTTTATGGTTAAAATGGCGGGATTATCACGGCATTATCGCTCAGCGGACCCTCGGCTATTGACATAATTCAAATTGTATCAGTGTATTAGTCTATCATGGTTATAGAAACTAAGCTCTTTATGTTTGTATAATTTACTTTATTAAACTACCAAATTTAATTTTTTATGGAAATCAGTGACTACCCAAGTCTAAGCTTAGCCCTACGGCCTAGCCCTAGGCTAAGCTAAAGCCCAAACCATTAGTCTATGACTAGACTACTGATTAGTCTAGATCTAATTTAATAATTAGAGATCTACCGGCAGGAGTTGAGCATTAAGATAATAATACCATCACATATATATATTATATGTAATTTTTTTTAAATTTTAGACAAAGTTGAGGCATATCAGTAAGATGAGCGAACACTTAACACATACATAGACACAGCTTACTATTTTGTAGTTCTAATCCGATTATTTACATTAGCCTTATAGTAGTGACCTTCATATTCGCCATGAGGTAACTTTATTCGCAAGGTGTCGCCACATGCGGTTGATCTAAACATCTCACAGATAGCATATAAATAATAATCGTATATATCAATTAATCAATTTATTTCAGAATATAAAATTCCATATACACATGAATTATGATACAGTGAAGTATATAATACACATAATAAATTAAGTATTTTAGTCAATCTAGCACAAGAGCTAGAATATATATATATATATATAGATATATATATACGCACATTCTTCTTTATGTGTGGGTGGTATTTATATGTTATATATATATATATATATATATATATATATATATATATATATTATGATAAAATGTAACACTTGGATAGTCAAATATTGTTAATTTTTTTTCAGATTTTGATACGTCACGGACGGACGTGAAACAGGTAGTACTGTTCCATTCACTAGATGGCACCACTACGCGTCGTACCCCGACGTACGATTGACATATTTAATTCGGAAGTCATTATTCACCCGACTGTCGGTTCTCCAGTGAAGATTTTGTCTGCTTCGCACCCGGCCAAGATCGCCAGCAGTCCGGAATTCCGATTGGACACTGGCCTTCCCTGTATTACTAAAAACTGGCGGGAGACGGAAAATTAAAAGTACCTACCGGCATAAAGCAATCCCCCCCCCAGACGGCGATTTACTGGCTACTTTTGAGAGAACTGCATACTGCGTATTTTCACTAAATATATAGCACGTCTATGGTATTCCAGCAACCAATTACAACCTATTTAAAGCAAATGGGAAAATCATTGTAAACTAAACCTAGTGCATCCACACCAACTCGGCCATTAATTTTGCTATGACCCGGCTGGGCTTGCTGGCCATTTATGTTGTTGCACAACCGAAAATGCCAGCTAAACAAGAACAAAAATTAGCGTTAGGTAGCCGGGTAAGCAGTCGCTGATACTTTCCTTCGGGACCCGGCTGCCGGGTAAATAATATTTATTCAATATATTTGTGTACTTTATAAAAGTTGTTCTAATTGTATGTAAACGTGTAAAATGTATTTTGTCATTGTACGGTATAGGTAACTATCGCCTGTACCATGAATACCACCGATTTATCGTGCATCCAGATCAATGGCGCACATTTTAATGTAGCAAACCGCCAAAGCTTTAAAACATCTTTATGGGCGTATATAGAGGGTACAAGAGAGGCTTCACTCCAGTTACCCCCACTATGACGGCGAGAATGTGTGTGTTCGTAAATATTGTATAATATTCATGTTGGTGATGATGATCGATATTTTACGGTCATTTTGGTGCACTTGGTAGTCTAGATTGGCCGATCGACCTCCAAAGGTAATGAAGCCAACTCCGAGATTCTAACTCAGGTGGTAGTGATCTGTGATCCAACGCGCTACCATCGCATCAGTTAGGCCACTTGTTAGTAAATGATTCCTATGTTCAAAATGTTGGGTCTTGAAATTTAGATGAACATACTTATGTTGGTAATAAAATATTTACACACCATGTTTAAAGGTATTCATCCTCAATACTGCTCAGCATATCTCAGTGGCAAAACACCCGCACCGGCAGATCAGAAGTTGGTTTTTACAAGTTAGGCACAGTAGTGCCATCTAGCGAATGGAACATTAACTGCCTGCTTGTCCGTGCAGTACCAAAACCTGAATGAAAAAATATACTTTTTGATAATAACGCAAATGAATTTGTTGATAAAGTTTAGCAGATATATAAGGTCCCGAATATATATACAATCACAAAATCCTTTATTGATGTGCGTAAAGGTGGTCTTGCGGTGTCTGTGCGATCTTTTAGAACAACCCTCGCTACATGTGGTAAATAGTACAGCTCCAGCGAAGTACTTCCGCTTGCCGCTTGGGTTTTTCCGTATATCTACTAGTCTAAGTGTAAATGTGACTATATTTCTGTTAGCTCTCAGGTTATTGACACTTTTATGTTATATTTCTTTCATAGATTTATTCACTTCATGATCTTAGCTAATAGAAATAACAATTATCAATGAATGTTACATTTATTAGTTGAGGACGAGGTTACTGTTACCGTTATCATCACGGTTATGCCACTTATCTCGTCTTATCACGACTTATGGCTTAGAGTTAGAGAGTTGGACTAGTTAGTAAGTTAGGGGGAACCGGACACCTCGCCCTCTTGTAAAATAAGACACCACGCCCCCGAGACACTTCGCCCGCATGGACATTTCGCCCTCATTGAAAATATTATTTATTTATTTATTAACCTCCGTGATGATGATTGGAGAAGGAACAAACATGTAAAGAACAGTTATTTTATATAATGGTGGGCGGGGTTGGTCTAGTGTTTAATTGGATATTTATTAAATATGTTTCTGACTCAATTTCACCTAATTGAACTAATGTATTGTTCATTTCATAAAATAAGTGAAATCTTATGCTACGAAATGATTTTGTTCATACACATTGGACTTGTCTGTTCAGAAATGTATTCGTAGACTGATGTGTCTCCCATTTCTTCCACACGAATATATCACCTTACTCTTTACAAACACGAAATTACTAGACACATCAACATCACCAATGCCTCCACTTCTTTGTCAACTTTTAAACTACATACAAACAAACTGGATTTATAGTAACATTTGGCACTCTACTTCCCCATGGTCCATCTTCAACCATGCAGTAAGGAACAACAATGACTGCGAGGGGTGGCATAGGCATTTAAATGCAAAGAATCGCTATTGTCTGGGACAAGTTTACTGCTGAAAAACTCCCAAAGAAATCTACAAGTGTTTTCACATATAAATATGCCTATTAATTGTTTCATGTGCATTCATAGTGTATTCGTATTGCTTATTGTATTATGTTTCATTCATTGCTAATTGTCTTACGTTTTATCCAGGGTGTGTTTGTATTATATTTCTGTTTTATATTTTGTATATATGTATTTTATTGACCCATTGTAAATATTAGTGTCTTGTGTGCAAATAAATATCAATGTCATATTAATTGCAACCAATCACATAACGGCCACACACTAAACAAAGAACTGCTGAAACCAACAAAAGAAACAATGCATTTATATATATACCTAATATCACTATTTGTGTCGATAGTTAATATTATTGTTAGAAACAGTATAAACACACATGCTGATAACATTTAATATAAAAAAAATATTATTGCGGGCGAAGTGTCCATTTTTGTGAGGGTGACATTTGTCCATTGGGGCGAACTTGTAAAGGGGGCGAGGTGTCCAGTAACCGTTAGTAAGGTACTTCGATAAACCGGCTTAGCCTTACAGGCTGACTACCCTTAGTCTGTCTAAATATGGGCTCCAGGCTGGGGCTGGACTGGATTATTATCGTTATAGATCTAGATCTACAACATTATGATTTAGTTGCCCGCTCCATTCGGCCACTGTAGTATTGAGGTTTTACACCTGACGTCACAGACACATGACTGTTTTTTTATGCCGCGATGTTCGGGGTCAAGCAGTGGCTTGACTACAAGCCAATACACTGGTATAATTATAGTCTGCTACAATGCAGCGAACAACATGAATCTTAGATATGCTTCTGATATATTGAATACTGAGCTTCATTCATCTCAAAAGCAAAGATCATCTGTTGGGTTAAAAATAATAGATAATCTACATTGGCCAAGATCCCTACACTATGCCGCCAGAGATCTGGGTCAACTATGATAATGCCAGTATATATCCAGAGGTCACATACCCTGATATATAGTACAATTATTTGATCAGCATATAATCCCCTTATCCTGGAGATCAAGCGTATAAAGGTCTGGAGGCTTATATTTATTTTAAAGATGGATGGGTCAGATCATTGATGATCGCTCCCACCTGATCTGCATCAAACTGATTTTGTGGTGAAATGACACATGTATATAAATAATTATAACAAAATGGTGTTAGTTTTACCAGATCATTATACTCAGGTTAATTATGTTTTTCAACAGGTTATCACTGATAGAGCCCTTGGTGTGGCTAGACATATTGATTATTTTATCTCCAATACATATATTAATCAGGTGGTATAATTGATTCTGACAGATTCACCAAAGCACAAACCATTTTATCTACCATATATATATATATATATATATATATAGTTGCTTTAAGTCGACCCTGCAGATAAGTTGAGGTAAAGTTTTGACACCGTAATTCTTTCCTCAAGCATGTGCTCACCATATAAATTGAAGTCAAGTATTGCAATGTGAACAGTGATTTCTATATTATCGCTAATGATATGGTAGTACCAGTAGTTGACAGCGTATGACTATCAAGTATTATTACGTTAAGACCGGCATGTTTGTGAGATCTAAATAACAATTTGGTGAAAATTAATTGTTATTTATTGAATAATAATGGATTAGTAGGCAGCGATGTGGTGATTTTATTCTGACTCTGGCTCTTATTGGGTTGAATCGTATAGTGTTGTGTGTCGAAGATGGCTGAAAACTTCTCCTTCAGCTAGTAGGAAATATGATTGAGGTGCTTCTGGGAACTCGTTTTTCTCTACCCAAAAAAATTGACTTATATGCAAGTATATATGGTAGTATTGTTAACTGAACAGTTGGGTCATTTTGGAGTAAAGTTATATTTATTGTACCTTGTAACATTGTATACGTTTGTCTAACAACACCAATGACCTCAACCTCAATTGCATAAGGGTCATCATCTATTGTTGAAATGTTGAGAGTAAACATGTTGTTTTTATGTTAGGTAATACAAATAGATAGGTACAAGTGAGAATATCATAAGATGACATCCCTGTATATAGTTTAACCTTATCATCATTGTCAATAAAAGTTGTTTTGTTTATGGTTAAATCATTAATTAAAACCCTTTCTGCTTCACATTGTGACCTAAGTGGCTGGCACTAGTGTGCACTAGGCATCCATAAGTGTCAACTTTGGATCTCTCTCAGTCTCTGTTTACTGCTGCTATCCATTTGTTTTTTATGTCCCGATCCGCTGGAAATCTATAAAAAGGTATAGTTTTGTCCCTTGCTGCATGCTGTTATAGCTTACAGCAAAACATGTATGGCTCATGATGTCATTAATACTGATGTATTTTTTATTTGTTGTACACCAAACAGCAACGTGCCCTGGCTCTCGGTGTACCAGGCCAGTGTATCCAGAGATAGCTTGACCCCCCCAACATGATGGCAACAACAAATATCACGTGATTTTATGATTTCAGTGTAAAACCTCAATAGCAATAAAGGACAGCATGTGGAGGGAGTGTGACAGCGACTACACTCCCACTGGCCACTATTAGATTTAATTACTGGTACACCATTATTTGCCAGAGATTGAATCCTTGTTTTAACTTATTATTCAGATGCACAAAATTGATTGAATATTATATAGTGTGTCCACATCTCCTTTATTTTAAAGAATCCCCCTTGTTTCACTATTCTGCTAGATAAAAAAAATTTGGTGCTTATTTCCTCACAATTGAGTGTGTAATTGTATTCAAGTGCAATAAAATACTGGTTTATTAAGGTGTATTATCTAATTCCCCATTCATGTCTATATGTTACAGTTATTCTGTATAATCAGGTAATATGTAGGGTTGGGTTTCTGACGTCAGAAAGGTATTTTTGATAGAGTTTCTGATAGAGTTTCTGACATGACTAAAATCTCTGGTAATGTAGGATATTGGTCATTATATGGCCTACTGAAAAAAGAACAACAAACTTATTAGGAATGTTATATATGTTTATATTTATTTGAAATGTTTAATTAACATATTCATTCATCACATATTGATAGTTCCATTATTTCACGTCTGTTCACAATGAACTTATGCAAGACATTGTTATACAACAATCTGGCAATTTCTATATAAAAACTGCTATATTATCAAATGCCAACACATCTAACCTATCAATGCAATGTAATGTGACATTACTAAGCAAACACCATGTTCTATTTTGCTCCTAAAAAGCACATATATTCTGCATAAAGATCTTCCATGCACCTGCTATAATTGGTATCAAACAATCATATATGACACCAAAATAGTAACAGGCAGAAGAATCAGTTACATCCTTGTAATATTCATTCAGTTGACTTGACCCACACATGACAATCACACTTGATACTTAAGTTGCTATAGACAATAGAGAAAAGGTTCATTATTATGGCCACTTAATTAGGAAGCAGAGCTGAGCCTTTGACGGGAGAGATGTCTTGGTGGGATATTATGCTATTGAATACACTGCTATTTGTGTATTCTGTATTAAATGTAGACATAAATTCATATATTAAAGTTCACAATCTGCAAGAAACTGACTAAGTCATGCCAATTCTACAAAGCCTACATTCACATTTAGGTGAATCAGACCAAATGAAGAGAACACTCGCCTAATGGCAGATGAAGATGATGGTGACTTGAATAGCTGAAGAATGATGTCCACGAAGCCCTGGGGGACACCCCTAGGTACAGTTGACTTCCACCATGTAGCTGGTGGGATGGACTTGGCTGAGTCACTGAAGAAAGCTGGCAGGAAGGGTGGATGCTAGCAGGGTTGCAAAGTTTTTTTCAATTAATTTATGCCTTTAATTGGCTGTAAAACATTTAACAAGTATGAGTTTCTGACGTTTTACATGTCAGAAAGGTGATGGTTTCTGACAATTTAGATATCAGAAAAGTATTTCTGATATGACGGTTTAAAATGTGGTTTTTACCCTCTTGTCAGAAACCTGCCAACCCTGGTAATATGTATATTACCTGAAATTTCAGTTAGCAGTAGATGTATTACCTGAAATTGTACAAATTAACTTTAACATATATACAGCTCTCCATCTATGACTATGGTCTAACAAGATAGGTCTCCACCAGTCCTTATGTTAAAAAAAGGATAGTCTGGGCTGAATTATAATAGCAGCCTTCAAGATTATAACATATGGTACTGGCCCTCTACCTATATGTATTCTAGATAAGGATAAGAGTTGGGGGTATCCCCATTTATATTGAATTTGCGTTGAAGAAATAGAAAGGGGAAGGATATAAAAGGTTTTGCATTTTTGGCAATGAAAGTTACAAATGATTCCAAAATAAAGAGACCATATCCATTGTTTTCCAGCAAATGCAAATATAACACGATTTACCCTTCATCCAATTTTACAATTAGCTTTACATTAGTCCATTTAGAATTCATTGGAGACTTGCACGTAGAATCGGTTTATTGCTGACCTCCAGATTTCCACAAAAGTCCCTGCTTGACAATGACGTTCAAAGGAGCTCACTATTTGTTCAGTAGGGATAAATTTGGGTTTATCTGTGAGGTCACTCCTAATTTTGTCTATTTTCCTGAGGAAATAATCAGCAAATTTCAACCTTTTCACTCAAGTAAGATTGTTAACTAGAGTAAATAGTGATTTAGTGTTCTTGCCGCATTCAACAATTTTGTTTGATATTGCTATTTGCTAGGGTTTGGTTTTCTACACTGAATATGCTGTATATTGTGGCAGAAGGCTCTTCACACACAAGAAATATGATTATCTCAAATATACTGCTGAGCCATGCGCCTCTTATACGATACCTGTTAGATATTTTGTGCTGTCTTTAAACATGGGATAGAGTTGATATCGTTATTTTCTAGCCATCATTATATATAACACTTCACAACTAACTTATGATGATCGGGAATTCTCAGTGAAAACTTTCTTTATTTACGTTGGAGATCCACTTCAGCAAATGGTTGCAAATAATCAATAAATGGAATACTACAATAAGAGAGTCACTTGATAATAGATTTGTATTATAAATCTAGTCACTTTATCCAGCCAGTCTATTATCATTCTAAGTGTCCAGATCCCAAACATATCTTGTTTATTCCATTATCGGTTGAATAAGAGTTGTGTAACTTGAGATCTAGCATTGTTGTCTAGTTACTATCCTTATCAATATTCTTTATTAAAATCTCTGGTTCTTGGCTAATTTTTGCACTGTGGTTAAGCAAAATATATACCAACTCTGGTCCCTTAACATCTTGCAGCCATTCTGATTGAATCTTTTTAACATTAGAGTTTGGTATAATGTTGATATACGAATAGTCCACATTAACAATTTGCCTAATTTCTGTTTCAGGTATTCTTCTCATCTTCCTGTGATATCACAGCGTCAGGATGACCTATGGTAATGTCACGTTAAAGGCCTTCAGTAGCCTAATCCATTCAGCAAGAATTGTTCAAGTTTTAGCAGTAGATTCCTAAACTTGAGACATGACTGTTAGCTGACATGACAGAGAGTACTGTAAAGATCAAGAACACATGGAATGTGCTTATTTGTGATGATTTACTGGCAATATGTTGACACACACATACACATGACTGAGGAATGATGGAGGCTGATATCAGGAAGATAGAATTGGCCAATGTTGATGAGGTCTTCGTCTTTGCCAAAGTCTGTATCCATAATAACGAGTTTGATTTAGAAGTTTGTGTACCCTCGGAGGGCGCAGCTGAACAGCATTCCAAGCGGATCATCAGTCATGAGTTCACACTACCGAATAAAGAGGATATCTTAGCGATGGAGCTTGAAGATGACAAATCTGTCGGGGATGACCAGAACATCCATTCCACCAGCGAGCTGTTGGAGGTGCAGTGCAATGTGTCACAGGAGAAGACTATTGAATCAAATGCTAATTCTAAAGCAACAGTGGCCAGTGTGAATGGACGGAAAACACGATCTCACCGGAAGTTTCCAAATAATAGCAAAAAGCGAAATACAGGAAGGCGGAACTGCGGAGTTGATGCTGGAACCGATATCGAGAATAAGTCCAGCAAAGTTACTAATGATGTCTGGAACTCCAAGGGACAAAGTGAGTTGGCTTTGGTTGATCACAAATGTAAGACAAAAACAAAGTCTGAAGCTGAGAAAGCAACTGGAGAGGTTTATAAATTTAAGTGTGAATTTTGCAAGATTTCTCCATTCAATTCAGAAGAAACACTAAACAGGCACATAAAGCGTCACAACTTCAGCATGCTGCCAAATGGAGAAGGCCTGTATGAGTGTGCTGAGTGTAGAAAAAAATTCAAATCTCGGACCAACTTGGCTACTCACATGTGGATCCACAGGGAGAAGAGATTCAGCTGTCCTCAGTGCGGTAAGACATTTGTGCAGAAGGTTCAGTTGAAGGTGCACATTTCGAGCATTCACCAAAATGAGAAGCCGTACTTGTGCTCACTTTGTGGCAAGAACTATTCACAGCAGGCTGGACTAGCTTATCACCTGCGTGTCCATAAATCTGAAGAACTAAAGGACAAAGTGATCGAATCAGAAATCATGAGTAAACATGGCGAGAATCGAGAAGGTAAAAAAGTGGTACTCTGTTGCCTAATCTGCCAGGAACGATTCTTTAAAGTGATTCGCTGGTTGTATCACCTGAAAAAGCATCTTCAGTCCGATGCTGGTTTGGAAGAAAACAAGAGAGAAAACATCACTAGAATTCTTCAGGAGAACGAGGTGTTCGTGAAATCACAAAGAGTATATGAGTGCAAACACTGTGATCATGTCAGCTTCTACAGCATGGAGCACACACTGCACAAAGCGATGCACCTCGATAAGGACCCAGTCCAATGTCCAGACTGTAATAAAACGTTTGGCCAACACTCAAACCTGAAATATCACATCCGAAGAGTACACAAACGTCTCCAGTGCCAAATCTGTGCTCATCGTTATGGAACAGTCAGGGAGCTGACGGAACACCAGGTTGCTGAACACGATCTTGACCCGCAGCTGGCTGGATCGCCGTACTACTACTGTAAGCGGTGTCAGTATCGGAGCAAACAGAAGTCGCGTCTCTTGTTCCACATGAGCCAAGTACACAACATCAGTTGTGTCAACACCAGTAAATTCAGCTGTGAATGGTGTGGAAAGTCATTTGCGACCAAATACAGCCTGCAGCTTCACGAGCGCACCCACACAAATGACCATCCTTTTGTGTGTCGTGTTTGTGACAAGTCTTTCTCGGATCCATCTAATCTGATTCATCATGGAGCCAGGTCACACCCAGATGTTTCAAAAAAGACTTTTTTCAGCAGAAAGTGTTAGGATTTCATACCCATGATGAAAATTGAAATCTACCCATTTAAATGGCTGGAGCACTGTGATCTTTATGCCGTGAATTTTCAGGGATCAGTTTCGTCCATGTGCATGTATGTGGTTTGTACATCCTTATGCATTCACATACACTAATATTTTCTGAATACAGGTTGGTTTTGGTGGCTTTGTGATTAAATTAGTAAACCAAAAGCTGGGAGAACCTAACTTCGAATCCATCAACAGGCTGCTGATTTTTCACCCGCCTGTGAAGTTTCCTATTTTTAGATTTGTCATATGCGATTGAAAACATCGGGATTCAAGGGTAATAGAAACATTGCGAGATTTTAACTTCTTGTTTAAATAGGACATGAGGTTAAATGTGAAGGAAGAGACTTTGTTTCACAAGTTAAGATATTTCCATGAAGGAATTGTTACACACCTAACACAATTTAGAAATCTCAAAAGAGCATAACAGTTGAACTATATTATCTGTATTTCATTTATGATGATATGCAAAAAGTGAAAATGTATCGTAGAATATTCAGAATTATGACGGCATCAAATTTAGAATGTAATTTTTTTTTTTTAAGCTGCACTCTCTATTACTTAACAGTTTATATGATATAACATCATTGTTATAGTCAAGTTGCCTATAAATTACCTGAATATGCTATTAATCTATAGGAGCTAATTCGCTTATATTAGCCATCAGTTAATTTTTTGGCCAATTTGGTGTATGTTCTACCTTCAGCTTAACACTGCTATTGCTGATCTAAATAAATGTGTTTCAGCTTGTCTGTTCAGCTCTGTTTGATTATTGCTCTGTATCGGATCGTGGGTCTCATCAAAGTGGCAATATTATTATCTTTTCTTAAAGAAAATTGTATTGTTTATATGATACATTACTGGATGTACAGTGCTATGTTTGTACACTAATGTATGCCAACCAGACACTATACTGATTTTTTATTATAAATCAAGGTACACTCGTACAGACATGGAGCATAATCTTAACGCCATTGAGCACATCAAAAATTGTATTTTTGAGCATCATCAAATAAAACTGTATCTAAACTTTTTCAAGGTGTTTTTCTAACATGATAAAGTTTGGTGTTACTGAGGATCATAATAGTGAGATGAATACATACAATTTGTAGAGCACATAATATATTCGATATATCCTGGATTTTATTGTTTTTTGTTCTACAATGGTGTGTTAATTATAGCTTCAATCTGCTCTGAAGGTAATTGTATCTCTGATGATCTGGTTAAATTTACAATTATTAGTTGTTCAGAAAATATATTTTGATATATTTAGCTGCTTGCTTTTTAATTGACCTAATATTCTGAAACCAAGTTTATAATACAGTTACAATGTAGCCGTTGATGTGTGTCCGTCTGTCTATGTCGCGGGAGCACATATTTTATAACGTCGCATGGATACATAGGTAATTGTATGATTGAAGTTTAGGTTGTGTATCACTTTTGTAATAATATCTGTCTACATAATATATAAAACAATTTAACGGCAATTATTGGTGGGTTATCGTTAATTCTTTCAAAAGAGATACACCATTCTGCTTAACAGAGTATTGAAAAAATGGTGATTGTGTGAAACATATGTGACATGTTGTTGCATAACTATTTGCCTCTAAATTGGTTGTTTCTGATTCTATGTTAAATTAATAATTAAAACTAAGCTGATAATAGCAATCAATGAAAACTGTGTGCTAATATAAAATATTTGATGTTGAGAGAACTCCTGTACTATAGGTAAATTATCTTAGAATTATTGTGAACTACATTACTCAATGAACATTTTCATGCGGAAGAAAATATGTTCATTAAAATATGTGATATAACACATTGGCTGTGTCTTATTATGCTCAATAAAATCAGCTTTTGTTGAGAAAAAATAGTAAGTGTTAAACTGTCTTTAGGCATACAAAATTCATTTGCTATTTAATTCATGAACTATCACAAATTTGTGTGTTTATGACTAATGATATATAAAAAGAATGTTCTGATTTATTCCTGCATCAATAATCTAATCATGCTTCAGTTAAAACATCACTTTAAATGAAGCCCTTTAAACAAAATTCTGTCTCCATAAACCAACTTGGGAATGACATGTTAAACTAAGTACAATTAACTACTTTGATATTTATCAAAACATATTAGTTAAGGCTGGTTAGATGAGTTAAAGTCGCTGGTTTTGTAGTTAATTATTAAATTAATTGACCAGGAACTTTATAATTGAGCATTCTTATTGGGTTTTGTCAATACTTGTTCTTGGTTTATCATTTGTTTTAAATTAATTTTTCTTTCCTGCTTCAGAAAATTGTTTTCATTTAAAAAAAACTTGGTCTTCATCTGACATATGAACTATTTGAGTTTTTCTAGTCACAACCATCTATCTCTGTTTGATCCTCAAATAGGTTGGATAACACTGGCATACATCCAACCCTCAAATTTAACGCTAAGCCTAACCCATGAAACACTATTAAGGTCACCTTTATTTTGTCATAAAAATATTTTAAAATCAGAAAAAAAAGGTTCCTTTGTTTCAAATGGAAAATCTGAAATTTAAAATGGGTGCTTGAGTGAGTACTTAATTTAGCCTCGGTACAACAATAATAATAGTAGAAAGGCTATTCCCGAGGCAATATAATTTTGGATCAAACATTGCAGACAACAAGTTCGCAGAGAGTTTTTAGTGTGTTGCTCTAATTCAACCTTCCAATCAGGGTTTGAATCCAATCAAGTGACCGATGTTTGTGTGATGCCTATTTGGACAGTCAGTTAGCCATAAGATCCAAGTGTTATTAGCTCCAGAGACTCAACAAACCATTCATTCAACTAGATGGGATTGCTCTATAAAATAGTCAATCATCTACATGGATGATGATGATGATGATTGATGTTTTACGGCCACGTTTGCGCACATGGTAGGCTAAATGGGCCGAACGACCTCCAAAGGTAATGATGAAACAACCCGTCAGATAGCCCACGACGAGATTATAACTCAGGTGGTAGTGATCTGTGGTCCAACGCGCTACCAACTAGACCACGGAGGCGCTCCCACAATCTACACGCAAGAACAACCCCCACATTATGAGCTGATAATTCAATCCCTCGATGACATGCTGCTGAAAGGTATCAAATCTGTTACTACAGATTGTATAACAGACCTGTCATCGTGGGCGGAATGTGATTACACCACTTTTAACACACTGTGACAAGAATTTCAGTTAAAGTGGATAGAATAATATATATACTGCATGTACTTGTATGTGATACATCATGTTGACTGCATGTGGCCACGAATGGCAAATAATTAAATCGTCGATTTGAACTAAATCTGGGCCTGACATATGAGTGTACACAAAACAATATAAATCCCACGTTTAGTTGATCTTGATGGCACATTAGGTTTCCGGCTCGGCACGGTAAGCGCAAAACTTTTCACCCAGTCCTTTATCAGGGATGACTGAACTACTTTTATTTTGTACTGTAGTAGAAGTAAAAGTAAGCCTCTTCAAAACTACTTGAGTAGAAGTAAAAGTAAACTGGTAAAAATCCTTTCTAAAAGTAATTGAAGTAAAAATAGCAGATACAATTTATTGTAACAGAAAATATGAAAATCAGTTACAGAGTGCACAAGAGTTAATCAAATCCATTACGCCCACAGACATATGCTGCCACCTTAGATCCATTGCACCCGTAGATTGTAAAGTATACCGATTTTCCCTGTTCACTGTAAACCACGGCTTTTACCAACCCGTTAGTATTCAGTGAGCCGTTGATAGATAGCCTTCACACATTTCACGGAAACACACGCAGCGTGATACAGCAAGCGGCAGGCATCATATTATTTAGAAATAATTAAATAAATTTGACAATGATTGAAAAACAACGACATGAAAAGATAGTGTCAGATTGCTGGGAATAATTAATAAACGATAAAACGGTGACATGAAATCCAGACGAAAACGGGCTAGATTTATATAAGTGGACATGCACCGATATGAAAAGATAATACTAAGTTAATTAGAAACAAATTATCTGGTCCGGGAATTGCTATATACACCAGTAGCGATGGACGCCTGTAAGGAGTGACTAAAGCAGTGACTCGAGGAAGTAGTGACTAAAGGAGTGACTCAATGAAGCAGTGACTCGAGGAAGCATTAACCCAATGAAGTAGTGACCCGAGGAAGCAATGACTAAAGAAAGCAGTACCTTTCGCAGCTCGATACTAACGCCTGTTACATGATAAACCTATTGTATAGTGGAAATAAACTCTGCTAGAAGTATCAGCTAAATACACCGAGTCTTCCGTCTTCTGTGTGTGAAGGAAGGCGCGATGAGATGACAGAATTGCTGCCGCTTTTACGTACGGGCGGCGGGCCTAGAATTCTATAAGATATGCTCCTACCTTCAGTTCATTGAGCAAATTAAGACCTTGTTTAACTTCAGCAAAAGCTGATTCTCAAAGTTGGTGTCGCCAATGTGATTAAATATTTAATTACGCTCAATTTTATATAAAAAAATCGCTTCTGCTGAAACATTGTATAACAAAATGAGCTTCAAACATAGGTTGGCAAAATTATTCTTGAATATCAGTGAAGATCAGCGTATTAAAACATATTTGTTTACTTTAAATTCATAAAGAATACACAAGTATAGGTGCATAACAACTTGAATTGATAATTTGCAGCAAATGTATCAATTGTCTCTTAAATCATAGACTATGTTATGGCTAAATAAGTAACGAAAATATCGTGAAGTAAACGAAAGTAGCATCACTGCAAATAAAACTACTTCGTTACAAGAAAAAGTAGTTAGTTGAAATGTTACTTCCAGTTACTTTAAAAAACTACTCAAGTAGAGTAACGTACGAAGTAGTTTGGTTGTTTCTCGCGTTTGACTTCTCACTTTGATTATATTCTATTTGTTTCACATTTTAAATGTCATTGCTGATTGATTACAAATGTGACACATATTGAAGAGTGACCTCAACACACAATGTGTACATCACGAACACTGTCAAATGGAGGAATCGAGTCAAACGTTAAAAAGGAATTGTTATTTACGGATTTGGTCAAAGGAGGCATGGATATAGATATCCCTAATTATCGGCTTACAATTAGTGGTGTTTATTTCCATATCCAGCATGAGAACTTCCGAGTACAAAAGTAGCCTCAGCTTCTCGAATTGTTTTAATTTCTAAAAAATGCCACTCAATCGGAGTTATAAAAATGCATTCTGAGCGGAGTCATTATACGGTATCTGCTATATATATATATATATATATATATAGATATATATATATATATATATATATATATATATATATATATATATAAAAAAAAAAATTAAAAAATGATATAAAATGCGTATATCTATATATTTAAAGATAAACAAAACATAATTTTAGTTCATAATCCATGCATCTATATATTCTGTATATACTGTCTTGTATATGTTACAGTTAATCGGCATAATCAGGTAATATATATATATATTACCTGAAATTTTCAGGTAATCTGTATTAAATCTCAGTTAGCAATAGACGTATTACCTGAATATTTCAGGTAATATTCATATTACCTGATTATACAGATTAACTGTAACATATATACATATATACATCTGAGATCAAATGTCACCAATTTATGAAATTGTTTCGAACTGTATGGGTAGTAGAGTGTAATTTAGATTAAGCCAATGGGAAACATCTATTTTCAAACGCAAGAAGTTGCATAACACATTATGTGTCTACAATGACCTAGGCTCCTCCCATATTGTAACTTCATGAATGTTAATGATTATATACTTTTAAAACAATAAAAAGAAACGTGAACGAATTAATTATATGTAACGTTTAATTTTAATTTCAATTCAATGCACGATCTGGTGCTGGGCTTGCTTCACCAACCCCTGAATATCAGGCTGTAGATAGGTGTTCGCAAGCCTCAGAGTATCCCTGCAAATGTGCATCAGTGAGTTTATTACGTGTCTTGCTCTTTGCGAACATCATTTTGCTGAACAGTTGTTCAAATAAGTACTATCGCAACTTTAGGAAACTTAGTTTTCAAGTCAGTGTTGCATCTGCAGGTGAACGGCAATACTGTCCACGGTTACTGCAAACGGAGTTGCAAATAATGCAAAAATGGTTGTTAGCGCGCAGATCTGCAAATCGAGTTTTGAATTGTTCTGGCAGCTGCACAACAAAAACAACATAAGCCTATGTAGTAGACTCATTAGATTGACTTGCAGACAACGTTGATAAATGTGCATAACTGCATTGTTTGAGTTGTCTCACCCACAGACGAAATTTCACCTCAAATGCGCAGATGTTTTCAAACAGTTTGTTGATTAACAGGTCTCTGAGCTGTAATTATATGTTCAACACATTAATATATTTTGAAATATCTAGCAAGAATACCAAATCTGACAACCATCCTGGGGCTGACAGAAAAGAGTATTTGTTTTTAATCCAATATTATTTCAGTATAGCATTCAACGAGGACTAAAATACTATAAATCTCTGCTCCTGGTGACCGTTATTATGAAAGAAGGCTTAAAAAGCTAGCCAGCTCCCGATTGGTCGTCCAATTTGCGGGGATAGCCTATTGTCTTCTCCACAACAAATGACAGTTTAACAGGAGTTATTAGTCATCTTGATAATTACGCGCTCAGTGACAGCCGAAACCAATGTGTGAATGAGTTTGTGGGAATGCCAATACTTTACAAATATTCGAAAATCTACAAATACTCTAAACTCCAGAATAATGCCCTCCCCCCGCGGGCCGGATCCGACCCGTAGGTTGCCAACCGCTGATTTAAACTGATGTCATGTGACATATATTTCGGTTCTTTTGTAAACTAACTTTGGTTCGAATGTCTGCCAAGACTACTAAATCTTCTACATACCCTTTTCTCGAGGCCGACGTATTAACCCATATAGTTGGGGCTCTATGTTTAGGTATTTCGGGCCCCTCTCCAGAACTTTAATCTTTCAACCTACTGCAGCTGACAGCCTGACCCTGGAACGGTATGCACTAGAGCGCAGTATCTTCTGCTGTATAAATTTTAGGGTCCCCTGAAGAATTCTACTCATATTAAGAAAAATATTATTTAAATAAGCATTAATATATATATATATATATATATATATATATATATATATATATATATAATATAATATAATATACTAATGAGAGTATAAATGGATAAATACATATGCACATTTATTGTTACGGCACAGACTGCCTTTAACCATTGGAGCCCTAGACTACTAGTAACAGTGCCCCAACAAAATAAATTAACGGGCTTCTAGTCCCTAGGCTTCAGACTAGTCAATTCTACGGCTCTGCTTTTTCTTTGAAGATTTGAAATTAATTACTCAATCTTTGTCTTTCTTGAAATTTCTTTCTTTGTGGTTTTCCCCCAATAACTGTTGCGTCACGGCTCTAACATTATTAATAAATTTTTCTGGTGTTAAAAAGATTGGTTCTTCGTAAATCTTCTTGTTTTTTTCGAATCCTCGACCGTCATTTATAGTTTGTGTGTGTAACTCTACAGTAACTTTCTGCTCAGTGGAGATGAAGGTCTGTAATAATAATAATTTTGTTAATTGTTATCCTGTTGTTTGGTTTATTTTATTTAGTTTCGAAAATCTCGGTCAACGATCCACGTAGTGATAGAGTTTGTAGTGGGAACTACATGGGAGACGTTGGAGAAAATACAATGAGTATATTTCTTGATCTCTCCAAGGCTTTTGACACGACAAATAACGACAACTTATTGTCCACACTTGAACACTATGGTGTCCCAGGTGTAGCTGATAAATTGTTTCGAAATTACCCCCGATTGACAGCTATACGTATACTATGATAAAAATGACTCGACTATCAAACTAACAGAAAACAGTTCCGGGGAGAGTATGCTACCGAGTTCCCGTGGATCACGAGAAGCGTCGTCGAAGGCAGTGTTCTTTGCAAATATTGTACGACAGAGCTAAATCACTTCACTGCTTCCATATGTGGGTAGTGTACATCTTATCACGTGTTCAACAAACTGTAATGTTGGTTAACGCGTGGAGGGTCTATAATAGGCTTAACTTTTCACTCGGGTTAGTGAAGAACTTCGACGCCAGACTGGTGGCCGTGTATCGAAACGGTTCATATGGGTAGGATTTATTTAGTTATTCTGAACCCAGAATAAAGATGAGGTCAGCATCTGAGATGTCGAATTTTTTATATACAGGTTTCTTTTGGGCCGCAGCAAATTGCTGTTGAATGTAAACTGTGGTGTTAAAGTAGTTATCATATGTATGTAGTAAGTCGCCAATGAACCACACACACGTGTTGTTTACTGAGAGTATCAAATGGTATGTTTTACGTGCTTCCGCTTTTTGTACGTAGCCTGCGTGTATCCGCTTTCCTGTGGGCGTGACATATTTGTTGCGTACGAAGAGCGAATTAGCCTTACCCCACAGGCTGATGAGTAGCCCAGACACATGCATAGGTATACCCACATATGTATCGATATGTGGAGGTTTTGAACATTTTATATTTAGATTGATGTTTGTATAGTTGTATTTATATTTAGATTTATGGTGATAGGCCTCGAAGGAAGTTTAGATATGTTGATGCTCTGTGCCTGTTGTCTCTCTATATGCATCCTAAAACATGCATACACACATGCACACGCATACACACACACACACACACTCTCTCTCTCTCTGTGCGCGCATGCACATGTATGTGTTGTGGTTAGACACCAGTGAGCATACGGCACTATAATATATATTTCAGTTTTTTGTTGTTGATAGGTTGATGTTAGCACCTGGGCAGAGATAACATGACCTACTGAGATTATCATGTTGAGATCAAAGGGGCGCAAAATAACATTTACTAATGAAATACATGTTTAATGTTTTTTATTGAACATTATCTATCTAGTATTGCTATTTTTATATAACAGAGACTGCAAGATCATCGTGATGGATATTGGACTGGAGTTTGATGATGATTTGTTTGAAGAAATAAAACAAAGGAATTATGACTCGTCTTTGGTTTGTTATAATGCTAAGATACTGGAACCTGGAGTGAGTTCTAGGTAGTAAGTGTATCGGAGTGATTGTTGTTCAGCTGCACAATTCTTTTCTGAGGTTTCACCAGGTAAAGAAATACAGAATTGCAGCTATGATTGTTTGATAGCATTTTATTGACAATAGAAACGTCATATCCATTTTCAGAGCATCAAAAAAGATGCCCTTTCAAATATAAAAGTAATTTTTGTAAAAATCAACATTTGTAAAGTACAAATATTAAACATTTTAATACATAAACATATTAATAGAGATTGAACTGCTAGTTATCAGACACGGAATCAGTTAAATTATTTTAATTTCATTCAATTATTCCTTTTAAATTCCATAAAAGGTTTATATCAGACACGTACGCACGCACGCGTGCACACCCCCCAATATATATATATATATATATATATATGTGCACACGCACGCATACGCTCACGTACATCTCCTTCATTAGTGTATGTTTGGTTGTTCTACAACATGTAACAGTTATATACAAGTCTAAGTTCTGTTGGATTTGCTGATTTTTTCTTGATAGACTCCTAATTTCTGAGATTTCTGCAAATCTAGTTGAAATTCCAGAATCACAAAAACTTAGATATTTTCAATTTCTCACTAAATATGACTAATTTGGTAATACTTTATTTTATTTGAAGATTTTAGAATAATATTCTACTAACACCAGTAACACGCCACAATAATTGTTTTGTTTGCTATTTTTTTAAATATTTTGTAATTTTCAGGATTATTTATTTGACTTACCAAATGTTGAAAAACTTATTTTCCAGTTCCATTATTTTACCATCTGGAAGTGAAACCTGTGTTATGTCATCAGCAGTAGGTACGTGCTGGCAGTGTTGATCGAGATGAGCCAGATACAACTTACTGATTTATTAGGCTAAATTCTCTCCACTGATACTAAGTGATGTGCTCCCAGGTTAAATAAAATCATGCCTCATTTTTAGCATAGATATAAAAAAAGATGTATGAAGCAAAGACTTTTGCCAATTTTCAATATGCAAATTTGGCTAATTAGTTTCTTTGTATTAATGTTATCACATTATTTCAGCACATCATCATACGCTTACCGTTTATTTCTATTACAATTGAAATGATCTGCAGGAAGATAAACTAATTTTCCATTTCAAAGCAAGTCATACTTACCTGTTAATTACTTCTTACAGTTTTTACTAGAAAACCGATTAGCTGTGCTGATGTAATACAATGTAAACATTTATTTGCTTTTTACTTAGGCCAAATATTGTCTGAGAATTCAACCATCGTCCATATTGTTTGTGAAAATATAAGTTGTTTTAGTGTCACTGGTCTTCTGTGTGAAAGTGTCTCGAATGCCACTATTTTATATTGAATTTGATAAAACGTTCATCGCAGAATACCCAAACCCAGTTGGCAAATGTGCTATTTTTATAATACCAAAATCGGGAAAATGTGATGATTGCTACGTTCATAGTTGTATTCATATGAAAAACAGTCATGTGAAAACTTATAAACCAATGGTACATTGCTTCATTATGGTGATCATTTGGGCTCCCTGGACCCTATGATAAAAACATTGCTTTTACCAATCGTAAGATCACGGAGATCAAAATACGTTTCATATATTGATAACATGTCTATTACAGTACCCAACTTGATGATTTATTTTCAATAACATGCAATTATTTTCAGGCAAAAATAAACTGTCAACTTTCCCCATACAAATAATCTTATCTATTAGTATAAATAATTCTAGGATTTTTTAAATAAAAATGAAACTGCTACAAAAACTTACAAACAATTTACAAACAATTAGTGAACTACACTTCTTGTTCCATGTCACTACGTGGCTTCTCTTACCCGCAAACCACAGTAGATATGGACTGCGCATGCGTCGCGGAAATTGTTTATTGGATGAGAAAAACCGAATTTTGAAAATGGATCAAACTAAACAATCATATTTAATATTTTAATCTTTATCGTTTATAGTGTTGCATTTTAATTTTTAGTGTTAATCATTTAATATTGCTGAACATTAAGATTTTAAGAAATGGCAAAGATGCTTCACGTTGAGATAACTGAGTATGAAAAAAAATAATGCCACCATTAGCTTGTGTACATTGAAGATATTTTAAAATCTTTTTGGTCATTCAGAGTGAATAGTGTATCATTGTGTATAGTGAAGCTAAATGGCGATAACGAACAATGAATGAGTCTGTGCGTGTATGTATGTATGTGTATGTGTGCGCGTGTGTGTGATGTTATGATGATTGATGATGATTGGTTTTTACGGCCACTTTGTGAAGATGGTAGGCTAAATGGGTCGACCGACCTCCAAAGGTAATGAAACGAAGTCAAAGATGAAGCACCCTTCAGATATGCCCACGCCAAGGTTCGAACACGATTGGTAGCGATCTATGATCCAACACGCTACCGTTAGACCACGGTAAGTACCGCATAAATGTACTTATGCATGTACTAATAAAACATGGGTTCGTTTAAACAATCTGTTTTGAAGTTAAATCCATTCATAATACATTAAATATCCAATAAAGATGTTTGGTTTTGTAGGAAAAAAGGTCACTTTTGCCATAAAGTTTGGACAGGATTTATCCATTAACGTTTGATCTATTTGGTTCTTCGTTAGCGTTATTCACTAGCTTTTAAAAGTGGACAATTCTCCTGGATAGCTTAACAATTGCATAAAATTAAATGTTTTAGTTATATGTTTCACACTTATATGGAACACATGCAATTATTGGGAAAAGCTCTTCGGTTGCTGTCTTTTTTATGAGTAACGGTCTTATACTGAAGAGACATAACACTATTTTGGGACGGAATGGTGATTTTCTTTGGGAGTTACGATTGGGAATATTGTATATTATATCAATATTAGCTTTGGCACACTTCTTACATGGATTTCTTTCGGGTTGATTTTCTCCAGCATCTGGTTTTAATGGGCAAAAGGTAGCTGATTGCTCGGAAAGTCCCCCACTTCGCCTCACCAAACGCATTTGGTGTTTTTGTTGTGATTGTGGAAAATACATGTTTATTACCAATGGTGCCGTAAGTAAATGTTCTTCGCCGAACTACAACCACACAGTTTTTGGTTCATGAACAACATTTACACGAAACACTAAGATTAATTTAGCTGTGACAGCGATCTTCAGTTTCTGAAATGTTGAAATAACACATTGTAGGCCATTCTATATAGAATTCATTCAGATGTTATTCGAAGTCAGTAGATGACACATATTATTGTAAAAGAAGTGATCAAATTTCTTTAACCAGAAGAATCATGTGATAGATCACTATGGCAATGGGTCTAACTCTTTCATATATGTGCAATCATATTCAGTTTTGAAAGACTACGAATACGAATACCAATATATACTATCAGCTTTTGGCTATTCGATGATGCGTTAAATATGAATTATGACCAATTTATTATCGAAAAATTTGATAATCAGCATTTTTGGATCTTTGTTAATTGATGTCACACATATTTTGTGTGAGATATTAATATTTTAGATATATGACTTGGTTGTACTATAACTATAGTCATGTTATATACATTCCCATTAATGTAAAAGAATCTCTCTCTCTCTCTCTCTCTGTGTGTGTCGTGTGTGTGTGTGTGCGTGCATGCTTGACAATAATAATGATGACTTCTCTGTACCTTATAGGTATCTCAAGCCAGTAATATTGACCACGTACAACATTTTATTTATTGGCTAATTTATACCGAACTTTCAATCAGTATGATGACGTGTAGCATCTTAAGCTATTGTGATCTATAACATTCCATGATTTGATGCTGATATATATATATATATATATATATATATATATATGAAGATATTTTATTATCAAAACTGAATTAGTAAAGTAACAATAATAAAACCAATATGGCATATTGATGCTGTATTATAATAAATCACCTGTCCAATGAACATAATTCTAATATTTCTAATATTATGTGTGTTATGCTGAATCAAATATTGACCAAGGGTGATTCTTTGTCTGTCAATAATTTGTTTCTGCACTTAGTATAATATTAACAAAGTTATTTAATAAATGATTAAAGATGTATTAGTTGTTATTTTTTTTATTAGTATTGGTCATTTCACCAAATTATTGTTATCTTGTATGTTACTTGTCTTTGTGTTTTTCAGTTAATCGTTTTAATGGTGCCTGTAACGTTTGTAAGGTATAGCGACTATCACTACTTAATTCTGTTTGTGGTCATTATACATTTATTGAAAGGCAATAAATAGCTCAGAAATATTAGTAGTGTATCTTCTAAACTTGTACGAATCTGTGCACTAAAAAGGGTATTCACTTATAAAAGACTTAGAGGATGGATATTTTAAGAAAAAGATATAATTGCAATAATTTTCAGGGACAACGAAGATAGAGTACATGTCTGCTTTATGCAAGGTTAGTATGCAGTACTGCCTCATTGTGAACATCATCCAAGTTTTAGCATAGTATAGTGTTTCCCAGATAATGGTAAATTGTTTTGGTGTTACTTACTTAAATGTAAAGTAAGAAAGGTCTAACACTTTGTTGTTATAACAAAATATTATCTTTTATACGTGCACAGCACCAACACAGAAAAAAACGGAAACTGGTTGCGTCTCAACTCACGTCTATTTTATTTCGATAGATAAATTTAGAACATAATAATACCACATCTCCCTTTTTTCTTTAAAAAAATGTCTCGGTCCCAAATTAATAGTACTTAATATAGCTAAAGGGCCTTGAGCGCCACCTTGTAATTTACCGATCGGGATACCATATAATCTACAATTCGAGTCTATCTGGTACTCTACATGTTCGTAAGCTACGCCTTGGTTCAGATTCCTGTGTGTGGTCCCAATTTGGATCTCTTCGATTCCTTCTCACTTTCCCTTGTAGGAGTCTTGACAACATATGACCTTGGTATTCCTACAACGTCTGTCACTACCGCCTGTTTCCTTATGTCGGAAATATAGACGTTGTGCACCGGATTAATATAACGCAGAGGTTTTGCTCTATGACGCTATCACCTTTTCCTTGGAGCTTACACTTATCTGACTAGCTGACGGTCAGATTAGTTGACAGCATGGGTAAGTTTGAACGTGGTTTCTTGCCCATTAACAACTCAGCTGGACTGTATCCATTTTGTACTGGAGTTGATCTGTTGCATAGCAATGCTAGATAGAAATTCTTGTTCTTCTTAAGTAGCAATTTATCTATTTGCACCGCTCTTTCTGCTTCATCATTTGCTTGAACAAACGTCTGACTTCTGGTTACGTGGATGAACCCATATTCTGTTGCGAACGGTGCAAAATTAGATGAGCTAAACTGTGGCCCGTTACCTCTGTGACCGTTTCTGTGGTGTCCGAAGATCGAATTTAGACGAGTGATAATACCTGGCGATGTCGTTTTGCCCATCTTCTCTACTTAAATGTATCGAGAGAAGTTGTCTACAACGACGAGATACTTGTCACCTTGATGCTCACACAAGTCCACTGTTAATTTCTGTCATGGTCTTTTAGGAAGAGGTGTTCTAATCAAGGTCTTCCCCTTTTTACTAGATCCTCGAGTTCTTTAGTTAGTCCTGGTAGACAGAATTCTTCGCTTTTTTCTATGCACTTTTAAGATACTCCTCGATGAGCTGCGCGTATTTGATCGAGGATACCTACTCTAATAGCTGTGGGTATGACTAGTCTTCAGTTCTTGGGGAGCAAGTCGTGGTGTATTGTCATTTCTCTTCGTGCCTTTCAGTACGGTTGTAGTGGGCTCAGAAGCCGAAATAATAATAATAGCTGAAATGTCAGTTTTTAACGTGGCTGGCAACCTCAAATGAGGGAGACATAACACGGTATGCAATTGATAGCTTCCCCACGGAGACTAATTCTAAATAAATTTAGAATTTAGAATATATTAGCTTCATTCCCTCGTTGTCGATCACATGTCCAAGGTAGGTTACAGAGGATACGTTGAACTGACACTGCTTCATTCAGTGTTATATTAGCTTATTTGAGTTTCTCTAAAGCTGTCGTTATAGACGTCGATCAAGCTGCTCTTGTATCCTACCATATATCAATATATCATCAACTTGGCACACCACTCCATCCAGTCCTTCTGAGACATTTGTCATAGTGCTCTGGCGCTGCGTTTAGTCCGTAAGACTAAAGAAAACTTGCCAAATCGAGTGATAAATGTCGTTAGTTTCGTAGCTGAGTCAAGTTTTACTTGCCAAATCCCACTGTTAGCATGAAGATTTGTGAAAAACCGAGCTCCTGCCACCTTAGCTAAAGTCTCGGGATATCTCCGTGGTCTAACAGTAGCTTGTTGGACCACAGATCACTACCAACCGTATTCGAATCTGGGCGTAGGCATATCTGAAGGGTATTTCATCTTTGACATCGATGCATTACCTTTCGCTCAGCCCATTTAGCCTATCGTGTGCTCAAAAGTGGCCGTAAAACACCACGTAACACCCTTTTCGGTGTCTCACCAACCATACGTACCAGTCCTAGTGTCTGTATGGCTGTCCGATCTAGGAGGGTTGTTCGTAGGTCCTCCACGACGTACACATCCTGGTGTGTAGATTCGTTTTCTTTCCACAGAGTGGTTATTACAACCCCTTCACACGTAGCCGTTCTCGTCCCGGCCCAAATAAGGCTTGGTCTGGTCTGGGGACTGTAACTCCCCCATTGAACAATTTGTACATCGATGCTGGAATTACTGTATCAACCCGGAAACGCATTGAACGTCCGTTAACCGAAATATTGGCCGTGAAATTGTCGTCACTGCCAAGAGAGTTCACAGTTCAGAGAAATCCACCATCGAAATGCTTGTTTTGTACTGTCAGTGTATTATCGTTCTGTATTTTCTTTCGGTTTCTTCTGGGTTTTTATGCAAAAGAGACGGCATGTATTATAAGGCATGTATTGCTCTGGAGCATTATCTTTCACTTGCTTGTTTATTTGCCATCTCGTGTGTTCGAACATTTAATGTCTAAGCATATTTATACAGACGGATTGATCTTAACCAACAACTTTATTCGTTTACGCCATGTGCTTCAGACTCCGGATCTCTCGGGAGCATACATTATTACCTTGAACAGTCATTCCCCGGATGTCTGGGGAGCCTACATTATTACTATAAGGTTACGACATTGCAGCGCATACGTTAGGATGTTCTTCAGTTCGAGTTTTTTTTCCTTTAGTGCTTTCGTTCTGATGCTTGGTTCACTTTCACAACTGACCAACTGAGTCAAAACCAGTAATTCTTCTAACTCTTCTGCGCTTTTGTTTGTTAACTTAAAACGGTCTATCTGAGCACTTACCCTCACGTAAAATCAATTAATACCCTCTTCCTTCTTTGCCTCATACGATGAAGTTGATTAAGTAAGTATCTGGTGTTCCTTTGCGGATAAAAGTATTATGTCAGTGCCTTTTTTGCTGTTTCGTAGTCGCTCGTTCCGATTCCATTGGTTTGGAGTTTTCCTCGTCGACCATAAATAGTGGAATAGTTTATCAAACTTCTCCGAGTCGTCGTTTATTTTCATCGCTTTTAACATATCATCTAAACCTTTAATCCATTCTTCCCAGAAAGTTGCTATGGGTGGTCCTTCGTTTTCGTCGAAAATCGCGTATATATTGGTAATTTGGCGGCCATGCTACAATTATGTTCTCTATTATCGCTCACCGCGAGTGTCATAAATTCGTTCTCCGTGTTGGCCGGCGTGAGTGTCCGGGTTTTTTTTTTAATTAGGCGTTTCTGACACCATGTGGTGTTACATGTAAAGTAAGCCAGGTCTAAGACTCTGTTGTTATAATAAAATATTACCTTCTATACGTGCACCGCACCAACGCAGAACAAACCGGAAACTGGTTGTGTCTCAACTCGTGCCTATTTTATTTCGATAAATGTAAGATAAATGTAGAACATAATAGTATCACAGTTGTCACATGTTTATAGCAAGTAGAAACTTTCCAAATTTGACAGGATATTAATCGTGATTCACACGTATAATATTTAACATAGTTTGTGCAAGTCTTGTATGGAAGCTCTCATAGTGTGATAGTTAGAGGAATGCACGATTAATATCTTTATTATAGATTCAAATCCGACTGATGTCTGTGTTTGGGGGATGCTTACATATTGAGTCAAGCTTTAGATATAATGTCCTAGATGTGATGATGATGATGATGATGATAAACAAACCATTAACTGACAGTAACAATGTCGGAGAAAACTTCACAGAATAGTTTGACGTAATATTACTTTTTTATATTAAAGCAGTCGACATCATAGGTTTTATTGTGGCTGAAACATACCTGTGACATGATTATCTTCGTGTAGACAAACGTCTCGCCTCAGTGGCGCCAATATCTAATCGACGACCTTTGTTTTGCTGGAGAGGAAGTCATCGTCCATTGTTGTATATATTTATGGGTACATTTAAAAAAATCGTGATCAGTTCATTTGAACACGATCGATAACGGGATCATTTTAATCTGCTCACAGGTAACTATCATTTTAGCTGTGCAGTGAATTTATAATGAATTAATCCAGAATAATGATAAACCGACCTCGTTTTCAATTCGCACACTTAGCTGCTTATTTAAACACTAATTTGTTTTCATTTCACAGATAATGGGGGGGGGGGAGGGAGGAGGCATGTTTTGTTCAGATCGAAAGACCTGCACGAAAATAAATTCTCGGAGACTCGTAAACGTGTACAACAAGTTGGACTGTCCAAGCAATGTCCGTTAGTAGATAACCTTTTTTATTGCTGGGATACGTTATCGAACAAAACAGGCAACATTTATATAATAATTCCTCGTTTATGGGTAAGATTGTTCGGATCTGCACATTATTTGGCTATCGTTAGTAGATCTGCAAATCTGTTATTTTACGGTGAATTCGCAAAAAGTCGGCAGTGACTACTGTTGCTGTTGTTGTTGCTGTTGTTGTTTTATGGCCACTTTTGTGCACAAGGTAGGCTAAATGGGCCGAGCCACCTCCAAAGGCAATGAGGCAAAGTGAAAAATGAAACACCCTTCTGACATAGCCGGATCGGTGTTTGAACCCAGGCGCTATAGATCTGTGGCTAACAGTGCTACCAGTTAGCCCATGGGGGCGCCCGGCAGTGAGTGACAAGTGCAATTGACTGATTGTCAATAAAGGACGTGTCATGGCATCAGTTGAGTGTTTTAGTTCGTCTACGTCTTCCAAATGTACCAACACAATTACCGATTCCATCAACAGAATCACAATGGTGACAATCCTTAGTTTTTGGCCGGAACCGGTAAATTTTTGTTAAATCGCCAACTGACGTCATCCGTTGTTGGACCGGTTTCTAAACTGGACAAATATAAACTTGGATTGAAGCCACGTGTTATGTTATCTTGTCTCTCTACCTTCCACGTGACGGATGAACATTCTGTGTGGATAGATCAGAATGTGATGAACTTGTCTTATAAATATGTTAGAGAAGAGTATATATAAAGTATAGTAAATTTGAACATTTTCAGAAATATTTTTAGTCGTAAACAATAGATCGAGAAAAAAGACTGTCTGTATACTTGTGCCATGCATTTAAACTGCACAAAAACGTCATAATGATTTAATGTACCATGCCGCACAATTGTGGATTTGCACTTTTTCACCATGCACACCTATTGTAGAATACTTATCTGGTTAATTGATGGCGAATCTGCTCACAACGATTAAAGTGGCACGATTCGGAACAATGAACTTTCCTTTAAATTTTAGTTTTGCCTCGCTATTAGACCGATTCAGGCGAAATGCGTTGCATCGGTTACCAACTGCGGTCTCGGGTTAGAAACAGCTATGGCGCCCACTGTTAACAGGGGATGGCAACTTTTCACTAATGATTGTGTCTTTGTTGAACTAGACAGGTCGGACCATGACAGCCATGCAAATCGCGCTCAATGATACTTAGTTTATTAGCTTATATCTATTGGATGAAGTTTACGCCATTCCAATTAAATGCAAAATTATGATCTGGAGATCACATACCCTTAATGGACTATAAATAAAATGCAAATATAGCTGGTAAATAGCCTATAAACAGCTTTTCAGTAATACATTTATTGGCCACTACACGCGCAAATCGTCATGCAACACAGTGATTCTTAGACTTCTAACCCGAAACCGTAGTGTGAAATTCAGCCGCAAGATGGTGCCAGGGGTAATTGAATCGGTCTATTGTGAACCTATGTTTACGGCTCTACACATACATCGTGTGAATAGTTGTTGACACTTTACTTGCTAACCATACATTATTTAACTTTGTTTTCTAAACAAACGACGAAAACTTATGTACATCATTTTCTCATCTTTTACAGCAAATAAAGTGTGCACTAAAACGTTTAGAAATGAGGTTGGAAATTAGGCAATGAAAACATTAATATTATTATTATTATCATCATTATTATCGTCGTCATCACCATCATCATCATTGTGGCTGCTGATGGTACTTCTACTATTGCTACCAAAACTAGTACTACCAGTTTATCTAAATAAATAGCTATAATCGTGACTGATAATAAACACGACTACATGGAGATGTTTCAGAATTCTCTTTATATTTAGCGAAATATAATTTCATGAAATTGTATATTTGTTGTGTGGGCCGATGTACGATGTATCAGTATAAACATTTATATCTCTAGACGATTATAGTTTCACTTCTGGTATAGGCATATACAGTTTTGGCTAAAAAAATCGTTTCACGTTTGAACCGAGTAGTTAGTCTCCATGACCAAACTGGTTATGTGGTTGCCAGGAGATCTTTCATATCCAGGTTCAAATGCCGTGATTACTATGACTGAAGAGCGTTTCATCTTTCACTTCGCCTCATCACTGTCACTTGGTCCCACTGTTTTATCTGAACTGCATATCTTAGCGTGACGACAACATTTACTTCGACGCTTCTCGTATGAACTCCTAGTCACTAATTCCTAAACATGGAAGCACACGGTTATAAACACAGCATAGTACCAGTTAATAGGTGTATAGTACCATCTCTTGTCGTTATTTAATTTTTGTCTTCCTTGACAACAGAACTGGCTATTTTATTAACTACTATGACTTCTTTCCAACAGCTTTAGTTTATACTCAAACATTTTTGTAGAAGGTCCGTTTACTTTTACTCAAGTAACACTACTACTACTACTACTACTACTAAGTTATACTTAATAAAGCACCGTTATTATCAGTAGTCACTGAAAGACGCTGTACGACGATAGCCCAAATAAAATGTCTATAAAACCCCAGCAAGTTCTTTGAGCGATAAATATTATTTATCGGTGAAAGCAGCCTTGAAGAGATGAGTTTTAGAAGAGATTAAAACCTTTCAAGAGACTTTACGTGTAGTATCTGAGATAATTGTTTCTAACCTCGAGTACGAAATTAACATAAGTTAGTCACTCCAAATTGTCTGTGTGTGAGGTGTGAGGATACCTTCTGTCTGCCATTCTGATGTCTACAGACGGGAGACATCTTCCTCAAATACGATCATCAATAACACGTGTACGACGATGATACCAAGATTAATATAGGATTTGACGAAAACGATAAAGACAATAGTCCGAACATGATACACCTGGGGCAGTAAAGGTACACGACTCGATGAGGAGTGAGTGAGTGAGCGGATGAGTGAGTGAGTTCTTTGTTTAGTTCTAGCGCTGGTTAAATCTGGAAGATGAGAAAGAAGGGCGACTCGTTAAGGGAAGCGTTACACAAATACGGGTAAGAGTCGGATCCGAATCCACAACCTGGTTGTTTTCAGCGCAACGCGCTAACCCCCGCGCTATCGGAATGGCCGGGGGGGGGGGGAGAAGAAGGCACTTAAAGTCGATAGGCTATAAGATGGATCTCATTGTTTTCTCCTCCCGAGTGACCCCAGACAGTCATCAGTTATCATCAATAATTGTCACAGTGTACCAGATGACATTGTGTCAACCTTCAACATCAGTAAGGATCATAAGCGTACGGTTTGTCCCATCGTGCTGGTGGCAGCTGGCTTCGTTCTTACCGTACGGTCATCGTTCAGGAGCAATGAAGACCAATTCCGTCGTCTGGCTGCGCTGAAAACAACTTTTTGGTCCGTCCATGCCGTCAACGTACGCTATTGTCCAACCTCACTCCGCCAATGGTTGCAGATTTCAGTAAGTACTGAATCTGGCAGCTGGACTCGCTGCCAGAGAAAATAAATACGATTGCAAAAAATTGCGTTCCCATCACATATAGACGGATCTTGACCGGTTAGTCGAAGTCAGTTGATTAAGGAATATCAACCCGGATTATTTGGCCATCAGCTTGTTGTCATTCTAAAAGCTCGCCTAAAACAGTATATGGTCAACACACATTCCTGGCCAAACAAACACATCTTGTAAGCCAGTATTTGGTTTAGCCTCGCTATAAAACATCTGACTAATACATGCAACACAGAGATTCGAACAATAACTCGGGTTATACTACGTAATACTCGATTCATAACGTTATATCATACTGTCTTAGATTGAACTATCCCCAAAAATGTCAGAACATTGAAGAGCACACATTTTAACAGACCGCTGTCAAAACACAATGCCATCTTTAGCTTTTATCAATCCCATCTTATAAGAAAATTAAATCTGTTTTTTTTGTAGTGAAGCAAATGTGCAACTATACACTGTCATAGTCGAGTGAGTGTGAACTTTGAACTGCGATTATATTCTGTTGTTTTACTAACTTTACGTTTTTTACTTACAAAAACTATAATTATCACAATAAACGTCAAATCGACCGAACTTGTGCTGTTTTAGTATAGGTATGTGTGTCTGCATATATGTATGTGTTTCTGTAATATACGAGATGAAGAGAGAGTCTGAGAGAGAAAGACACTTCGAGAGAGAGAGAGAGAGAGAGGGCGGGGCGAGAGAGAAAGAGAACTAAAAAAATAACAACTTCCACCACAGATCACCTGCAATAAGCCAGAAGCAACAATTTGTTCAGCAGAAACGCCGCTTATGGTTGAAGTGAGATAAAAATTTTATTTACAAATCAACAAAGGTGACCAACTCCTTGCAAGAGAGTCAGATGATGACGGAGCTAATAAGAACACACAGAAAACGAAGTGGAACATGTTAAAAGAACAACTCGTGTGTATTCGGTAACAATACACGCCGGCAGCTTTAGTGATTGGGGCCGCCTTATCAAAGAACAGAGACATGCAGTAGCATCAATAACTTACTCGTATATGTACAAAATGTGGCTACATGATCAAACTACCATCCTCAAGCCGTCACTAAAACAAAAATCATATACACAAATCTGTCTTTTTTTTAAAAACGTCACCAGCAACGAAAACCTGAATCGTGAAATCACCAACAATTAGAGTTAAGTTCGTTTTAAACTTCGTTACAGTATAAATCTGCATCAAAGCCGATGAACATCAGAGATCGCCGCCTTTTTATTCGTCAACGTTCCAACAGGCGGCAGCACTGCCAAAAAACTTCAAGCGATAAATCTTGGATAGAAAAGGGGATGAAAGTCGTATATATAACGGACACTGTACGAACAAACCTCTAATAATCACAGCTATAATGTATCTTTTATTTTTTTTAAATAAATAAAATTAAATCAGTCTCAATGGCACAAACCAGATACAGACACGCCAGCTAGCACACGGGCGCATGCATGCAAGCCCGCGTACACCCCCCCCCCCAAACCAAAACAAATCAACCCAAAATGACAACAAAAAACACGACTGGTAGACCAGGATTCACTGGCGACGCAGCAATAACTGCTTCCAATAGCCTTCCATCCTGGTCAACGCAATACCCATGAAACCAAAACGGACACAAAATAACAGTAATACTGGCACTGGCATAAACCAGGTGTGTGAAGGTGCTCGTAACTCGCTAGTACAGTGTACGACGGCATAACAACGTCCACCAAAACAAACCAGCAGCCATCAGTCGTCTGGATCAGACTGCGTTAGATACAGACTAAGATGCTGTGCCACAGAAGAGAGTAGTACACCGCCGGACAAAAGGTGTGAGCAATAATTATCTTGATGAGCCAATATCTCGTGATAACTTAGACAAGACAGGACATCTTAACCATCAGATATCAACATACAGCCGCCAATTAGATAGTGTAAACTGAATAATTAACGCTACTAAGTCGGCTCAATTCTACTGTTTACGTAAACAAGGGAACGAAATGGTAGATTTGATTTTCTTACTATATATATATATATATATATATATATATATATATATGCATAGACACACACCTGCACACACATACATTATCTAAAGATCTGTCAGACAAATGTACATGCAATAAAGAAGTGATGTAAATATGAATTATGTTAATCACAGAGTAAAGTCGTTCCTGGGATCACAAACCTAATCCATCTACTGACATACGACACATATATGTAATGAGAAATGTATGTATAATGGATACTTCAAATCGATCAAAATGACAACTAGTGCAAACAGCGCAACAAATTACAGTCACCGACCCCAAATTATTATTATTATTGATATTACTATTATTTGACAATTTTAAAATTTGCAATCGATACTACATCGTCTTCCATGTACTCGATCAAAATCTAGAAGCCGATGACGCCAAATTGTGGACCTCAACTAGAATGAGAATTTTGTGACTGTCAACCCATCTACTATGAACACCCAAAATGGGCCGTCTATTAGCCTAAAGAACTCAGAGCTAGCCTGACCAGTTAGGATGATGGTAGAAACGAGTGAGAAGCTTGTCGTGTCGGACGTCGATGGTAACGGATGCCAGATACCACTCGCCGTCTACCATTATCCATTCGATCGATGGAGTCCTTTTGACTTCATCGCCCAAACAATGGGAGCAGAACTAAACACCGCAAAATTACATCATAACATCCGCGCGTGCGCACGCCCGCAGCTGCGCACTCACACCGACCGGACTTGAACAGAGGTGCCGAGAATAAACCAATTCCTATATAGCAGATGAAGAAGCCGACGTCGCACTAAGCCAGACATTGACCATTAAGAATCCCCGTCAGAATAGCTGCTGATGACGTTAGTTGATGGCGAGAGATAGCGAGACATCGTCCTCGTCGGAAACGAGACACATGCCATACGTTAACTTGACGCCCAGTTGACTACGAAGGAGATGGAACCCGGATACAACGGAACCAAACACAGGTCGGGAAGAGACAACACTGTACATAGAGATGGTCTCTCGTACGTCAAACGTCCATTGTGTCTAGCATCGGGATAATCTTGGAAGAGGCAGGCGCCAGAACCATGACTTTGTACGAACAATCCTGATGCTAGATGGCTCCAATCGGACGAATAGCCACAAATTAAATGAGCTTAATTGAATCAAAACAACACTGGTGTTCATGACTATACTCGTGTATTTCTACACGTGTGTGCACGCGCGCACACGCTCGTTTGCACATAGGGGCCAGTAACTGAAATCATGCAAATTCCACACAACAAAATAATAACTACACAAGAAATCCAGAGGCACTACCGTTGGCAGATAGATTTGGATTATTTGTTTGTCTCCCTCTACACAGTCTCAGTCGCGATCATCAAGTGTGAAGGTTACACCAAACTATCATCAGGACAGCATCACCATCAGCATCCAGCCAAAAGCCAGATAACTGGCTAACCATCAGATGTCTTAACTAAGGTCGGCTCCATGTTGGAACACAGGACTGGTAGACGTCGTCATGGGAAACCAAACAAACAAACGGCCAGAGTTCTACTGTCCAGTGGTCAACCGCATCACATACACACATCGTCAGACATCCGACTGATCACATGGCTGCTCTCTCAAGTGTGTGTGGGTTTGTTTAGCATCGAGACAAAGGCTAGCAAAAAAACTTTTTAAAATCGTAACCCGAAAGTGTACAACATTTAAATGAAATTAAAACGCGCTCGCCAGCAGAGGTAGACCCAAAAAGAGAGACACACGCAGGCAAGGTCAGGTTATCGGTGAGTGAGTGAGATCTCACAACACCCCCCCCCTCGCCCCACACACCCAATCCTTTCAACCTCAATGAACACACCTGGAAAAAACACCTAAACGCTTGAACAAAGTGTAAAAGTGTAAAAATAGGACTAGACACACCGACGACGAACACAGATGGCTCCATGAGACAGACGACACAACTCGATCCCGTATTGTGCTGAACATTACGCGTTACCGGAAAGAAAGAAAAGACTAGAGGTCGCTTTGATCAAATCGAACAGAAGACGAACAACAGTGATGACGACGGGTGAGAAATGTCAACGATATACATCCAGACATTATCGGCAAACAGTCACCGAACTTCATACTCGGTTCAATGACGTCACAGTGGTGCTCCACGACGACCGGAAGTCACAGAGATCCAACCAGGAGTCCCCGCCAAACTGCAGAGGAATGACTTCCCACCAGCGACTAGAAAGCTGATAAATTGCACCAACTGAAACAAAATATCAATTAAATTTCAAGTGGGAAATGGAACACACTTACACAGACGAACACGCACACACACCCACACACACCCACACAGATCCTTCCAACTTTATGAAACGACAACGATGAATAAAATGCAGCAGTTTCTGTTGTCTGTTGGAACGAAAAAAGATGCTAAGACCAGAGATAGAATGAATACGATGAAGGTCATAACACACACACACACACACACACACACATATATATATATATATATACACACACACACCTATACACGCACGCACGTAAGTACGCAATCTGACACACACGCATACAGGTACAGAGATAGATGACTTGCTACTTGAGCAAATTCAGCGTTGTTCAGAACACGGCAACAACAAGAAAACAACAGCAACAACCAATATATTACTGACGGAGCCAATCAGATGGGTCGATACAAAGAGCTGAAGGTGATCCAGAATGATCGTCATCCGGTGCTAGCTGACGGGAAGAGGCACAAAGTCGCACAGATTACCTTAGGTAGGCGATACACCAGAAGTGTCTCTCTGTCAAATGATCAGGCATAAAAAACTTGGCGCCTACGTGTGGAAAGGATGGCAGTGCTGCTACAGACCTTCACATCTGATGACAACGACATCAACAACAACAATAACAACAATGACGACAACAACAACAACAAGTTAAGACCGAGTACAGCTAGAAATAATTAATCTATATCAAGGTAAGTCAAATATACTAGGTAACAAACGTGTGACGGTTGGTGTGTGCATGGGTGTGGTAGCACACACACACACACACGCCTCATTTACTATCAGGAATGCGCTGATAATTAGAGGAAAAGGCAAATAATCTTCTGAAAAACAGTGTAAACCTGACGGACCACGCACGCACGCACACACACACACACACACACCCCACACCTGGAAGGGTAACCTCAGATTGCCAACGAGCCGTGGAGAAGTTTCAAAATTAAAATAAAGCCACCTAACTGGTATCTCTTAGCAACATTTTCTCCTGACATTAAAAACGAACATAATTATCGTCAAATGCTTTAATACGCACTACGTCTAAGAACCATGAAATAACGATCTAAAGAAACAAAAACCTCACTTCATGTACAACGAGCCATCGAATGAGTACAAATAGGTCATAATTTAGGTTCAGCAAGAAAATGATGACAACAGTTTTGGGAAAGTATGCCTCCACAATGTAAACAGAAGCTGAGTAGTCCTGTTCCGGATATCTGTACCCAAGAGATAAAGCGTCCGGCTACGTCCCGAACTGTACAACATCCAGATAGGCTATAGAAAGAGGCCTGATCCAAATTCCACACAACGTCTGCTGATTGTCAACTGGAACCCGCAGATCTAGGTTAGAGAAGTGTGTATGTGTGTCTGCGTGCGTTTCTGTGCGCGCGCGCGTTTCGCCTGTACTGAGAGCTACTCCGCACAACGATAAGCAGTATACTTAGATGTGTCACACATACACACACACACACTCATACAGCCATATACACACGGAACATGATTACCAGCGACAGTACTCATGATATAAACCAAGGCCTAGACGGCCCCAAAATTGAAACGAGGAGATTAAAAAAGCATTGAAAAACTAGTCAAACAAAGAAGTGACTTGTTATTGTCGTATATCCTCAGCTGGCGCTCGGTCTTCGATCATATATATATATATATATATATAGATAGATAGAGAGAGAGCGTCTATCACGTCAGCAGCAGTAGCAGCCTGTCTCCGCCCTCATTAGGATCTCTGTCCTTTAAGGCCAACTTAATCCAGCCACTAACAGCCACCATCCTCCTGTCTAAAGCCCGTAGACCACGTCACTGTTGAGACACAGACGCACAATGAGATAGAGACACAGCGACAGACATACTGAGGTTGACCCTCGATGGCAGCTAGATGTGGAGACATGGGCACAAGCAGCACGGTAACAACATCAACAACAACAACGATGACGAAACCAACAGCCGACAGGTAATGACGTGGTCTGCCATTAGAGGGCGGCAGCAGCAGCAGTGGAGATGAATACGTGTCCCGTTCGAACTAGACGTTTACATCAGAGACACGCGCGCGCGCGCACGGCCGCGGAGAGAAAGAGAACCAGAGATCCGGGGGCCCTCCATCATATGGCGATACTTCCCTGTTTGATTGGTGGGTATTTTTGATTCCTATCCGATGACGACGACGGGTGATAGGCCCTGCCATCCAGTCCGGGTTCCGAACCGTCCAGTCGTTCGAGTTTCACGTCCTTCCTGCCGCGGGCGCGGTGCACGTGATCGGCGGGGGCGCGTGGCGCGTGATAATCGACGTCGATCTCGCGCCGTTCGTCCGGATAGCGATCGCCGTGATCGTAGTTCTGGTGCCTGTGGTTGACGATGTCGTCCCGTGAACGCCGATAATCCGTGCTCTCCATCTTGGCGTAGTCCCGCTCGTCGTAGGGTGCCCCACGCCCGCCGGGATAGTCCTCGTCCTCGTAGAGGCGCGACTCCCGAATCCGCTCCATGTGTCCGTGATGATGGTGATGTCCGCCTCCTCCGTATATCGGCCCGCCGGCGGCTGGCGGTCCGCGCACCACGTCCTGACTCCTACCGTGACCACGATGATCGGGACAATCCTCGACAAAATCCGGCGGATAGTCGGTAACGCGCGGTCGGTGGTTCGGTACGTCGTGTTTATAGGCCTGTCTTTCCGGCGAGGGCTGTTTGGGTTCGTGCACTCTTTCCAGACTGCGTGCCCGACCCGAGGGTTTGGCAGGTGGCGCCGTGTTGTGCCTGGCCAGAGGACTCTTAGGGTCGTCTGGTAGGCCGCCTTGGCCGGCGGCCTTCAGCTGAGCGAGAGCGTTCCGGGTGGTGATGCTGTGGATCTTGATAGGCAGCTTAGGGGATGGGATCTGCGGGTGGGTCGCCTTCCAGTAGGCTTCCAGGAACTCGCCGAGATGCTCGCAGGCGTCTTCCAGCTGATTCTCGTCCAATATCACATCAAACATCTCCTGAGAGAATAACGAGAGCATTGCATCAATAAGTTGTTTGGTCAATCAAGGATGGCTTCCTCCTTTGACACATTTTAGCACATATCCAAAAATGAATTGACATAACAGTCAATATGAATCTGCAGGTGATAGCATAGAATCGCTTAAAAAATTTGGAATAAAGAGTATAAGAAATGTCACAATGAATGTTATTACCACACCTGTCAAATTTGATGACGTTTGGTTTTCAGTCAGCAAAATTATCTTTATGCACCAATTTTTTTTAAATGATTATTTCTTTCTATTCAGCATAAATGTATAGTCAACACCTAACGCACCTTTTTCTAATGAACAAAACCGAATTCTAATACAGAAGGTCACCAAGCTTGATAAATAACTAGAATTAGTTCTATAAAGCTTACACAGTTTTTAGGTCGTTAGGTCAAAGTATTTTCAAGATCAATGTCAAACAAAGTCAAAATTTAAGCTATTATTTCCATATAATCTGATGTGTCAATAAAGACAAAAACACGAGAACAGAATAAACAATCTTTCATCGGGTTAGCCTTTATTGTGATTGAATGAAAATTAAACCCAAAACAAATAATAAGTTGACATTTACATTATAATACCCTGGAAATATGTATATATATATGTTCAAGTTATTTGAGACTGTATATGGTAGAGGAGTTGTTGCTTACAATGATAAAATGGACAGAACATGGAATATGCAGCCTAGTTTATTGGAATATTAACATGTGTTATTGTTATTTAACAGAAACACTGCGACATATGGACTTCGAAGTGTGATAAATATGACTGAAATCACCCGTACTCTGGATATATAACACCTAAAAAAGACAATCAATATCAAAGTTAGACAGAACTGAGCCCATTTGGAGCAGCTAGAATTTAACCTTATGATGAAACAGGATGAAATGATATCTGCTACACTGTTCAGTTTCCTAGCAGATTATAAACATGAGGCGTGTATGAGGCAAGTTGAGTTGTATAGCCTCCATTTTAGTGATATATGTTTGCAGTGCAGTGTTGCAACCACGGCATCAGTGGAACGCCCCCCCCCCCCCCCATATCATCATCATCATCATCATCACATTTTGAGAAAAGACATTGAATTATATCTTCTTTTGGTAATTTAAATACAGGGCAGTTTGTCCATATTGATTTTTTTCCAGCCCAGTTTTGTTATTTTCTGTATAAACATACATGACTGATCAACCAGATGATTACAAGCATTATTACAACTCCACATGTTATGTGCAGAACAATTTATAAATTACTCAGAAATTGTATTCATCATAAAGAATTCAAGAACGGACTGTTTCACATACAACTTCTTCTTGGCGATCAATGTTCTACAGATGGTTTGAATAGCTTGAATATCATACAGAATTGGTAACTGATCATTATAAATAATGATAAACAGAATGAGTTGATAAATATTTAAAGTTTCTTGGTGTATCTATCAACACACAACAATTTAGATGTGTCTGTGATTAGGACAGGACGTAATTTATAAAGGATGTAGTAATTTTAAGCAGTTCATCCAAACAAGATAAATAAAGATCAAAGAATACCTGTGTGTGTGTGTGTGTGTGTATATGTGTGTGTGTGTGTAGGTTGGTTGGTTGGTTTATTTAACCTTGGTACTGGTCACACCTTTGACATAAGGTTGAGGGGAGACTGGTTACGGAAACACTGAACAAAAGGTCAGATTGAAACCCAAAATCTAGAGGTTTGTAGAGCAGTGCTGTAACCACTGCACTATCAGAGCAACTTGTATTGTTTGTGTGTGTGTGTGATAATTTTGTGAGTTGCGCAGTTTGAAGCTTCTCTATCACCGAGTGACTGTTATTGGTGTACTGGAGATCTACACTAAAGATTAGCAAAAACCAATCCCACACCTTAAAGGTAAAATTCATTAGTAAAACGTCAGTGACTGTACTGGATGCCCAACATCGGACTCCAAAATTCAACTGAAATTCAGAATGGGCTTGGAATTCAGAAGTTCCAACTTTTTCGAACCAAAACAAACCAAAACAATTTCTGACTAGATCTTTGCTGGTTTAGACTATATTTCAGTTTTGACACGTTCTGGTATGTTGTTTAAATTGTTTGGATTCCTGCTCAATATCGGTGTAGTTCTCACAACCAGATCATTTACTTACAGGATTACACTGATTCAGTTTGTCAGCAGCAACCATCTGAACGTTCATATTTCTAGCCTGAGCCTTGCCACGGGATTTGATCAACCTCTGTAACACCTATATAGTGAAAAATAACAAAACAATAGATGTCATACAAGTCTAGACTAAACTCCTTTAATAGCAACTGACAAGGAATCACACAGATCTGTGGATGTGTACGTTTTTGTATGTTTGAATTCAATTATGTATTGATTTAATTAGGCATAGATTAATGGAGGTATAGGTTTTAAAGGATGTATAGGTGTTGATGTTCTGAGCCAGTGCCACCATATATATGTATGCATCCTAAAACATAATTTGTCTGGGCCAGACATCAGACATATTTCGATCCAGATTCCTTACTATACCAATGTAACAAAGTTATCTCGTTAATATAACATGTTTTACTGTGTCAGCTTTGCTACGTATAATGTAGAATTTCCATTGTCCTTTTATGTTGTCTTGTGAAAGGACCTTCTGTTTAAATCATGCAATACTGTTTTCCGGATTTATACTCATGGAGGCATTTGTTATACCAGCTGGCATCTCCATGGATATTAAGCTGTGGACAGAGTTTTTCCCATATTGTGAGTAATTGGGTTACAATCATATAGGGAAATTATTGACTGTAGGACTATTATAATCCCTATGTGTCATTCGCACTATCAGAGATCTGCCTGAAATCCGGTGTTCACAATTATAGGTCAAACAGATCAAGTAGATAGGCACTTTAATTTAGATCCCACCACTTCTAATTGCATAAACTAAGGGATGCTAAATTAGGCATGGATGAACTAAGTGATGAATGGAAATGTATGATGATTAGCTGTTAGGTTTGAATAAATCATAGTATTTACTCAGGATTGAGGTAATATTTTGTTCTAATCCAGTAATAATCCATTGTAAAGTATTGCTACTTTATTTTTAGCTTAGTCACTTTGCTGCTTCATATAGGTAGTATTCACGATACAACGTTGTTATGTATTCAACAGAAACTGTAGGGTTGAGTAATTTTATTCGATGATATATACAGAAGTATTATTACATATCTATATTAAATAATATTATTTACAAGCATATACCCACAGACAAACAAAAAGCTGTAACCTCCAAAATAAAGACCAAATATGTAGAACATAATTGACTATAGGAGGAGGCGAAGTGCCCTAAAAGTTACATATTTAACCGTCTATGTCCGCTGTCCAAGTGCGCTGATTAGGGCGATAGCATAACATAATATATCGTGTAATATAGTACAATATATTATACAATATATGTAATTCATAATGACGTTGATAATTTGAGTTCGTAAGAAATTTCTTTACAGATATATTAAAGCTATGTTGTGACCTCAACTGTCCTATTGTTCCTGGCAGTTTGTACCATGTCTCGGGTGCTAGGTAAATAAATGTCTTTGATAAAAATGCTGTTTTTCTGTATTGTATGTGTGGCTGGTGAAGGTGTCTTGTTTCGTGCGAATGAATATATCTATTTACAGTGAACATGGTCATTAGGGGATCTGATAAAGAGATAATAATGAATGAATACATTATTTCTGAAAGTTGAAAAGTACACATGTCCTTTAATTTGAGAATCTGTAGTGTCTTAAATAAGGGTTCGGTAGGAGCATTATAGTCTGATTTCAAGACAGTCCTGATACATTTAACTCGATTAATAATTGTATTATCTAATTTTAATACATGTGTGTCTGACTTAACATTCTTATTTTTTTTAAAGAGTACATGATGTGTTTTGCTTATATTTGAAGATAATTTATTCACCTTAAAATACTCCGCTAATGATGCAATGTCTTGATTAATGAGTTTGTATTATTGTTGTTTTCATTAGCATGGCTAGAGCCCAAAAAGGCACAAAGTTTCATCCTGATTGGGCAACAACTTTTCGATGCTAGTAGTGTACATGAAACAACTTTGTTGTGTGCTCAACTGAAACGATTCACCCTATTTAACTGAAACTTTTCACTCTGATCAAACAACTTAGCGATGCTGAACCTATCGCACCTGTGTCCGTGCAGTTGATATAGATAGGATTTGCTTAGCTACTCAAACCCAGAATGGAACTGAGATCAGCATCTGTGTAGTTGAAATGTTTTTACGTATAGGTTGCCTTTGAGCCACAGCAAATTACAGCTGAATGTAAACTGTGGTGTCAAAGTATTTATGTTAATATTATTTTAACCCACTATTGAACCACATGCACTTAATTGTAAGTTGTGATGTCAAATGGTACATTTTGGTTGGTTGCCACTGTTTATGCATAGTCTACATGCAACCACTTCCCTTTTGGGGTGACAAATTTGTCATATACGAAAAGTGGATTATCTAGGCCCCACAGATACATGCGTATCCCCGACATATATAAGTTTATATATGCATAGATGTACGTTTTTGTATGCTTAAATTCAAATATGTATTGATTTAATTATGTATAGATTAAAGGATGCATAGGTATTGATGTTCTGAGCCAGTGCTACCATATATATCTATCCACACACACACACACACACACACACACACCCTTACCTTAGGTGATGAGATTTTCAGATAGACAATAACTGGTGCTAAAGAGGTCTTCGCTAACTGTGAAGGATGATTGATGGTATCGCAGTCCAACACGACTAGCTGTAAGGTCCGAGCTAGTTCAAAGATCCTCTCAATTTCTGCTTGAACTTCAGCTGCATAGAAAAAAAACAGGAATTTCAATACTTTTATAATTATAATAAAAACATTTATTAAATATCCCATTTATCAGATTCCACCACAACAACTAGATAAATAAAACTGTATGAATACATCTGATAGAAAAGCTACTGATGAGGAAAGAGAAAAACAAACAATAAAATTATGTTTATATTATTTGCACAATTTATTTTAAAAAAAAACACCTATCTCATTCTTTATCTTATAATATAACGACTGTAATCCAATAAGATAGATAAACAGGAGACAGGTTTATATAAATCACTGTCTATTAATCCTCACCTATACACGACGACCTGCTGTTAGATCTCTCCATAATTGCCCGTTTACTCGGGTTGTTCAGTAAAGACCGTTTAGCGAGTGAGATGTCGGCAGTGACCCTCGTAATCGTGATCCTACAACAAAACGAGAGCCAAAATTACAACAATGGTCAACAAACGTAAAAACAACAACAACAATAATACAGACATCACTAATGACAGAGAAAACTGATAATTTGATCAAATCTTTAATTAAGATCTACCAGATTTTACTAAAAATGACTAAACCAAAACAATCTTAATGCTGACAGACTCTCACTTGTTTATCAGCTCCGTTTATACGCATCAAGAACTGAATAACACTTCTACTTGTTCACCTTCATCGGCTTACCATTATCCGTTCACAATTACTTGCTCGCTGCTATTTCCTTAATATTGCTAACTTATACTAGTTACTTGCTTGCTATTCCTAGCAGTGATTGACACTAATATTTACTTGAGCTACTTACTCACCAGTACATTACTGACTTACTATTGTATGCTTACCATTACTTAATCAGTGTTATTTTCTTAATTTTACTTGGTTATTGTTAATGTTATTTACTGAGTATAACTTTAATTGCCATTTGGAATAATTTAATTATTTTAGTATTAATCTGATTATTTATAAATATGTTGCTAACTTAACGTTATTAATCTCTCTAATATAATTACTGCGTATCCATATCACGTTAATTTTGTGTTCCTCATATCATTATATTGTTGCTATTATTTCATATTTAAAGAACAATGGAACAAGCTTCATTAATGACATTACTGGCTCACTATTAATATTAAACATCTACTTAGTTATTGTTGTAAGCCTACTGCTGTTTACCTATTACTTCTGCTAGTTAACTGCTACAAAAGCTTGTTGCTGCTATCTAATATTTACTGCTAACTTATTGCTGTTTGGCCGCTTCTATTAGTTCACTAATAGTAACTTACCGTTGCCATCTGTTTGCCGCCAGTTGCCTAACGGTGTCGGTTTATGGCTTTAACCCTGTACATTACTGCTAGCTGTAGCTAGCTGACAATTAATAGCCTACCTGCCCTCGAACTTGTGTTTTAAGAAATCAAACAAAGCTTTCTGCATCATATCTGTCACTTCAAGTCCCTTTAGCGATGGCCCTACCAGTACAACAGGTCTCATGGAAGGCACAACTTCATATGGAGGAATATTCTCTGACTACAAGTATACAAAATTAATTAGATTAACCATGGGAACATGAGTGTATGTATCTCTGACTGCACACACACACACACACACACACACACAGACAGACAGACAGACAGACAGACAGACAGAGAGAGAGAAAGACACATCTGATGTAAGTTTAATTGATGCTATATTTTCTATTAATCAGATTCAGCGAGTGTCATTTATTTAGTCTTTTGCCAAAAGCTTTAATATTTTCATTGTTTTAATAATTATTTGTTTTCCTTTTCCATCTTTAGACGTCTATGTTTCTTTTTGAACTACAGCAAACTTCTGTTGGCAATAAACTGTAGTGTCAAAGTAGATATATTTGTTGTGCGTCTTAACTTATCATTGAACTAAAAAAAAAACATGTTTATTGCAAATGGTAGCGTCAATTTAAACGTCTCGTATGTGTATCTGGTGCTCGTTACTTACTTAAATAATCTGTTTATAATGTATAATGTCACGGTCAACTCATCTAGTCCTAATCAGCACAAAACACATACCTTTTTAAAGAATGGTTTTCGTTTCTCCTTTGCCGGTGGAGCGATGTGAGATTTACTATTTTTTGGGTTGCCAAGACTGTCGTTGTCTTCACCCGTGTTACTATCCACGCCATTCTCAGCATCAATACCTATAAATACAGACACGATCAATAACAGCGTTTATTAAAACATTTTAATAAATCACATGCTGATTACCTAATTTTGATATCTAATAATACAATTTAATAAAATTTATTATTTTGTATCAAAGTAACAAATTATTATTTTTAAATAGTGTGACATTAAAAAAATTCTAAATAATTATCTGTTTATGAAATATGAAATAATAATAACAACACAAATAAATCATGTTCTTTCTAGGTTATTTTATTATACTATTATATTATTTATATGTATCACATTACATAAATGTTATGCAAAGTGTTTTTAATTATTTCTCAGCCCTGCCAACTGCCACTCTTGAACAGCTGCCAACTGCATCTACCAGAAAACTTTGATAAGGACCTGTTTTACTGCCATTTGGTTATATGATGGAATTGATTGACAAGTAGTCAAGGTCATTAGGTAGTGATCATGTGATGGTGTTCATCATGCCTGCCACTACCACCAGTCACCTGCAGCCTTTAGATGTCTGGATTATCAGCAGTTTCAAGCCCCACTACCGTAAATGACAGACAGACAGACACACAGGGCTCCTATGTTACGTGTTCAGTGAGATGACAGCAGATCCCACCTTATTTCAGCTTACAGATCAGCCCGACTTCGCCACTACCAAACCTGACAATGAGGGTATTGCAGAGCTAATGCCTATCAAAAGTGAGTTGGATCATGCACTTGCTGTACTACTTTGTACTACAGAGGGAACTCACAGGATTGCTGAGGAGGGAGGACTTGCCACACTTTAATGCTTTGAAATGTTAAATTTTTAAATGTTGAATGTATGTTGTACTCATTCATCCACCACTCCCAAGGCTACCCCCTAGGGCGCCTCCATGGTCTAGTGGTAGCAAGTTGGACCACAGATCATGACCATCCATGATCAAACCTCAAAGTGGGCATATCTGAAAGCTGCCATAATGGTCAGGTTAGACTAAACACACACACACACACACACACACACACACACAGACAATCATATATCATGGTGCTAATATATCATGGTGCTAATATACTAAACCCAACGTCTTTTTAATATTTACCACTAATAAGTATATTACTTCATATATTTCAAAATCTTTTTTCTTTTGTTCTGACAGTAGGATGCTTCTATGACGTCATTAGAGTCTAAGTCAGAAATGATCTCTGTACAATATCTGTGGTCAGATCCTGAACAGGAAATTTCAATATTTCAGTAAGGTTTCTCCTAGCATGGTATGTCATTATTTACGTCCAGTGACCATTTTATAGGATATGGTTTAAATATAAATCATGTATTGTTCTAATAGTCTAGGATATATACGAAGCAGAGTTGAATGCTCCTACAAAACTGGCTCATTTAGTAATCAGATAACAAGCCAATCCCCAAGTTGATAAAATTTTGAAATATCTGTCTTTTGTACTCAGAGGTTTTTTCTTGTAATTATCATCCTTATATGTTAAAATCTGAGTAAGGAGTATAAAATGATAATAATTTATTGACATCAAGTTCTACAAATAATAGCATCGTTTGAGAGTTCCCAAACTGAGTTAAGCTCACCCCTGATAGGTTGGCATGTTACTTCACCATTTGATCAGGATCAAATATGGTATGCATTTATTACTTGATTAGATGTATAACAGAATGACTTGGTTTGTTATGACACTGTATTGGCACAAAATAAAACTAGACACCTGCTTTATTTATACTAAAATATTGGAATATTTTAACTTCTATTTTGATATATTCATTTGTTTACAAAGTGATCCGAGTTCAGTCCTCTTTTGGCCGTCATAGTTTGCTGTCTCCAGTGTCTTTTTCTCCCTCTTATCATACGCATTCACTTTTTAGTTGGATGTTTAGAAAATCTGTCCACAGATTTAATAATAACGTTAGTGTTTTGATACCTAAATGGCATTCAGTGGATCATAGTTTTCAATTTTATACCAGAGTAAAAAAAAGTGCTGTCATCATTATTTGGTAATGAGGGCCAAGTTCCAAAGGCTTCATCTGGCTCCAATGCCATCACACCCAAAATGGCACCATCGCCTGAGATTGAACTTAAGTAGATGAAAACTCAGAATTTTTTTTCGCCAATAGTCAATACAAGATTTAACAGAGATTTAATGTTAAAATAACTTATGATTTGACGTAAGTATATGCAAATTTTAATATTATTTCCTATGATATTTAATATTCTTTTTAATTAAAAATTACCATAAAATAAACATGTTACATAGTTATCACTCCGAAATATGGTATACGAATAATAGCCCATTTAAGCTTAATTTAAGCCTACACGACTTGTGAAAGATTGTCTGGATGTTCTGATAAGCCTAATTACAAAGATAGTTAATATATCATTATCTCTGGATCTTTTTCCAAGATCCATGAAAGCTGCCCTGGTAAAATCATTAACAAAAAATACCAGTTCGGATTGTAATATTCTAAACAATAGACTGATCCCGCTACGACTGCGACACCAAGTAGAAATTGACCGAAGCTCGATGTTAGTTTATAAAACTATGACTGCTTAGGAGGAATCTTGGATTATACGGGAAATGACCAACACACATTTTCTTAACAACGAAAGCAAATAGACATTTTGTTCCATTCGATCCTGGATATTTCCTAGACCTAACTGTGTTTACTTTGTTGTCTCACAAATATAAGAAAAATGTTATATATCCCCCATGTTTACATTCAATACTAAAAACGTGCAACGTATCAGCCAGCTCATTTACATATAGCTGTATAAAGGCAGAGTTTGTTAAGCCATCCACCCATCTCATTTTGTCCTGTGATTCAATGTGGGCAGCAGCAGTGGTCACATGATACGGAATATTCATAGTTTTTACACAATCGTCATGCTGACAGTGTTGGTCCTTCAACAGGATTAATTATGTTTTCACCGACACAAATTTCAAAATAAAATACACTATTCTTTGAAAAGGGTGAAAGAAATATAAAACAACCACATCTCTAGTTTACATTATTTGGGTCCTGAATAAATACATGCTGGATTCTTGGCTTAATTCATGAAAAATAGTGTACCTGTTGACCAAAAAGATGGCCGGATCCGATTGTGTTTTAACAACACCTTCAATGAGATCGTAATTTAGGGCACTCTTTACATACACCTGTATATCAAAAGATGCTATCAGAATAGATTCACTTATCCAAATATGTGAGTTTGTTCTAGACTGACCATGCCCCTGGCTCAGTCTGAGTGTTTAAATCCATCTTGTTTCAAACAGGCCGAATGACTTTCATGTTATCGGCCAGTTGGCAAATGTTTTCTGATCTAACAACTCGCCCGGGATCCAAATGCAGGATCAGTCTATTACAGACCTGTTTCAAATCTTACCCATTTATCTAAAGTTATAGAATGGGATTGCTCTATAAAATAGTCAACCATCTACATGGATGATGATGATGATGATGATGATGATTGATGTTTTACGGCCACTTTTGTGCATATGGTAGGCTAAATGGGCTGAACGACCTCCAAAGGTAATGAAGCGAAGTCAAAGATGAAACACGCTTCAGATATGCCCATGCCAAGATTTAAACTCATGTGGTAGTGATCTGCGATCCAATGCACTACCAGTTAAACCACAGAAGTGGCCTGCAGGTGCCTGTGTCATGGCTCAAGTCATATGGTGATTGTGTATTTAGTGTTGCAGCCCCCACATTGTGGAATAGGTTGCTGGTGGATATTAGAAATGTAGAATCTTAAAAAAAAAACTTCTGAAAACACATCTGTTCCATGTTGCTTTCAGCGATAAATAATAGTTATTGTTTAAATCTTGGTTTTGTTTTTACAGACATATTATTTGGGGTATCACTGTACAGTGCCTTTGAAGGGCTCCTGCTAGTAAGGGTGCTTTACTAAATATACATTATTATTATTATTATTATTATTATTAAGTCCAGTAAAAATTAAAGAACTGTTCCGAGCCATGGTATATCAAGCTAGCTTTATTTATATACTAAAGCCAATTAAAATCTAAATGTGTTGCTCTATCTGATAATAATAGATCGCGAACATTTAAAAAATAAATTACTTTTATTTTTTAATTGACTGATCTGACACACACACACTAACCTGGCGTGGGAGGAGTTGAACCTCTAGAGCTTGTTGGTTTTGAGTTGAGAAGATTGTCAATATTGGATGATGAATTGGTTTTACTGAAAGATTAGAAAGAATTCAATATTATTTTCCCAATTATATATATATTTTTTTTTTCATGAGTAAATAGATTAACATAACAAAATGGCCATATGTGGTGAGACCCAAAACATAAATTCTACATGGTGATGGGTCAGAAAATAGTCACATGCAACATCAAACAACCCCACATATAGTAATGTATGGTTATATATGGGCATATGCAACCATTACATACACACACACACACACACAGAGAGAGATAGAGAGAGAATTTGAATAATAAACATGATCCTTCTTACTGTGTGTGTGTATATATATATATATATATATATATATATATATATAATCATTAGTTTTAAGGTTTCCTGGTGGATTTAAACAATTTCTAAAAATCAAAACTCATAATAAATTTAAACCAGCTAATGATAATAAGTCACCCAAATGATACTGATTCAGCCAACTGGTAATAATCTAGTCAACTGGTATTGAATTGGCCAGCTGGTAATAATTCAGCCAGCTAATAATAATAATAATTCAGCCAAATGGTAGTAATTCAGCTTGTTGGTAATAATCCATTCAGCTTGAAATAACTGATAATAATTTAAATTTATCTAGTGGGTAATAGTTTAGCTGGTAATTATTTAGTGAGCTAGTAATAATTCAGTGAACTGGTAATAATTCAGTGAACTGGTAATAATTTAGCTAGCTGGTAATAATTAAGTTAGCTGGTAATAATTTAGCTAGCTGGTAATAATTTAGCTAATTGGTAATAATTCAGCTAACTGACAATAATTCAGTAAAGTGGTAATAACATTTCGCTAACATATAAGCATATTGCCAGTAAACATCAACAGAGCAATAATTTTACCAATATCAACAGCTTCATAACACAGAGATACCGACCACCATCTGGAAATAATCATTGTACTTTGAGTGTATTCCGGATCAGTATCCTGTAGATGAGATGGATTGTACAAAGAGAGGCTATGGATTTACCTGAGATGGTGGTGATGGATTATACATGCCATGACTATGGACTGTATAAGATGTGATCACAGACTGTATATTGTATGGCCAGAGACTGTACAAAGTGTAACCACGAACTATACACAGCATGGCCATGGATCATGCCTATAGGCCAACATCTGGCAACAACAGACATTACTGTATGACAATATAACCCATTTGACTTTGCAATCTGTCTATCACAAGGGCAGTGAACTATGTGCAAATTAGGTCATGGGTCAGACAACGGAGAACTGTCAACAAAACACAATTTTAAGGCAAAGCTTAAATGAACCTCCCGACCCAAAGGACAATTATCAACTATAAATATTGAAGCTGGTCTACCAATTACTGCAATGTTTATTATATTATAATCACAAGGACTGACTCATAGTGCAAGTTGCAGTGTGCCACATTAAGCCTTCTGATGATGTTATAATGTGTAATATAGGCATACAATGATAAATAAATCATTGCAGACTGTAGGATGTAGGTCAATAGCTTAACTAGCCTATGACCTGACCCAGTTCATAATCTGATGCAGATAATTTGTTGATCAGTGTGCATTACGGATGTGACGATGACTACAACTATCTCGTCTCTCTCATTTGGGATGCGTTTATTGAGAAGAGCGCCACAAAAACAAAACAACGAGCAAGTCAATCAAATAAAACATCACTCAAACAACCAAATAATAACTTGTTTATCTAAAGATGGATGGGAAATACCCCAAAAATTCAACATAAATGTTTTGTGTTGTATTCAAGCACATACACCACATATTCACATGTGGTATCTCTCTCTCTCTCACTCTGTGTGTATGCATATGTGCATGAATGCGTGTATTTCAGTATACATTAATCTCAGCTTCTGACTATCCATAAAAAAATCCCACAGTCAAGCCAAGAGTTGATCTTCCTTGCCTAGAATATAATTTTCCCGATTTGGTCTGTGACTGCTGAAGTTTAAGACTTTCCAATTTTGCTGGAGATGGAATAAAGCCGACATCACAGCCTTCCTTCACCAAACGACCAATCCACCAATCATTGTTGAACTTCTGCAAACACACAACAGAAAAACATTCGTTTAAAAAATGGGGAAAAACACACATAAAACACATAATGCCTAAATTCTAGGAAGAACACAGTCACTTATCAACAAACAAAGTTACTGAACTCTGAAGACTGGTTTCTCCTTGATGAAAACAAAATATCAAACAATAGCCCATGTTGAGCAAATTCAAGGAAATGGTAATTTGTAAACTCCCTGAGACCATAAACCACTTTATTTGACAACATTACAAATATTTTGGTAAAAACTGTCAGTGTTTTGTCCGTGTAAATATTAATGTTACATGATGTTATAAAGAGAATTATTTTATCAAGTAAATATATATGTTATTTTGTACAATAATAGAGATTATTCTGCTTAGGCAAATGTATATGCTAATAAATATGTGACTAGTCTGACATTTGACCCTGAACAGATAATGTGAACTAGTCAAACCAGTTTGGGCTGTCTGAATATTATATGTTTGTGTGTGTGCAGTGATGCTAATACAATTACAGAATGAACCTTTGTCAACAGTCCAATTATCTCATGGGAAGTCACTTCATATTTTGGGAGGTGAGATTGTTGACACATTTACTTTATCCCATCCAAATACCCAATCACATATGATTTCACTCAAATAACTTGAACTATTAACAGATTATTAAACATGAACTGGGCAGTAAAGGGCCTGGACAATAAAGAAATTTGACTGACAGTTAAAGAAACATGGATCCTAACTTGGAATCCCCATGTTCCATAAAACCAGTAATTTATTATGCAGTTAAGGATCACTAAATGATGAGATGTACATCCACAGGGATCATAGGGATTTGTTTAGCAAATATAAAAACAGAAAACTAACTGAAAAAACGCATTTAGCCTAACTTAATATTAACTCATCATTAAAACTAACAGATGCCCATTGGATCATAGACTTATTGGGATCTCTGATGTCATAAAGTATGGATGCAGTATATCCACACTTCAGCTTTACAGTGACTTTTCTAGACACAGCTTCTTGCATATGTTGATATTAAGGAGATTTTTAAGTTTTATTTAAATTTAAAATTCATACAGAAATGCCGAACATACCAAAATAATTATTTCTGGTTAATAGAATTTTGCCCAAATTGTTTTCATCCACGCAATAAGATTGGTCTAAGGATGAACAAACGTGACAGTCTGTCGACATTAAACAATACTTTTGCCCTGATTAAAAAGTGGAATGCTCCCATCAAGTACATAAAATAATTACTTTCGGACAACGGACAGTTAACTGATGAATGGATAAATGAATGAAAAAAGAAATATGGTTAGAAAGATGGATGGATCTATTTTATAAAACAGACTGCCACAGAAACAGCTCACACCTATGTATTGTTTATAACTTAAACATGATAGTTAACACCATACTACAGATAAATGTAATTCCTTCTCTATTATAAAAAACCCCCATAGATTATTGAAAACTTTAATCTTAAATATATCAAGACACATTCATAAATAAATGACAAATTGTCTTCTTATTTCAAATACTAGTTGTTGCTGTTACATTTCCAGGTGGTAGAGTTACCAAATAATAATAATAAATTAACATCAGATGTATTCAAAGCAGCAACGGCGGATCAGGTTTGTGGTAAAAGTAGCATTATATCTGTCCACATTTTATGATCCTTCCACACACACACACACACACACACACACACATGAGCAAATGCACCCGCATCCACCCACCCAACCAATCAACCCACCCACACACACACACACTGACTTACCTCTTTAATATGCAAGAAGTCCTTGACGCCAAAGGAAACAGCACATCCATGTACAGGTGAGTCATCATCCAGTGAACCATCATAAGCTACATTAGTACGAACAGCAAATGCTACTGGCTTGTACTGTGAACAGAAACACACAATGTTATAAATATTCGATAACTGAACAGGCATCCAGCAAACACAGATATAATACATATTCAAAAGTAACCAAAATCCTGCCTCATTGCAGCTTTCCACCAGAATAAAATAATTTTAATCCTGTTTCCTTCTACAGCAAACAGACCATAAAATCACCAATGAAATCACAAAATCTAATACATTGTATTTATAGTCAATGAACTTAAGTATTACACTTTACAGTAAATGAGTAATTTTCCAAATGTTTTCGCAGAATGTTCAACTTACAAATGTCCCAAATATTGTTATATATCATTGGTTAATAAACTTAGTATTTATTCATTATCAGCATCCCAACATCTGCCTCTCATTCGAGGTCAGATTTTAATGTTCAAGTGGCATATTATTTTTAAACGCTTTCAGCTCTCCCTAAAATGCCAGAGGCTTTGATAATGACTTAATTAACGCTATAACAGTAATATACAATGACAATTTTTTTTCTTCTTTCGAGCAATTAATGCTAGTCACAAAATCTCGACATTATCTTTAGTTAATAAATGAAATTAAAGAGACTAATAGCTTAATCATACAATTGAAAACCGAAAGAAACGATTGTAAGCAACAACTAATAATAGGTTGTTTATTCCATTAGTCAACTGCTGACAGGACAATAACTAAAACCAAGGTGACCTTAGTCGACCAAATGCTGATTAATGCATTAATCAGATGATTGTGGTTACACTTTAGGAGCGATCCAAACCCTGTCTCTCGTGATTCATCAGACAGATTTACATATTATTAAACAACATCTGTTGTTCAACAATATCGTTATCTTTGACTGAATCATCGGAGGTTAAGCGATGTATTGGCATTCTTCCAGTTGGTGTTTATTATTTAATTAACTAATATTAATTTAATTGTAATTAAATACACATGCTTATCTTGGAATTCAATATCTGATAATCTTAGATGACGTCTTTTGTTGAATAATGAATGTAGATATTTTGGCTTCGATGTCTGAAGATAAACGAGGTCTCGATGTTGTTTCATTCAGCTTTTATAACATTATTTCCCATGATTAATTGTATGGTCAGTATTCAGTTGGAGATAATTGCAGTGAGCATGAATTTAAAAAAACTGGATTGTGTTCTAAAATGTAAGATCAATATAGGCACTATGTTAGAAACTACTTTAGGCCCACTTAACAAAGAGATATAGCATGGATAATCAAACAAAGGTGCTTATTTACATCAATCGCTTGCTATGTGAGGTCACTATTTAAACACTATTTAAACACTGAAGTCCTTAATCACCCACATACAGACATTTTTCAGTAATCTGTAACATATACTATGCAGTGATGTGAGCTCTATTGCTGTGAATTCCATGTCTGCATAAATGAATTTACCCAAATCATTTAAATAATTTGACATCCACATAACAAAATAGGCAATTTGTTACTCTTAAAAAACATGACGTATGACCAATACAAATTCATGAGAAAATAACTATTAAAAAATTATAAATGCCACGACAGGACCAATACAAATTATCACAGCTGGATAAGAATTTACAGTTAAGGTACAAACTACATGTTAAATAAGTTATATATATATATATATATATATATATATATATATATATATATATAAGGAAATTTCACTTGTTATGACAGAGGCATGTAGCCAAGGATAAGATTAATTTGATTGAAGTCCACATTGATAAAAATGATGACTGCCCATCTACACATTGGATCCAGTTCTAAATATCTAATCATTATACAATAGGTGTAGACACTTTCAATCATCATAAAAGTCACTCCTACAATATGGTAAATCCTATACTATAGTTTAAGTACCACAAAATTAAACAAAACATCAGCATGGCTACTGGGCAATAATATATGGCCATTTTATATCAACCTTTCGTTCATTCATCATTGTTTATAAACATTATATTGACAATAATGCAATTTTCCCAGTTGTTGTTCAATTTTAATATTCTAACACGCTGTTATCTTTGATAAACTGAGGTGTGAAGTGAGAAAAGTTCCATCCAACAATAAATGGTGTTGGGATAGATTTGATCTAAATATGGGATAACAATAATAAATACTAATTACTATATAGAAATATTAGAGTTGTAGAGTAGTTAGACTTCAAGGTGTAGTGAAAAGATTAGCCATAGCATTGTTAAATAAAACTGTTTAACAAAGAGTGGAGTCTTGAACTGGATTACAAACTGCTAATGGCATCTTGAAAATTTAGAATCTGTTCTAAAACAAACCTGTTCAATGTCTCTTTCATAGACAGATAATAATTATCATTTAAATCTCTTATAGGTTTTTTGTTTACAGACATATTATTTGGGGTATTATCATACTACATATTATTTGTACGACGCCTTTCAATGTCTCCTGCTAGTGAGGGTGCTTTACTAAATATAAATTATTATTAATATTAACGGCATTCCATAGAAGGCAGCTAGAGATGCGATGGTCAGGATCACATATACGTAGACCTCAAAGAAAACTGAAGTGTTGCTAATAAAGTTCTTCCTCCACCACACACACACACACACACACAATTTTATAAGACTCCCTAGAAATTATAATATGCAGAAGGTCAGGTTAATATATTTTTTTGGTACATTATCTACATTTAAGCTAAAATAGTAAGAACAAAGAGTTGAGTTACTTTGATAATATTTGCTCTAAAATAATATTGTTTCTAGAAAACATGACAATGTTACAGTTAGCTATGATTTGTTAAGAGCCAAGCTGTCGACTTCGAGACTGGCACTGGTGTATATCATTGGGCAACACCTATTCACAAACCGATGGCTTACCTTAGCACGTTCGAGTTGGGCGACGGCTTGACGTTCTGTTTCCCTTCGTAGGGCTTCTTTATCTTCATCGAGGGAGAGATCCGATGAGGGCTGACTGTAGTTGGACTCGGCAGAACCCTGAAAAACAACAAGATGAGAGAAATGACACTTGGCCAATGATTGATTAATTATAATGATGACAGGAAGAAGACATGTTCAGATAGTGCTAATCATAAACGATAAGGGATGACACCGCTGTGGGCTGTCACTACTGGCAGATTAGTTTATCACCACAGACACCTGATTAGAAGTGGTATCATCTGACATCTCCTATAACGGAACTATGAGATAATCATACGGCTGACAAGATAGGCTGTTGTCCTGTGATCATCATCATCATCATCATCACTGACATACAACTGACCAGATGGTTTATGATGATAGAGGTGACCAACTGGTTAACCATATGCTGACACATATAACATCATCATCAGTATGATCTTCAGGTGTCATCACCACCATTGTAACCTCATACCTGAGACTCTCTATTGTTCACACACACACACACACACACACACACACACACAGTCCTAGTTATGGTGCACTATTTTATATCACCAAAAACCACACTATGCCAATCTTGAGCTAATTAAGCTACTAAATTGATCTTTTCAAACTTGTTATTAAACTTAAAGCCATTCTTTAGATATTTTCATTCTATTCTTAAATATACAATTCCCTATAATAATAAAAAACCCATGTAGATAATACTTAAACTGTTAAAGTCCAGCCATATCACTTATTTACAGTTTATCAGAACTGTGATATTATCAAACACTAATGACATAATAATACGTAGATATTTTAACTGTGCGACTATGCCAAAATTCAAGCCGGTGGCAGCATTTGGGCATCACATAAGCATCCTTATGAATATTAGATTTTTTCCACATAGCAATTTCCAGTGAGTAGAGTTGTGTACTGACGTGTGTATGTGTTTTGGTATAGTATTTTTTTAGTTTTATGTGTTAAATTATCACTCTGTCTTCTGAGAACAGAGCATGTAATTAATCAACCACCTGGGAAGAGTGTCTCAAAATGATCCATGTAAACACAAACTTATTACCACCTTTTCTATACATGAGAAATAAATGAGATAAAGTATTAAAGCTACTCAGGTCACCAAATTGTTTTAATAATCATCTATAATTAATACATTCCCATAATATAAATGTGTTTCTATAAAAAGTCAAAAGGTTATATATTATTACCAGTAGTATTTTATTATTAGAGGTTATAAGTTGCAGATATAATGGTCTATTGTGTTACTTGCCCTTGGATGTAGACAGATGTTTATATCAGATGTTAATTTATTTCCAAACCCTGGAGTACTTACAGAACTCCAAAATAGTGTTACTTGGTTTGTGACGACAATTTCATGGTGTACGTGGAGTTTGTGTATCTTGTATTCTTGAATTGAGAAAATAAATATAAAATATAATATTTATATCATCCTTAGTATAATCATTGTCTGTAACATAACAACATACAAATATTTTACTTGAATACACTTAAAGTACATATATTATATAGCATTCAGGTGAGACTAAAATAGTGGCTAAAGCATGAACAAGGTATGGCAATGGATAAGGTAATGGCAACCGTCTCCATAGAAACCAACAATAAATAATTAGTTCTGAAAAAGTGGGTTCCATGTCATATCACAATATTGGTGTATGAGTTAAGATGTTATATGGATATCATCTCATGCCATATCACAATATTGGTGTATGAGTTAGGATGTCATATGGATATCATCTCATGCCATATCACAATATTGGTGTATGAGTTAGGATGTCATGTGGATGTCATCTCATGCCATATCACAATATTAGTGTATGAGTTAGTATGTCTCATTGATATAATCTGATGCCATATCACAATATTAGTGTATGAGTTAGGATGTCATATGGATGTCATCTCATGCCATATCACAATATTAGTGTATGAGTCAATTAAGGATGTCATATGGATATCATCTCATGCCATATGTGTCCCATGGTTGTGAACTAAACTCATTCCATTATCTGACTTGAGTGGTTATCCCATTCAAAAGAAGACGAAAAATATATTAAAGGCTATCAAGAGATGCCTTGCATGGAATTATTGATACATAAAATATGTTTTTTATACCCCATGCATGTTGTTTGCTTGTGGAAATAAAACCATAATTTTTTTTAGTCCCACGTTCTTGACATGCACCCCCCCCCACACACATCCACCCTCCTATCCACAGCCTTACCTCCTGTACGGTCTCATGTAGGAGGCGTTCTGTATCGGTACAGGATTCCCACTCATTGAAGTCCCACTCCGCCCAAGGAGGTACAAATCCCTCGCTGGTCACGGCCACAAACGGCGTCTCCGATTCAAAATTCGGAGTCTGCGTGTGAGGACCACGCTCCACCTGATAATCCATCCTCCAGGTTAATACTGACGTTCGGCAAGTCTCAACGGCTGTATGATCAACACTGATTTGGGACTCGGGTCAGTTCAACAATACAGTTAATAAAACAGTTTGTTGGCTGACTCATTGGAGTATATGGCGCCAGACTGTTAACTTCCTCATTCCACTAAATCGTTAGTCAGTTGCTCATGTCACCACAAATGATCTACCCGGACAGATGTGGATCAACAAAATTCCAGCCAATGAGGTATGCCTTAACGAATCCTAAAATTTCAACATGGCACAACTGCAGTGATGACGCAACTTCGGCAAAGTGCAATTTATGGTAAAACATGATGATGGCAATGTGTAAGATTTCAGCAAAACGCCATTCCAGGAAAAGGCAATCGCAGCATTATACAATTTGAACAAAACGCAGTTTTAGTAAGTAAGAATCCAACATTAAATGTTCCCAACTAGAAATGATATCATCAACTCTGTCCAGAGGTCTCCGAAATGTTCCGAAGTACAACAGACGCTCTCTGAACAGATCACTCACGGGAGCTGTTCTGATGGTCTAAAATGGGAGGTGGTCTCTTGAGACAGGTTCGGATGCGTAAAGTTCACAGTGGTAAGAAAAGGACAAGATGGCTTTTTGCGGTCTTCCCCACTAGGTGGCCCAATTATAATAGGAGATGGTCAGCACAACAGGGATAGCTAATACGTCAATTAATAGTCAGATGGTTAAATGTTCACCTTTACCATAATGAAACCCATCACTTAAAGGGACCACCTCTATTTAAAGACAGGTGCTGAGGTGGTTGACCAAGAATGATTCTGATTGGGAAATAATCTGTTGTTGTTGTTGGTGATGGTCGGAGTAGTGGCGTTTAACATCTACATGATGATATACGTAACAAAATCAGATTGACTGACTGACTGACTGACTGATAACCAATCAGCACATACACACACGCACACACACACACACACACACACACTGTAGTCTATAAATACGGATTATTAATCATCTTTAAACAGAAGCTAGATCCATAACATCTATTCACGGAATTGCACCTTTTCAACCTATACATTAGTTTATACCCATCTAAGTGACCACCTTTGTTAAGACCATTGGAACTAGTAGAAGATTTTAAGTCAGACCAGAACCTGTCCTGGTGAACTCCTCGTGTAAAAGGACAACCTAAATAATCTAAACATTCTTAATATATTTGCAAATTGTGAGTGAGTGAGTGTTATATATATATATATATATAAATATATATATATATATATATATATATATATATATAAACTATTTATCCACGACTAGACTCCTTTATGCCTTGACTGAGTGATACAAACACAAATGAAGGATCAGTGACTCAGACCTGATCATCGTCTAGCACTGTAATAGTAACCATTAATTTAATGATGTAAATTAATAACAAGTTAGACGATGACAACGAGGATGATGATGATGATAAAGATGATGATCTCCGTATGGTCTAACGCCAAAACAACATCGTCAGAGTTCACACACAGTAAATATTAATTCCAAATCCTGGACATATCCATAAATTCCCAAACAAAGTGAACAAACAACCGTAAACAACCGATCCAGAATGATCTCCGGTGAATGGAACACAGATCCAAAATGGTGGTACACAACGGATTGAACTCTGATGTGGCTAGATCGAACTGAACGATTCCCCAAATCCTGAATGACCTACTTTCACTGCACAACCAGCCAGCCAATACTACAACTGAATCGGACTTGATTAATCCCGGTGGAAAATATCCTGATCACTCCCGAACGGTGAGTGATGGTTTACAAACTCCGACTGAATAGCTAAAAGATACCCTCTCCGTGTACGCCAGCGTACCCTCCTGGGAACAGATCCAGATATTAATACCTATGGATCCAGGGCCTCCCGGGCATATTGGAATATTGGTTTGTACAAAGCAGACAGGAAGACAGACAGACGGACAGACAGGTAGTTCTATGTATGATGCCTTGCCGGAGCAATGCATGGTAGTGAAAACTTGTTGACTAGTTTTCAATACTATTCTTCCTTCCCCCCACTGTATAGTAGATTTTGTTCTGGGTATCCAGAACAGCTGCCAACAAGCTGGTAGTGTTGAGTGGCAGCTGGCCAGCTTCTGGGCATCTTTTACCTGCTCACTGCTTTAAGACAACTAGAAACAGATCATGTGGAGACAGACAGACAGACAGACAGACAGACAGAGACAGACAGACAGACAGACAGACCGTTTTATTATAAGATTAATAAAATCACTAGTTCTAGTAGTGGGGCTTAAATTGGGATTTTTCATGAACCTAGGGACAGAATGGTCAAATATATTGCTATATCATCACTATATCATGACTATATTATACAACTATATCATCACACAATTATCTAGTATATCATCACTATATTACATACCTACATCATCACTATATTACATAGCTATATCATTATTATATTGTGCAGCTATATCATCACTATATCATAACTATATTATACACCTATATTATTAGAAAATCATCATCACATTAACTAATATTATGTTGCCCTGCACAGATGTATTAGCACTATATAATACAGCTGTATCAGCACTATATAATACAACTGTATTAGCACTATATCATATAGCTGTATCAGCACTATATAATACAGCTGTACTAGCACTATATCATACAACTGTATCAGCACTATATCATACAGCTGTATCAGTACTATATCATACAGCTGTATCAGCACTATATCATATAGCTGTATAATCACTATATCATACAGCTGTATCAGCACTATATCATACAATTATACCAACACAATCATTCATATCATACAGCCATATACACCCTAAAATATATATAACTGCTATATTATACACTATATAACTACTGTACATCATATATCACTATATTGCCAATTAAGGTACGCTGCTATATTATCACTTTAACAATTACCAGTGTATCATCTAACCCATTGGTGAAATAGTCTCTCTCTCTCTCTCTCTCTCTCTCTCTCTCTCACACACACACACACACACACACACACACACACACACACACACACACACACACACACACGAGATGTTTACTGTAATATCTCTACGTATATTATTATTGATCTGAAGTTAAATCATCAGACAACAGTTTAACACCTGTCTGATGGGTAGGACATCATGACTCATCACTGAAAAATAACACAGACAGTTAACTGATTGAAATATATCAACGGCTTGTTGTCCCAATACTTGGTTAACAGAGGAGTATTATAAGGTGGATTATGTACCAAGAAACTTTGTCTGGAAATAGTCTGCCAGAGGACGAAACAATATCCCCAACTGTGCTGCTCCCTGGTGAATGCAGCTAGAACCACTTTTTAGCTTCTTGGGAAAAGAAATACACAAAACTGAAGTGATCAGCTTGCTCTGGGTCCAGAACACCCTGACCCACTACACAGAAATACCCCGACTCTTCCCTTTAACGGCCTCCCCCCAGAGAGAGATAGAGAGAGAGAGGGGGTGGAATGTTTTGGTGATTGATTCAGCTAAAATACTGACCTTCACAACAAGAAGTAAGCAATACTCAACAAAAACAAGGTCTATTGTTGCTATTATTCCCATGTTAACATTATAATGAGAAAAATAAACACAATCGCCTGTCGCCATATACCTATTATAACACTAGTTTATAATGGAACAACAAATAGAATTAGATGTAAACACCCACATCACGTGTCACAGTCGTCCCCGATATCGGTCAAGGTCACAGTGGTGAACGATTGAGAATAAGATGACAACGATAATGAGATTTATGGTGGCGGGTGGATGGCATGCTACACTCAGAGACAACAATGCCGGGGCTCGTATGGTATGTTGTATTCAGGACTGTAGTAGTACATCAAGCTGTACTCATATCACAAGAGATAACCGGTTCGAAAGGTGCTCGTATGTCGTCATCATCACCGAACATACCTCCAACTGACCCAACAATGATCCAGTAGAGACTTCTGTCACCTTGACACATAACGACAACCATAAGTAACCTCCCTTACAACAGACGAGCCCTAAATGAGCAAATATACACCTACACATATAATCGTTTGAACAACCGCGTCTCCTCATAGTATAGTCACTTGCAACTCTCATATATTATTTTTCATTTGAGGTTACAGCTTACTGCTTGACAGTTACTTAGCCTGGTAACACACACACACACACACACACAACATTATCTAATATGAATGTATAACTTGTAAAATTGTTGTGCATATCATCAAATAAATTTACTTACTTATTACCACTCACACACCTATTCATTAAACGACCAGACAGACAGACTGACTGACTGACTGACTGACAGGCTCCCTCACCCCATCCCACACAGACAAAACCAGATGACAATATTACGTAGCCATATTGGCTAAAGCCCCTCTGTAGAGCCTGCCACATAACACATAACTATAAATGTTTAATGAGCTTTCCTGACATAGTAGTAGTGGAATCAATATAGGACAATGACAACATTATTTGTAGAGTTATAATATACATGGGTACACTATTATATTGATAGACCGTAGACTCTGTTAAAAACATCATATGTTGATTAGAATGGTCCAACATCCATGTCTACATGTCTGCATATATTGTATGAGATATGTATCTGTGTGTGTTTGTAGGCGGGAATGCATGCCTGTGTATGTGTGTGTGTGTGGGGGGGCGGGTGTTCACGCCCCCTCTCTCTCTCTCTGTGTTTGTGTGTGTTGGTGCTTGTATCTAACATCAACACTTACAAATGACATGGCATCATTAAACATATCTAAGTGAATCATCAAATATATTCACCAGTTTAGCTACAATCAACACGCAATTATCCCATATAAATACATTTTTTGTTGTTGACTACACATACTTATGCCGGGGAAAAAAAGAAATATGCAAAAACAGATGCCGATCAACGTGTGTATTTACAATAACAATATTATGATAATAAGTAATAAAGCCATCATTTTATAAAGCGCTAAACCATAACAACCTAAGCTTACAAACAGACACCATTAATACCATCACAGAAATGTAGGATACACTTTATTATAAAGAAAATATAAACTATCTTGCTGTGAGACACAGCCTTGTTTACATGGTATATTGTCCCTTATTGTACGCTCCCATATTTCTCATGTTTTTTTTTGCTGGGAATGCATTTCTATTCTATGACCACTTTTGTACACCGAGCCCCAAAGGTATTGGAGGTGAAGTGAAAGATAAAACACAATTCTGACACAGTCCGACCAGGGTTTGAATCCAGGTACTATAGATCTGTGAGCAACCACACTACCAGTTAGGTCATGGAAAGGCACTGTTATTTTTGTTGGGAAACACTCATACTTCTAAAAGTTCAATTTGTAACTTCATTATTCTTCTGTATTGTTAATAATAATGCTATCTATAATGGTCACTCAATGTTTCATAGACTCTTGAAAATTATATATACCAAATGATTTCCAGGATATTAAGAAATTTTTTAATATATATATATATATATATATATATATATATATATATATATAAAATGCTAATAGTTATTATTAGATATCATCACATTCAAGTTCCAGTATGAAGACAGCGACTATGCTACACACACACATGCGCGCATGCACACACGAGTGAATGAATGAGTGACTGAGACTTGAAGATATAACACATATAGGCCCTTTAGTGTCATCTCCCCCCTCCCCCACACTCGTTGTCACCTCTTGTGACATGCGAAGCTTCAACAGGATAATGCTAACCCCCGTCAGCTTAATGAGAGAATCTTAAATTAGTTAATACCATTTTGACTGTGGAATAGTCTTAGATAACATAACGTATCCATGATGAATTACGACTGATGAGGTATAATCCCTGATAAAAGATGGGGCTCTCTTGATAAAGTCTCCGATATATTGTAATACCTCTGAATTGATACATCTGAGAAAGTACCTACGATGAAATGCCAATCAAGCCAATGATGAAGTATACCCAACAAGATATACACGGTGAGGTATCCCTGAAGAGGTACCCATAGTTGGATATTTCATAATCATCAGAGATATATGTAATGTAGTATACCTAATAAGGTATACCTGTTTAGGTATCTCATCACGATGGCATCCATCTTGAGATATCGATTATGAAGTGATGTACAATTCTAAATAGCAATATTTATGTCAATAACCTTCAATCAGGAGAGATGTTAGAACCAAGCATCTGTCCTTAATAAACAAAACAAACCTAATAATTATTATCAATGTATAGGGTACATGTTAGTATAGGTTATGTACATATAACATTTGTTGACGTGTACATTTTAGGTATGTTTAGGTATATGTATAGATTTATAGACGTATAGCGTTTTAATTGATGGTTGAGTCTTGATGCTCTGGACCAGTGTATTCACATATACGTATCCCAACACACACACACACACACACACACACACACGGAAACCTTAAACTTATTGTTGCCTGTGGTATAAACACACCATGATAAAAGTAGTTTGAGGTATTATTTAATTACACCATACAAACCCATAAATCACAGGCTTTTAATAAATAAAAAGTTAAACATTTTAAGCAGAACCTGTTAAAATAAAAGACCAACGATAACCAAAAAGACTGACTGTTATCCCTGATAATTTCGACGTGTAGCACATTTAGAATGAAAACAAACTTAAGAATATATTTAGATAAGATGTGTAACACTAGCACTCCGACTACAGGTTACCAATCTCTGTCACACCAACACCATCATCTCTGTCTAGACGCTCTCATCTACGTCTATGGTAAATGGCTATCTAACACAGACTTTACATTAATTTACCAGAACTTGGCATTTCTACAGCCCAAATAAACCGAAAGAACCTCAACAAAATAAAACAAATCCGAACCAAATATAATCGTAACACGTTCACATTTGACAACAGCTTAATTGTAAGAATGGATAAAGACATTAGGCAAAAGTTTAAATGGCAACATACTAGTTGCCATGGAGACATACCACAGACAAGGATGACTTGCTGCCAATTAACCTGTCTTCGGAGTTGGTTTTTCTGTTCGTACTAGAAACCATATTAGCTGTTTCTCTGTAGAATGGTGGTGTTTGCATGAGTATATCCTAGACATGTATCCCACGGGGTGAACAGAATTGACGCAGCGTGGCAATGACATCAAATATCCTTGTTATTTTGGGCTGAGATAGGTGGAATATGTGGTCCAGGTAGCACGGATGGACGAGACACGGCATCCGGGATGAAAATTATCTTGCGTAATCCGGATTAACACGAGCACGGTTGAATGCGTGATCCAGATAGTACCCATAGACCGCGTAGCTGCGTGTTCTCCAGGTAGCACATATAGACTGCGCCGTGTGTGTCATCCAGGTAGCACGTCTTTAATACGACAAGGATAGACAGAACGGCGTGATCCAGGTGGCACAGAGAAGAGTGATATCGTCATCCAGAGAAGACTGGTTGTGTGCTATCTACATAGTGCAGCCACATAAACAGACAACGCGATCCCGGTGATATCAGATAAACAGCCAGCCTACCATACAGAGATATATCTCTCGCAGACGACAACAGCGGGCCAACGTCGACAGCTAGCCGAGTGATAGTGTGTCGCTGATGGTTGCACGTCAGACCTCTCAGTCCGACACCACTGAACGTCCGTAAGTCGACAATATGTGTGTATATAACATCTATTACACCAGTCTACATAACATGACAATAGGTCTACTCCCCGTGTGTATATCAACCACTCCGCTCTATATACGCCGTTATATTACAATGTTATCCTCTCTCTCTCTCTCTCTCTCTTGTGTGTGTGTGTGTGTGTCTCAGGGGTGTCCCCCGTGTTTCAGTACTCCACCCTATCCATATCAGCAGCAGCCTATGGTCAGAAGACAAACAGCGGATGACAATATTCCACTCAGTGACATCGCCAACATCACCTCCAGCCCAGCGGCAGTACACACACAGGCAGCACACCTACAGACAGACGCACGCAATATATCATTACAACGAGAGCAATGCCTGGGATACGGCACCTCCTCGTCACCAACAGACAACGCCATCACGGAGATGCCATTTTCACTTTCATCGTCAACACCACCATCACCACCAGCACCATCATCATATCATCATCAGCAGCAGCAGTAATAGCAGCCTGATACCAAACACCGTCGACACACACAGTGGGCTACCGCGACACAGCGTATACAGCTCGATGTTTACGACAGTATGGCGACAACCAAGACGGCGTTATCAATCTAATGTTGTCCACTCGGATGAGATAAACATCAATAATGATGACATTCCATTGACATCTATATATCCGTCGTTCGTCACCGTGATGCTGGCCGACCAACCTTGACCATCATCTCCCGTCACAGGTCTATATTGTCATACAGACACAACGTGTGTCGTGTCGTCCTTATGTCCTCTATGAGTAACATACGCGTGCGTGTGCGTGTGTATGCTGGCTTGTTGACTATATTATAATATACCCAGAGTACAGGTTCTATAGGCCGTACTGTCATATACGGATAGATAGATAGATACGTCACCAGAGTATCACTAACAGTAGATGGTGAATGTCAGTCTGAGAGAGAACCATAGCCTTTACACTACTAGACATTATCATAGTAATACTGAAGCCTAGCCATATTAAGGGCTAGGGCCTGCTGCTGCCGCCAAGGCTCTTGTCATGTGTGTGTGTGTGTGTGTGTAGTACTCCCAATATGGTGTGACAACGTCGTGTGTGTGTGTGTGTGTGTGTTACTGCCCACCCCGGGAGCTAGCTAGGCGGTGTATATACAGCACAGAGACCATAAGAAATAGAACAATACTCCAGAGAACGGGATACACCAACGGCCAGGGGCTAGCTGTACGTATGACCAGTCCGGGTAATATTGATGGTCGCACTGGACTGTGCGTGTGTGTGTGTGCGTGTGTGCGTGCGTGATATTCTCAACATGTATGGTATGAGTGAAGTAAACAAAATCCAGTAAAAATATCAATTGAACTAAACATCTGCAACATACAACTGTATTATTGATTCTCATTCCCCCGTCTCCATCACACACACACACACACACACACACACACACACACACACACACACACACACACACACAAGATATGAAAAATTCATGCTGTTACACGTAAATAGAACACTATCACCATCATTTTCTTATTAATTACCATTATAATAATGTCAAGAACCACATAATATGACAATATTTGCCTCAACTGAAATATGTCAAAGTGTGTGTGTGTATGTGTGTGGGTGTGTGTCCATCTGACTGTCTGTCTATAAGCCTCTACGAGCTCCTCCCCCGTCGGGTCAAACTCTTTGTTCAGGGACCAACCTTATGGCGCCGGTAACCAAAGCTGATTTTATGACAGTATGTGAGGACAATATATATATATATATATATATATCTACGCAATATATATATATATATATATATATATATATATATATATCCATAAGTTGGTGAGCTAAATACCAAACAGTGTGACAACTGGAACAAATATTGATCTCTCCTGCAATAAGAACACACACTCTCTCTCCAACTATATAGCGTATCCATTCTACACACAAAGGATATGGACGAACTGGATTAAACATGATAACAATTATATCTACTGTATTTGTGAACACATCATAACTAATCTCTACTATCTGAAGTTCAAGGTGGGTAAGTAAGTGAGTGAGTGGTTTGTTTGTCGACATACACAGGTAATGTTGTTAGAACAATTATAATAGTGAGACCCTTTATTGGTGCCGTATTCTTAAAGGTTATTAGATAGAAAATGTCATAAAAGATGACCACTCCAACTATCATCACCACCACCAACAACAACAACAATAACACCACCACCACCATCATCAACAAAAACAACAACAATAACACCACCACCACCACCATAACCATAACCACCACCACCACCATCATCATCATCATACCACCACCATCACCAACACCATAATCTTCACCATTAACACCAAGAGTAGATATATTATTTATTATTAACAACCCTGAAGATGTAACAACCACAGACACAGTTCCAAATAAACTGAGAAGTGACTTATGCGTGAAGCAGTTTCTAGAACAACAACGACATTAATAACAACCAGAACAACGACAACAACAAAAACACAGGTCTAAAGGCGCCAGTCTACTGACAGATCTGTTTGTTGTCAAGTGTCTGAGTGTGGGATGAGTGGTACTAGTAGTGAGGGGGGGGGGGGTCATGTATACGGCTAACATCAGTGTCCTGCCAGGTAACAATATTACACATACATGATATACTTTTGCGTAGGCAATCTATAATAACCATCAGATACATTTAATGGAATATTGAAGCAATCAGGTAACTGCGAGGACAGACTACACTGTGTAATTCCTTAAAGTATCTATTAAACGATTTTTGAGATTATATCTGAAACACATCGTTTCTTACAGGGGACGACCCATCAATGTGTCTTATTGAAATAACAATATCCTAACAGCTGGGAACTGTAGAAAACAATTTATTTTATACCCCGGTTCGTAGAGTAATAAGTGGTAAGGCGTGTGATTGTTGCTTAATGGCCAGTTTAGAGTACACTGTGGACCAGACCACTTATTTAAATGCTGTAAGAGGGAGATAAACGGGACAATGACCACACTATGGATAACTTGACCTGATTTCAAACGGGACACCCAGTTATGCAGCACACCGTTCTAAGAACGGCACTGAACGTGTGCTCTTGACACGCCAGATGAAAGCGGAAAATTAAGAAGTACGAGTTAACAAAAGGCCACCAACCACCAGTCGAAAAGAGTGTCATCTTTGTCTTGATATCTACGCGCACAAAACAATTGAAAACCTTTGACATTGATTCCTCGACTCTGAATCAATCATGGTATTTAGTTCATTTTGATAATGATCAACCAATAAGTTGTAATGTTACAGAACATCTACATTTATCATGTTCTCTCGGCTGCTATCCCAATGATGTTACCATTTGATACCTGACTGCTTCTGAAACAAATGACCGGGCTCTTGAAATCATCCATTTGTTAATGTGGCAATAGTCGGTCAGTATTTCGGTGGTCACCAATGAAAGCCAGACAAAGTCCAGACTCGGGTATTATTATAATGGCATATGTGAGGCAGCCATGTGAAGAATGTGATATTTACTAATTATATCAAACCGCCGGCAGCATCTTGTCAATGAACAGGGACACACACACACACACCACACTCGCAAAGAGAGAGAGAGACTTAAAGGAAAACAATTGTATGTCTTGCTGAGGACTAATGACTCAGATGGACAATAATATAGAGCAGGTGGAGGTCATCTTTTGAATACTATAGACACAACCCAAAGGGGCTTTTCTCTGGAGAAAAAATAATGTCCTCAGTATACAACCCTTTACAAGTCTCATAGAAAACAACTCACCTATAACCCAGGATATATAACCCAGTAATAGATATTTTCTAAACTTTCTAGCAGATCTCTAGAAAAGTCAAGTGAATTTAAGCTTCCACGAAATTGGAACTATTTATACCAATGCCCTTCTACATGATAATGATAATGATGATGATGATGATTTACGGCCGCGTTTGTGCACTTGGTAGGCTAAATGGGCCGAGCGACTCCCAGAGCTAATGAAGCGAAGTCAAAGATGAAACACCCTTCAGATATGCCGACGCCGAGATTCGAACACGGGTGGTAGTGATCTGTGGTCCAACGCGCTACCGACTAGACCACGGAGGCGCCCCTACATGATAGTGACCATTCTATCATAACAAACTAGCATCATTTACATTCAAACAAATCTGAAGAAATGCTGAAGATAGACAGACACATTCCCTTATGAACATCCCAGACACGAAGGTCAAATAATAACAAATTTGGTTAAAACATTGTTATTGATAATACTCAGGGTTGTTTTATTTAAATCATGATTTAAATCACTCTAAAAAAAAAATATTATCAAAATCAGCTGGTGGCAAGGCCTTAGTCATGCCACAAGATGTACGGTGTAACACAATGGCAGACTGCGTGGCAAGCTATCTCCAGAACTGGCCTATTATGCTTCAGGTTTGTGAGAAACGTCGGGGCAAGATTGATACGAACTTTGCCAAAAAAGTCAAAACTATCGACATCAAGAGAAATGCAGAAGATTTCCTCATCACACTTTGTTATAATGTTAAACAATTAACAGTATTATTAATACAGTTAATTGCTTAACATTATAACAAAGTGTGGAACAGAATGATGAGAGTATAACTTAGCTGAAGATGCTCAAGGCATGTCAGTGTATAGAGAGAGTCAGACAGATGGCTGTACATTATCTACTAGTGTCATCTTTGTTATCTAACCAGATAATAATGTCATAAATTGATTACTGATATAGTCACGAAAGATCAATAACAAAAACATGACAGATGCTTCATTAAATATGGGTCAACTGACGATTATAATCCATAATAAATATTAGTATAAACTATATACTGTATACTTAATAAAAGTGAACTTAAATGTCATTATATAGTCCACAATAAAAGTTAATACTGCATAATCCAAAATAATGTGAATTTTACAATCCACCATTATACAATACATAATAAACCTAGACTAAACAATCCATAACAAATTTTGACTGTATAATCCACAAAAAAAACCAAAGGCTTCTTATTGTTGACGAACACAAAATGTATAATTCATTTTAAATATGGATTGCATATTCTACAATAAGCATGTACTTCAATATTCCGTAATCCATGAAGATAGCTGTCTCACAGGATCAGACTATAATAAAACTGAAATGTAATCCACAAATTATGAGACAAGTCATCAAGGTATGCCACAAACAATGACAGCATGTCACAGAGGAAGGAATGCCTTGATCAATGGGGGCATCTGATAAATACATGATTGTAGGCCACAAACTTAAGCATTAGGTTACCTAATGAATATTGGCCTGAACCAGTCATCCTTGAAAGTGGCTAGGAATCAGGTATATATTTCAGTTTTTCAAATATATATGCGTTATTTACATGCCATGCAAAGGATACGCTATCCTCAAAATCTAGGAATGCGCAGAATTAAAAGGATGTAAGTGAGGTAACATTTTCCCACTGACTAACGATCTTATTATATCATAAAAGATGTTTGATAAAAATTGGTACAATATATTGCTGGAGCCTTTACACTGTAAGTGTTAGCTGTGTGCTTGCAGTGCGTTTACCATCCACCCCAAAAGCTTTTTCATTGCCACTTTTATGTAAAGCGAATGATGAAACACCCCTCAGACATGGTCAGGCTTAAGGATTTGAATCCAGACGGTATGAGTTCTGTGGCCAACCATGCTACTGTTTATGGCATGGCCCAAAATCTGTACTGAGTTCTTGTTCTGGTTTATTATTTCTATCCAAGCTATTGAGGAATCTCGCATTACAGTTTACTTATTGGATTAGAAACAAGATCATCATCGAAATGACATATCCTGGTATATCTAAACACTATACCTTAAAATCAATATCCATTTTATTTTTATAAGGATAAAGAGTCCCATGTCACTGACCGTACATTTTGATGAAAACTATACCGAACATATCTTGGATTAATATTGACAAACAATTACTGTAAATCGGCAAGTGATGGCGACGTATTAAGTTTGCCAATTTGATCACCTGGACAAGATGGCGACGTTTTTATCTGTCGAACTATTCATGACATGTTCACGTGACTTAGTTCATGAACCATAATCCACCATACAAATTCATGAACGGTTGAAGAATACTTCATGAATCTAAAAAGGCTCATGAACCATTCATAAAGTGTTACCAACATGTAATTCTCCATTTTTATTGGTCACTAACAGTTTGATAACATTGCCAACTTGGTATTCATAGAGTCTTATTATCCATCATGACAAATGTTACATCTTCACAAATAGCAATTAAATACATATTGATATTTACAATTTTAACTTAGATAAATTCCGATGCATTAAATGCTGTAAAATATACATTTGTAATACTAAATATAATTAATTTATTGAGCCAATTTAATTGTTACATATAGGTTAATTTCCCTACAAAAGCTCACACTTGATGGAGATCAACAGTGAGCCTTCGACGAGATTGGTGATTGTGTGTTATAAAAAAAGGAAATGTTGGCGTCGTTTTAATTCGGCGATTTCAAAGCTTGCCAATCTACTGAGTATTAGAATCCCGCTTTCTTATAAAATATACCAATTAAGACCATGACTAGGGCATTATTCGTAATTAATCAAGTGAAAAAATTATAAGAAAGTCAAAACCCTAAAGACCCTAAAGACGGAACTCAGCTTAAATTTGATGCATCGATATATCAGAGATTGAATTGTCTCTCATGGTGGGGCCCGGGACCCAATAGAAATAAAACAAATATAAACAGAAACAGCCTCCAACGTATCATAAACAACACAACATTATAACAGACACACTCAGGCATGCATAATGAAGACGCACTCGTATAAATGTTAAATATCTTAAATTAGAAAAAAATTACTATAAGAAATGAGATTAGTTATACATATACATAACTAGGTCAGATGGGCGAACATCCGGATTTGTTTACAAATATGTAGAAAAATAAGCTGAGAGTGATCCGTGAGTGAGTCACTCTAAGTTTCAGCACTGATTGCATAAGGCAATTCCCTAATCGGAGATGACATGAAGCACACCACACGTGAAGTTAACTGCATACACATAAAGATGGGGGTATTTAAATTCTGACCTAAACGTCTGCACTAATTAACAGTCTGATGATTAAAAAACCCAGAAGTCAAAATCTCAAAATTACAAATGATCAAATGAACACAGAACTCTCCATTTGTTTAGAGTACTAAACCCCGAATTGTTGAACATTATGGCAAAAAAGGTTTTACCAAATGGAACAACTTGCTGGAATTGAATGCTTTAGATTTAACATAATAAAGGTCCAACAAAATTTAATGAAGTAATTATCTCTTACATGCCAATAACAGAAAGAATTATTGTTATTTTTTATTTCTTCTAAAATATAACACAAGCTATTCAAAATTGTCATTTTTGGGTTATCAGATGAGTGGTGCCATCTAGTGAATGTCAGCCACAATAATATAAATGCTTAGAAACAGATTTTAGCTAGATTATTCGTGGTATTAGTCGTTAATAATGATGGGTTGGCAACTGAATTATAAGAACGTAAACAAGAAGTAACTTATACTATAAATTAAATGTCTTAACATTCGATGGCCAGCTTGAACTTCAGTCTCTTTAAGGCTGATGATGATCGATGTTCAACAGCCACTTTTGTGCACATGGTAGACTAAATGAGCCGGCAAGTCTCACATCGCAAAGTTTTATTATATTGATGTTAAATATTCCTGTATGACAATTAAAACTAAGTAAACAATAAAAAAAACCTACAAATCTATATTTTTAATAACCAATCAATTACCAAAAATATATACCTGATGGAGTACTTATTAGCCTATCTTTTCTATACGTTTTTAAACATTCTGCTTACTTATTTCTAAATGTATTTCTTGATTGTATCTATTAAGTATTATACACTGTCTTTGATAGTGAAAAAAGGCATTCCTGTGGCTGAACTGATACTGTGGTTGACTACAAATCTAGAGCACTGCGTTCAAACCCCAAACTAGCTGTGCAAGAAGGTGTTTCTGATGCTTCATTTCACCTCATAACCCCTGGAGATTGTTTGTACCATTAAGCTTCCTGTGTCCACAAAATTGACCTTAAAACAACAACATTCCATGTTTCCAAATTATGTATACAAATGTATATAAATGCCTAAGGATTATAACACATCGATAACTACAATTTCTACAATATACAGTGATGACTGTCACAACACAACCACAGTCTTCATAGACAAATAATAAATATCGCATTCAAGTTCCATAAAATATCCATCATGAGTCAGATGAATGTAGACTATTAATTATATATTCTAATACACCGTACATTACAAACACAACACCGTTTGCACCACCTGTACCCGGAGAGCTGTGGATAGTGTTTGTTGCTCAGAGCAGATTTATTTAACATTGACATCTTATCCAAGCCGTGAAAGAGCATGAAATATTTAGGCCTGAAATCTGGACAGGCACAAAACTGTTCCTATTAAAACTCATCAATTAAAAATGGCACTTAATGTGTTATTGTTGATACCGCAATACAGGCTGAACTAACAAAATTAAATAAACAGTGCTCACCTCATTTACATATAAGGCTATAGTCAGATACATTTAAGACTACAATTATGTACATTTAAGACTACAGTCATATACATTTCAGGCTACAGTCATATACATTTAAGGCAATAGTCATATAAATTTAAGGCTACAGTCATATAAATTTAAGGCTACAGTCATATAAATTTAAGGCTACAGTCATATAAATTTAAGGCTACAGTCATATAAATTTAAGGCTACAGTCATATACGTTTAAGGCTACAGTCATATAAATTTAAGGCTAGAGTCATATAAATTTAAGGCTAGAGTCATATAAATTTAAGGCTACAGTCATATAAATTTAAGGCTAGTCATATAAATTTAAGGCTACAGTCATATAAATTTAAGGCTACAGTCATATAAATTTAAGGCTACAGTCATATAAATTTATGGCTACAGTCATATACATTTATGGCTACAGTCATATACATTTAAGGCTATAGTCATATATGTTTAAGGCTATAGTCATATATGTTTAAGGCTATAGTTATATAGTATGACATAGATTTTCCAATATTTGGGGTCAATTAAGAAGTCAGGTTACAAGTAGCTGTAATAATAGAACAATCAATTAAACAATTGGTTCATTTAGGCTCAGGGTATTCAAGGTCACACCTGAGTGTGACATACGACTGATGGATCAAGTTAATACTCCCTGGATAAATGTCCACAAACGTGGGTAAGACAGATTCGAACCCTGATCCCGAGGTTCTTGCAGTGCAGTACTCTAGACACTGTGATATTAAATCATCCCTCAGGCTACATTACATTCTGTCTAAAGTGTACTTTCTCCTTCAGATTTACAATCCAGAATAAAGTTAGTTAACGCGCATTATGATGACAACAGGTAGTCTTTAGCAACAGGTAGTCATTAGCAACAGGTAGTCTTTTAAGACAGAACTGGATATTTTGAGCAATCTTTGAAGCGATGATCTCTTATTTAGGGAGATGTCAGGATTGGTTTCGCATATTAATAGTTTCAAACGGACCAATTGAAAGTTTACACAATTAACACCACATCTCAACAATAACAAAATAGAAAGATAGATAGATAGATATATTCAGTTCACATAACAATAATAATAATATGTGATATTTATATAGCGCCCTATTCAGCTAGAAGCTGTTCTAAGGCACTCTAAGGCGTTTTACAATATTATTTACAATATTATAACAATTATATAGGTCCCAATTAGTTTTCCAATAGTTCTGTTTATCTAAATACTCATCCCATATTGTTTAAAGAGACTGTCAATAAGATGGATTATCCATTTCAAGATTATTACAACTAACATTTTTTTTTAGGTAAACAATATCCATTGTTAAACGTTTCTAATCAATTTTTAGATACATCAATTTATTCTAGGTTTATTACTCAAGACTCAGATATATAACCTGCAATATGTTAGAGATAAGCGCCTCAATGGTCTGTTGAGTGATGTCCTATATCAACACACTCAGTTAGCAGACAGATCAGATAAAAATACTATCTTGATCAAACGTTCTGGATTGTTCAATCATCATCATCACCTATATTACAATTTCACACAACCACAGACTGACATTCAACAAACTTGATACCAAGACGTGACCATCTGATAATATAATTTCTGAGTCCCAAGTTTTAGCAGGTAATGTTTTCTGTTATCTTAACGACACACACACACAGACACACACACAAACACCCTTATATGACTGTAAGTGTAAGGTAATTAATTCATCACAAGATTCATGTTTGCACTAAACAGTGTCACACTACATGTGGTGTAAGAGAAAACGGGAGGTTCATGGTCTGAATCCATATAGTCATGGTCAGTGGCTGGAAACGTTCTAATATAATGTGCTTGAAGTCATGGCTGATGAAGTTCGTAAATTGGAAGTGCAGAGATCATAACTCATCCCATCGTGTGCATAAAAGCACCTCCCAGGAAGAAAAAAAATCCTTTTTGTCCAATACAAATTCGAGATAAAGCAAACCTAGACATCAGATTGCATTTTCTCAGTTCGACATCTGCACACTACAATACAATGAGATTTATTAATTAGTATCATCCAGATCACAGTGACCGTCATGATGTCTTCTCTCTAACAATGAACACTGATCTTGGTGATAAAAATGGAATATTTTATGATGAGGCCATGACAGTGAGCTCCAGATATAGCTCAAAAGAAGGACGCTACATGATGGTCAGCAGATCCAGGAATAGAACTGAAGCTGGTGTTCACCATCTCTGGATATGACATCAAGTGTGACAACAATAAACTCTTCATCATAGTGTAAACGCTACTAATTATACACGATGTCTGCTAATTTCAGTAGGTAAACAAAAATGGCTTCATAAGAGTCCTAACAATCGCAGGTGACCGCAGCCTGGAGTCTTCCGGATCTAAACACAAAGGACGATATGCAGGAAAAGGTTTCGGCAATCTCTAAGGAAACCCTCGTCATAACGAATTACACTGATCCATAATACAAACCAGTGTGAGTTAACGAGGATCCCGGGTAGATATATTGGTATACTGCTGGCAGTTAGTGGCCTCAGATAGTCAAACATTTGATGTTATACTAAATTAACAAACAGGTGCATTACTGTTACATTACAACTGAAACATATCTTTCAGCCATCATGCACATTACACCAAATCCACATTACAGCCAGCACTTAATAACGACAGCCGATGATTACATTTCGGCCAATAAAACAAGACTGAACTCAGAGTCATCAGGCACAATTATTAAAGCTGATAAAATACAAAACTTCAATCAGCATCTGGGTTACAGATGATCGATTATTACAGCCGACGCATACATTACAACCAAACACCCAGACAAATACATTACACCATTACAGATGACAAACATTACAGCCCAGACGCCACAAAGACATGACATGTTCTCACCACACCCAGGAATCTTAATGAATAATGCAGAGGTAGAGCACGGCGGTGGTGCGTGTGTGGTGGTGGTAGAGCGTTTTTGGTATAGGAAAAGCTACGTCGTGTCACATGGTACAAGCAAACAATAGGGCTGCTTCTGGTCAATCTCTTTATATTGGCTAAAACAGAACATCTAATCCCAGATTGACTATTTTCCCTTCTTTCGCTGCAACCGGGAACAAAATCCACTGCCAATTGTGAAATAAATAGAACAACTTAATCCGAAAACGAAGAGGAACACCAAGGACACAGCAACTTATCAGATAAAAACTATTTTTGAAATGCTCCAAAATTAGATTTTCATCCTTGAAAATGACAGGAACAGTATTAACGTGGTCCTATAATTTTCACTTACTACAAACTCTCCAAGGACTTTAAGCAGGCTTATAATCAGGAATATAAAAAGTTGCCCCCTAAACTTAATTTCATTATTGCCAAACAGACGCAGAAGAACAGGCCATGACTCTACCACCAAAGGTTACTATACATATCCTCCAAAGATGACACCAAATGTTTATTTGAAAAGTTATAATGTTTCGGTGTAAATATTAATTATTTTCCAGATTGATAAAACATACTTAATATATGCTATGGACATTAAACTCATAATTGTTTTAAATATTACAAATCCTCTCATCACTTTTTACACAAAGTATTATTATTCTAAGCAATTTTGATATCCCTCCACTTGAAAAAGGTTTTCACAACCTGAAGACTTAAGATGTGCTATTTTGAGCTGAATCTAATATCCGCTTTTGTCTGCTTTCATGAGGTAAAATTATTGAACATTTTATTATCTCGATAATACATGAATCATTATTCATATATAAATATAATGAAACAGGCATGCCATTCACGTACGTATCTACACACAAACAAACATATTTCAAACTGAATCAGACAAAACTGATATCGAACACAATGGATGGCCAACGAAAATATAAATATGCATCCCTGCGGGCAGACTTGTAGTTTCCCTGAAGGACTGGCATGTGCCTTATAAGTCTTTAGCTTAAACTGTAATAAAATACCATTTAATAGTCATAACAGTCACGATGATCAAAAATAGAATAATGTTAAGGACTGAAACCCAGTCAATTCATAACAGTCCTAACAGGCTGCCACATCTAACTTGTAACAACTTCATCAATTAGTTATGTTAAATCACTGTCAACATTATATTTACACTAACATGTATACTTGGCAAATGTGGTGGCGGTGATGGTGGTGTGGTGCTAATGCTGCCAGTGTCGATGGTGTGGTGCTAATGGCGGTGGTGGGGTGGTGCTAATGTTGATGGTGGTGTCGGAACAGTTTGAAGTGTGAAGCACTTGCGTAATACTCCAGACTCGTTGCATCATGAATTTGGCCCCAATTCGGCTACCATCATCCCCAGGGTAATCAGTAACTATGGAGATCTTGTCAGCATATGGCTCACAATGGCTTACAATGTGCCTTAGCCTGAGCTTGATACTGACAATATATGAATGGTGAACTACCCCTGACAATATAACATAACCTACAACTACCCCTGACAATATAACATAACCTACAACTACCCCTGACAATATAACATAACCTACAACTACCCCTGACAATATAACTTAACCTACAACTACCCATGACAATATAACATAACCTACAACTACCCCTGATACTATAACATAACTTACAGCTAACATAACCAACAACTACCTCCTTACTTTTAATAACATAACCTACAGCTAACATAACCTACAACTACCTCCTTACATTTTATAACATAATCAACAGCTAACATAACCTACAACTTAACCTCATTACATTTGATAAGACAATCAATCTACAGCTAAGATAACCTACAACTACCTCCTTATTTTTTATAAGATAACCTACAGCTAAGATAACCTAAGATAACCTGCTAACAGTGGGATCCGGTAATAGCCTCTCGGATGGTTTGCCCCTTTACACAATCGACCTCTACCCTGGGAACATTCCCATCTGATTGTTGACTTGTTTGAACACTATTTAGTATAAGTATACCCTTCATTATACACTCTCACACCACCTCTGCTATTTGTTATTATCTCCATGATTGTCAAAATTTATTTATGATCTGCACTAATGTCTTGTTGAAGTTTGATCAAAATATCAATCATAAAAATCAACTCTTTGGTTGTCAATACCCTTTTTTTAAATGGTTCTAACAATAATGATATTTTTGACATTGTTAGTCACTCCATAACTTATATCTTGTAAGTTATACATAAATTTACATGTTTCCGTAAGTTGTCTGTTACACGGATCACCTTGACCTCACCACCAGGTGGCTACTTAATTAAGGAGTATATTGCCCACAATTAAAATTCCACGCATTGTAATATTTTAAACACTTAATAAAATCATAGTTTTGATGAATTTAAAATATTAATTTGCTGGAAGTAGACCTGTCTATAGTTTTGTAAAGGATTTATATATTGTGACTAGGTTTAAGTTAACAACAAGACATCCACCTATTAATGGTACATCATTTACAGTAGAATACCTGAGTTAATTAAATTCAGTAAATTGTTTTAAAAGGTTAATAAAGGTGCTTCAATGTGGAGACTGAGCATTATCTTTGTTTAGCTTCCACATCATTCTCACCTGGCACACATCACCTAACAATTCAATCGCCCAGGGAAATGGGACACACACACACACACACATATATATATATATATATATATAGGCAGGCGCACGCACGCACCAAACACCGTTGAAAATGTCTGAATTATCTAGGTTTATCAGATCATCCACCAAACTACTCCAGCCTCAGATCCCTTTATCGGTAACAGCTTTAACAGTGGCGGAGCTCTACTTCTATTGGATGTGACATCTCTTAACTACTGCCAGGGAAATCCTACATGTATGGGTTAACGTTGAACAAACAAACAAACGCAAACAAGTGAATGATCACAGGGTTCACGGACCAGTTGAACAATAAAATACTTCTCTATCACTCAAAACAATATACAGTGTACACCCTTCAAACAAATAACAGATGTTAGTGTTACTCCAGGGTAGCCGATAAAGATGGTTTTATATAACAATGGTATCTCTAGATGACCGATCAATATTATTCTTTGAGTGGAGCAATTATGTTGAAGACAGAAAACCCCAGTCAGGGAGAAGATAGTGTATAAAAACAACAAAACTCACTTCACTATATCCTATAGTAGTGAGTATGTGTTATAATAATAATAATAAGGTATATTTAATAAAGCACCCTTACTATCAGTAGCCATTCAAAGGCGATGTACAAATAATATGTAATATAATAATACCCCAAATAATATGTCTGTAAAAGCCTTATATAAGAGATTTAAACGATTATTTAATAATTATTATTTATCTGTAAAGCAATTTTGAACAGGTGTGTTTTTAGATCGTATTTAAAATTTTCAAGAGATGACACATTTCTAATATCTGCCGGCAACCTATTCCACAAAGTGGGGGGTGGCAACACTAAACGCGCAATCACCATATGACTTGAGCCGAGACACTGGCACCTGTAATAGTATCTGACTAGATAATATATAAGATTGTATGTTGTTAATTACAATAACAACAATAATAATAACAAAAACAACAATAACAATCAACATTACTATGGCAAGCATTACTGACATAATAATAATAATAATAATAATAATAATAATAATAATAATAAGGCATGTATAGTAAACTGTCTCATAGGATAAGAAACACAGAGTGGACTAGGTATATACATTTAATTACATACACACACACACACACACACTCTCTCTCTCTCTCTCTCTCTCTCATTACTGACATTATATTACGGATGAAGGTCACAGAGAGTGTTGTGGCGGCCGAAGAAAGTGTTCGGTTCTAGTAATAAGCCTCACTTGTATCCTGATGGTGGTTAGGTAATTCGAACAATGGCGTCGTTCTATTATGTCGCTCAGACTGAGGCTAACATGCGGCTAATACACTGACAGTGACAGCGTGCACATGCATGTACACGCATACACACCAAACGAAAACAACCCTCAGAAGCGCAGTTCGAGACGACAGATATGTCATTATGATTCCATTCTACCATCACCAATGAATGTAATAGAAGCATCTTTTATTATTAGTGTCAGTGCCTTTTCACGCAATGCTAAAAGCTCACCTGTCGCTAAAAAATACACCGCCAGCTGATGATATTACACAACAGGATTCACTCAGAAAGTGAACATCATTTTGTCAACAACACTACCTTTAGTTTGTCACTAGGCCATTTACGTACTCAAAATACAAAAATTCAATAGTATTTGTCTCACGTGGAAAACAGCTTCTAGCACAAACTAACACAATGAGATATTTTGACGAATTACGTGAAAAGGTATCCCAGGATTCGATTACATTTGAAATACAGTAAAGGTCGCCTGTCTAAAATGGTTGCTTCTCTTACAGGCAATTTGGTCACAAGTCCTAGGCTATGATATGTAGTATTTGTTTACATGTTTGACAGTCTCGGACTGCCTTCTAGTAATCATGTCATGGACTGCCACTTTCGTCAACAAGCTTTCATCCTATATGTTTATCTTATATTCTTATAACGGGCATCAATTTATTATAGTGCTATTTTATATAATAATAATAATAATGGCCGAAATGGCAATTATTTTACATGGATGGCAACCTCAAATGAGAGAGACGCACATCGTCCGTAATTTACACCTTCACCGAGGGAACTTATAAATAAAATAATAATAATTTAACATTTATAACAGATGTCCTATCCAAAATTGGGTACAAAAAGCCAAACAGCAATGTACGGAGAGAGATCCTTCCGAGTATCAGCTCCCAGGCTGTGGAATAAGTTGCCAAACCACATTAAACTCGCAGCAAGTAGACATAATTTTAAGGTTCTTAAAACAGACTTATTTAAATTGGCGTATTTATAATATCTAAACCAGTTTATTATGTATTAAATGTATTTGTGCTACGTGCGCTCAGAATATGGTTTAATTATGTTTTCAATATAAAGCGTCTTAGAGCAATTAAAATTGAATAAGGCGCTATATAAAATACTATTATTGTTACCATTACTGTTATAGATGGCATATTCGGTAAAGAGCAATTGGTAAAAAATACCTCAATGAGCAGGCATTTAAATGTTAATTAATAACTATAATCTACCTAGTCAGAGTACCGTTAAAGATTTTGATTTTTAATCAAACATTGTGTGCTTCAGGAAATTGCCTGAATTTTAGAAAACTTCTTGGAAATCGTTTCCGTAGTTTAGAATGTAAACACAGTGTGCGAAGCGAAATAAAATACCTGTTAGTGTTACAGAGGACTACACCTCCAGGCCCTATGCCAACATACAGAGAGCTAGGGTGGTCCTGGGTCAGGTAAACATAATCTACCTGGACCAGACATCAAGGGATAACCATGTAGGTGATAACAAGCTGACATAAGGCAGAATGTTATCTTATCTAGCAACAGGATACCACAGATTACAAAAATGGGTTGTCTGTGTGGCAGAAGTGTCGTCAAACTGCTGAAGACGCACACACACACACACACACAGAGAGAGAGAGAGAGAGAGAGAAATATCAAGTATTAAATACCACTATAAACCCTACCAGAGGGCAAGTGTCAGGGGTTAGACATAATAAATTATATCAGAGAAATAAGAGTCCTAACATCTAAGAAGCTTAACCACGTCTTCGGTCAATTAAAAGTAGCCAATTTTAGTCTTTTAATAATGTACAGTCAACACATTATTAACTATTGGCATACTTAAGGAAGACAACGCTATTATGGGCTGTTATATGGATTAGGGATTTAACACTTAAGAGAGACTAACAATTTAAACGTCTCATTATAAATGAGAGTATGCTATAAATAAAGGAACTGTTTACCGTGATATTACTGCTCACATAAAGAAATCCCGATTAGCCAAAATCTACAATTTATTTTAATAAAATCTTACTTCACTCTCTAACTTAGTCTAAGTGATTATAAACTATCTAAGGTCTTTCATTCATTGTCAGATCAGGGCATTCCCATACCACAGTGGTTAGAGTGGTGCACTGAAAATCTCCAGGTTATGGGTTCAATTCTGGCTCATGCCTGTGTTTGTAGGATATTTCCTTTGACACATTCCCCTTCACCAGAATCATATTTGAGATAAATAATCAATTAATCAGTCGCAACAATTGGGAATAGATGAAAACAAAAAATGAAGAAAACCTCCAACAAAGTCTCCAAATCCATGACTTGCCCCAGTTTCCTGGACAATCTCCTCCTATTACCTGAAACTACGGGAACACGTTTCTTCCCTATATCTTTTCGGCAAAAACCTGTTATCTCCGCGAGAAAAACAAACTGACTCATTTATCGAAAATTCGTCTTCTATACACCTGTAAAAATGGCCATACCACCACTTGTTAACCTCGGTCAGTTAACAAGCTAACCTCTTTCTCCCCCCCCTCTCTCTCTCTCTCTCCCTCCCTTCACTCCCCCCCTCTCTATACTGGGACTAACTAAACTTGTCTGTTACCTACTGAATAAGACTAAAAACAGACTCCTCTTCTATCTGAGCACACAGTGAATAACAAATATAACTGTCTGCTGACATCAGCATCACTGTACTACCAATGTACTAGCAATGTACTACCAATGTACTACCACTGTACTGGAACCTTCTAGCTAGGTCTAGTTATAACAAAGTTTAGGTTGATTATTTGTTAGTTAATAAATTAAATAACCTACAGTAGGCTTACAGGTGTGTGTGTACATAAATGTATCTTAATAATGAACACACACACACATGTACGCACCGACACACTCACAAACCGACACACTATATATAAGTCAATGCTGCTGCGTGTACAGCTACATTGTACGGTCACTGTACACATATGTTCTATACGCATAGCTTACTCACCGAATATCGGTTTACCTAACTATTAATATAAACACAAAACATTAACTGTCGTAAGTTAAATATAAGACATCAGAATATGTCCGTATATATCACACATCCACCTTATTGTTATTACTGCAACTCAAATTGCGCATACGCACACACACACATATATATAAAACACTATAAAATTGATCAAAACACGCACACACACACACACATATATATATATATATATATACTATTCTGACTATTCTTTATGGACATTCTATCAGATACATATCTCCATGAAACAAGCAAACAAAATACCAAACAAACAAACACTAATTACAGTCGACATCACCTCGTTTTACCCCAAACCATATCGCGGTTATAACAAATAACAAACACTTAATACAAAGGATTAAAATATATATCACTCGAATTAAATGTCATATAAATCAGATGATGAAATTAGTGTTCGGATTTGAATCAATCAATACAGGGAATAGGAAATTATGTATCATTTGGGTTATAACATAAAACAGAGGAAAAGGAACTGATATATGATGATTATTTTAATGTTTAAAAAACACAGACACGCACACAGCAGTTAGTGCCAGGGCCTCACGTGACAAACAGGCTATAAAGCTTGAAGTATATTGTTAGACGAAAGACCGATGGCAGGTTCATTCACCCCCACCCCCCTTTTTCCTCCTGCCACCGACCTGCAGCAGGTGTCCACATAAAGCCAGGTATAGGACGGATAGAATCCCAGACAGACATAGAGGTTAGAAAGCTTACCGGTGTCCTAGCTGACCTAGGTACTAGCTGGGGTCTGACCACCTCCGTGGGGGTCTTTGGTAGGGTCAACTTCTTTGTATAGATCAGGTTAGAACCCATACGGATCTTAGCCTCCATGGCGAAGGCTGATGGGGTCCGAACTTCTGTTGGTGATCTGGACTCCACAGGAGACGTGACTGGTGATCCGGACTCCATTGGATAGGCCATTTGTGATCTAGACTCCATAGCTTGCGTTGGCGATGATCTGGACTCCACAGGATATGCTGGTGGCGATTGAGACTCCATAGGATATCCTGCTAGCGATCTAGACTCCATATGAAATGCTGTTTGTGATCTAGACTCCATGGAATATGGTGTTGGTGATCTAGACTCCATGGGCTATGCTGTTGGTGACCATATTCCATAACATTAGCGTTTACGACCGGGAGATAATACTGGATATGTGTTAAGGATCGAGACTCCAATGGGTGCAGCATTTGAAATCCGGACTCCACTGGACATTAAGTACTGGTGATCCTGAACTGCACAGAACATGATGTTTCGGACACCGACTCCAATGGACATGCTATTTCTAATCCAGACTCCAATGTATACTACATTTATGATACAGACTTTGTCAATGAAGACACATTGTCTTCTAATTATCCATTGTTTTGAATTTGATTATTATTATGATGATGTGATGATGGTTGTATTTCATTCCTATCATCATCAGAAGAAGATGAACTGATGATAAACTCATAAATGACCCCAGTAAGTATGGTTCAGCAAAGGACAATGGGAGACAAATCGTTGTTTACATCACCAAGCTGTTGATACAAGTGCTATGTTAGGTGTGTCTGTGTGTGTGCATGTGCACGCGCGCATACTGTATTAACAGGTATGAACGCATAAGTTTACACATTGTGTATACCCATACAATATTACTTGAAGCATTATGTAAATAGAAAAAGTTCAGCATACAAGAAATTAAGTTGACAAAAAATAATTCCATCATAAAATGAGACTAAATCTAGCATAGAAATGAAGCAACCTTGATACCACGGTAAAAATTTAAATATATTTGCATATATGTCTTTGTAGTAATAATAATAATAATAATAATAACCATGTAATCATAATGATGTTTTATTTCTCATTTGTATAATTAGTCTCATTACCTAGTAATGAGTAACTATAACATAATTATTCACAAAATATCAACAATTAGATCAGACTAGATTCATCTGAAATTAATTGTAATCAATATATAAACGGTATCGCAATCAAGTCTGAGCAATCATCATCATCATCATCATCATCATCATCATCATCATCACCAATTCACCACCATCATAATCAAAATCCAATCCATTTTATTGCAATCGATTCGCCGTTAGAGTTCACAGTATTTTCAGTAAACGCAAAAAAGCCACGTAAACAAAACAGTCTGTAAACAAATGAAACAAATACAAAACAGTCAATCTGACAATGATGTCGAATAGAACGACGTATTAAACACGTTATACCAATCTAAACGAACTGACCTGTGGAGGGGGGAGGGTCACTCCTATATCCTCAGCCTCCGGGATCAGGTCAATCCCGGAGTCATTTTCCGCATCCAAAATATTCGCTCCAATAAAAGGCGGAATTGCCCGAATTAAAACCGGATCAAACCATGGATACCCGTTCCCATGGCAACGACGCCGCTAACGGGCAATAAGACACAGGCGATATAATGACGAGAAAATGGGATAATTTGGCCAATAATGTGGTCACTGGATGTCGGTGACTCCGAAACTGCCGGACAAGAGTATCCAGAAGTGTTGCTACCTGGATGTGGGGAGTGAGTAATGAGAAACCTGGGCCACAAAGAAAATAACTATAGCCAGGATTTGGAGATCTGGATAATTATAGGCTAGATCAGTCTAACATGGAGACAAGTAGAACACAACATCAGAAGAGCACATAATTTGTATGTGTGTATGTGTGTGTGTATATATATATATATATATATATATATATATATATATATATATAAAGTACAAATCTCTTCTGGTCCGTACACAATCATAACACATCCGGTAGCATAAAACACGACCATCCTTCCCCAGGGAGGAGGGTGAGGTAGAGTGATGGGGGGCGCTGCCTGGTGTCATCTCGTCATCTGAGCATCACCATCACACACACACATGAATCACCCAGACGTCCTATCCGAACTCTGACGCGTACCACAGTAGTAGCCACAGCGGATACTCTTCCACCGTCACATCTATAAGACAACATCCAGAATAATCCCGACGTCCAAATAGACGGACTCCCGTGTAGCCATCATAAGACAGCTTCGATAGAAGACACCTGACCCCGGTAACGCTTTACTGTTAAATAAATCGCCATGAACGTTTCTCTCTCTCTCAATCTCCCAGTGTTAGTTATATAGAGAATGAGCCCCAGCTATAGAGTTAGGCCTCATTATAAATGAATAACAGTACCTAGAGTACGACTAGAGTAGATTCATGTATCTCGGTCTCACTTAGCCTACACTTGTACTGAGAAGAAGAACGCTTAATTAATCTGTTCAAGTTTACATCATCAAGTTAGCAGCGCCGTCCGTGATGCTGTTCAGATTAGGGACTGACGTCTACTAAAGTATACTGATCGGGTTTCGACTGACGGAGGTCACCAAATACATTGGCCAGTCTGTCAGGCTGCCCAATGACGGATAGTCAGGTTGGTCACCACACACACACACACACACACACACACACACACACACACACACATATATGTATATATATATTTATGCACGACATACACTGGCCATGCTAATGTTGTCCCCATATACACTGGCCAGCCTGTTAGGGCTGTCACCATGTACACTGACCAGCCTCTTAGGGTTGTCACCATATATTATAATACTGGGCAGCCTGTTAGGGTTGTCACCATATATACCGGCTAGCCAGTGTTAGGGTTGTCACCTTGTACACTGACCAGCCTTACTTACTTTTTGTAGTTTGAGGGTTGACCCCAGGCTGTCACTTATTGGGCGCAGCTTAACTGACCAGCCTATTAGGGTTGACACCATATATATTGACCAGCCTATTAGGGCTGACACCAAATATACTAGCCAGCCTGTTAGGGTTGTCACCATGTACACTGGCTAACCTGTTGTCACTATATATATATATATATATATATATATATTGGCCAGGATATCAGTAATGTCACCATATATACCTGCCAGGGTTGTCATCATACATACTAGCCAACCTGGCGAGCTTACTACCATTATATACATACCAGCCTTTCATAGTGGGTGACAGTATACTGGCTAGCCAGTCAGGGTGATTGCCTCTCCAATCTATGACAAGCCTTATCCAGCAATCAGTGTTATCTCACACACACACACACACACACACACACACACACACACACACACACACACACACACACACACACACACACACACACACACACAGTTACACTAAAGCTTACTATATTATAACATATCCCTGAGGATAAACAGCATAATATAGTCATAGGATTATAACAGTCAGTTTGCTAACGTAATGCTGGGCACTATTTCTATGCATGTGGCATCCCTATACAACTAGCCATACAACCCACATACAGCCATACAAACCCACATACAGCCATATAAACCCACCTACAGCCATATAACCCACATACAGTCACACAACCCACATACAGCCACACAAACCCATAATACAGCCATACAAACCCACATACAGCAATACAACCTCACATACAGCCATACAAACCCACATACAGCCATACAAACCCACATACAGCCATACAACCTCACATACAGCCACACAACCCACATACAGCCATTCAACCTACCTACAGCCATACAACCATACAAACCCACATACAGCCATACAACCCACATACAGCCATACAAACCTACATACAGCCATACAACCCACATACAGCCACACAACCCACATACAGCCATACAAACCCACATACAGCCATACAACCCACATACAGCCACACAACCCACCTACAACCATACAACCCACACACAGCCATACAAACCCACCTCCCTTATCACCTGAATAACCAATCTACAGCCAGATGTTTACATTCGGTTAAACACGATAAACAATAACAATACTGGACGAGTCTCAAACTGATGATGACATATGACACTTTGGATGTCATATTGTGTCAATATTTTATGATAATGGAGCAGCAGCAGCAGCAATGGGTAACCTCTGAGTACCATCTTTAACCACCGATCCAGTGATTGTGTGAGTCCGTTAACGAGACTCAGTTAATTTCTGTCACCATTATCTGTCACCTCGCATGCCATACAGTAGGAATACGATAGACAAATTCTAAATGATGAACTGGCAGAGGCAACAGCCAAGTAGTGTGACCTGACGGTGTATGGCTAGTATGCAGACACCTACATGTTATGAGAAATTGAGCCAATATAATATATCTGATGATCCAAGTATGTCATGCCATACCAGCGGCAACAGAAGGCAAGCGACGGGCTAACTAAATTATCAAATTAATCCTGTGCTGCCAGCTAGTGGCCATCCAGTTCTTGGTCAGAATCCAGACTTACGAACCAATAATCAGCATTAGCAATTAACACTTAATCCTGCCCGAATCCCCCTCTCCGATCCATCAATTGACTTATTGCATGACAATAACTGTGATTAAAAAGCTCCAATTAATCCCCACCCACCACCTGAGACATGCACCTTGCGACTGTAGATTAAGCCAATTGGTTTAAGATGTCAGATGTACAAATATCACTATAACTAGTATAAGTGACCTTCCTCATATGGCTCAAGAGCAATGTGTGATATTGGAAATTGGTAGTGACCCGGTTCAAATCAACCAGCTGGCTGATAATCCTTCACGTGGCCATCAGTTGATTTGCCAGTTCAGTCATATCTAGTTGGAAAACTTTGTTGGAAAAGTTGATCCCAGAAATAATATACTGCTTGGCGCTGATCACACCTAGAACGAACGACTCCGAGAAATATGATGATCGGATGAAACATCTCACACAAGTAGACAACAGTCTAGCGGTAGCGTGCTGGACCACAGATCACTATCACCCGTGTTCGAATCCCGGCGTGTGCATATCTGAAGGTTGTTTCGTCTTTCACTTCGTCTCATTACCTTTGGAGGTCGCTCGGCCCATTTAGCCTACCTTGTGCACAAAAGTGGCCGTAAAACATCAATCATCATCATCATCATCAAAAAGTAGACAACACTAGGTTAGTATGGGCCAGACAGTATGTGTTACTGTACGGACTAACTATATATACAATATACTTTAAATATACTAATTGGTTTGCTGTTCTATCATTATAATAGTATTAGGCCTAGTATTACAATATGGAAATCTTTCTTCGGAAACTAGAAGACAGATTGTACTCACTCTCAGTGTGTGTGTGTGGTGGGTGGCGCATGTGTGTGTGTGTGTGTGTGTGTATGGTGGAGGGGGGTGGGGGTGGACGTGTACACCTACGTCAGTCTGACAATTGAATTATTCAACTACGATAAAACAACAACTTATCATGCCGCCCCCCACGTGTCCTAATTCATATAATATAATATAAATTCTAGACAGATCAATTACTACCAAAATAGTAATAATAATCATTTTATCAAACAACCATCACTTAAGCCAGATATCTGAGGTTGATGTCTGGTTGTATTTACTTAATAGCGAATCCCCAATGTTAACTAGCGTCTTGGGGGCGGAGGGGGAGAGGTACGGCGGAGAGGAAATGACTTCATACCAACATCTAAGTGGTGTTTTTAGTTTTAATCTTTTCCGTTAAAAACAAGAAGAATTAGCTAAACATTAGTGAATGTTTGCAGCCAAATTAAATACACAATACTCTGTGTAATACCACGGCATAATAAATATAAAACATAGGTGAAGTTAGAAATAGTTTTTTTTTTGGGCGGGGGTATATGCCACATTATTGTTTACACTGTTTGTCCTATCCAAAGATAAACTAGTTTATTGTGGGCTTTTTTAAACCGGGATATACCGGATCAGCTTTCAGGGTGTTATTAATCTGATGGCAAAACGAGGTAATTATTAGGGGTGGTGGGCAATCATATAGGGTAATGTTGGAGACATACAGAAGGAGTAGGGCCAGTGACATGGGATAATACAGGGAATCATCCAGACAGAGTATTTAGCAGCAGACCTAGTAATAATGGGCAATACAGGAGTGGACTACTGCATTAGTACACACAGTCGCTAAAACATACACAAACCTTATTTTATGAGGAGTTTAACAGTAAATAGGCTGCTAAAATAATAAACTTATGAAAATAAACTTCTGATATTTCTAGATACTTGTTCAGCCTATCATTTCATCCATCAGGTACCAGTATTAGGAATAGGGAGGGGGATGTCTAAATGCCAAATTAAAATCTTGCAATAAAAACCCATAGAAAAAAATCTGAAAAATTAAGTAGAATTTTCACACTTACATCACCAAATAGTTCCAGAATCAGATCATCATTGTCATAAGTCACAGAATATTTCAATATCCATACATATATATATTTCTGCACATTAAAATTCCTGATTTTGAATTTTTCAGTGTTTGGGAACTTTTAATTAATATCATTCTTGATGGGGGAAGAGATATCATAATGTAACACTAAAAACTGCTAACTTATAAATTTTACAGTTTAGCCAAAAACATGATTTCAACTTAATCCCGAAATACTTGACAAATGTTCAGCTGGACACCAATAATCCAGTCAGTGGACTGACTATAGGCTTAGACTAACCAAGTAATTAACCACTCTAGATAATCACCTATATTTGATAACACTGTGATATCTTTTTGTGCAAAATAAACTATCCACTTTTCTTACAAACAAAATGCTACATGAATTTTCTTATGCCAACCTCAAAGAATCTTGCGTAAAATGGCAAACCGGCAAGTCTGCAATATGGTATCAAAACAATGTTGCAAAAAAAGACAACAGTCTACACCATAGTCCCTCAAAAGTGAAATTGAATAATAATGAATTTAATAGTAGGGAGCGATGTGGTGATTTTATTCCGGCTCTTATAATTATTCAGTTGAATCCTATAATGTTGTGTGTCAAGGATGGCCGAAAACATCTTTCCTTCAGCTGGTAGGAAATATGATGCGCATATAAGTTGAGGTGTTTCTAGGAACTCCCTTTTCCCTACCAAAAAAAATTGACTTACACGGAGTATATACAGTAGTAACTGTTAGATGCCTTCGACCTTGAAAACAAAAATCAGCACTAACCTGTTTCATCTAAAAGTTTTCCTGTCTCAATATGCAATGTTTAACTAAATATTTTAGTATCAATTATGCCACGACATAAAACCATTAAACTGATAGTAATATTATTTTTATATTTATAAGCAATGTAGAAGGTTCATAAACTCGAAATTGTGGCTGTTCTGAATTAAGAGATCTGAAATATAAAAACCTACTAACAACATGGTCAGCAGTCAGGATATCTTAACTACTCTAGAGTACTTAGTACATCATGTCATTTTGTGCTGCATAATTCAAGTGAATATGGTGATATGACATAGAAATCATATCTAGCATGAATACAATTCTATTTAAAATATTACAACACCAATCCCTGTAAATATTTGATCAAACAGAATATGTATTTGGCCATATGAAAGATCTATGGCAATAACTTGAATACCTTGGTAAGCCAAAGGTGTTAAACAAATTTTAAACATTCGCATCTTTAATGCCCAGATTTGTTTCACAGTAAACATAAACGTTAGTAGACAATTAATTCATCTGACGACATGATAAAATGAAAAACTACAATAAATCGGAATAGAAATTTGTGTGCTCATCTGAAAAATTAAATCCACCTTGAATTCAAAGATTAAGAGCCTGACCAACAGTTGGCAAACATGAGCATGTGCCAATGTCACCTGCTCATGTCATAGCAGTCCATCACTGACTGGACAACACAATTGTCAATCACTGGCCATTGACGAGAACAATGAGCTGATTGATGTTTTACGGCCACTTTTGTTCACATGGTAGGCTAAATGGGCCGAGTGACCTCCAAAGGTAATGAAACGAAATCAAAGATGAAAGCTTCTAGCCAATGCCCTCAGTGAGTAGAAAGACAGCAAAATCAGCCCACACCTTTATCCACACACATACACACACACACACAACCACACACACATACAGAGCCCAGGTATCACATGTCTCAGCATGTAAAGTTGCTGGTCTGGATTCATTCTCCCTGTTGAATTGTTGACGTTGCATTCATGATCATGGTTCTCTGTGCCAGTGCCTTATCCTAGCCTGCTGACAAACAACATACTCGAACCAACCAGTTACCTACCTGTCTAACGAAGCTGTTGGAGCTATCAGAAAAACTGCCATCTGATCTCTTAAAGCGACCCTTCTTTCTCTCCGACCTCACACTCTGTAGAAAAAGAAGAAAACCGTCAAAGATAACATATCACTTTATAACACACACACACACAAACATATCGTGCGCATCTGCTAAATACCACAAAAACTAAATAGAAATGTCTTCCACCATGAATACGTCAACATTAATTACATCGGTATCGATAATAGTTTTTCACTTTCCTTTACTCATTACAACAATAGACCACCCCGTCGTGTCTGGACCAACCCATTGGGCCCGAGCTGAGCTACTAGCGCAGTGTTAAAGTATGAGACTAAAACGGAGAGGTGCTAGGTTCAAATCCACCACTAGCCGTTGGCTTTTTACCATGTCACTGGCTGACTTAGTCATAAATGGCCACCTGTTGTTGGATGCGCATCTTGTAGTTGTACTCGTGTTATCTGATTTCTGCGAAGCATGTGCAGTGTGTCATCTTGAAGTCGATTGCGGTCTGTGGGTTAGCCTACTGACCCCATTGCCACACAAAGTGAACTGGCGCGGGACAACACATGCAGAGATTCGGTTAGCGTATCTCAGTGCGCAATCACGCAAGGTTCTTGCTTGTAGACGCATACCGAAAGTCAAATTGCTGGGTGTCGCTACGCGTCCATTTGATTAAAACGATCTATTTTGATTTTGTATCTTGACATTTTGACAGCTGACATCATAACCAAATGATAAAAGCGTGTAGCGAGTGAAATACCTGTTTTCATCATTAACCAAGTTCACGGAATCTTAAGCCGAAAGAAAGAAAAACATTATTTGAAAACAACAAAAGGTCTGCCATGATTGATTTTATGTTATATAAAAATCCATTTATTTCTAAGCGTTTACTCCAGCATCTGATATTATTAATGTTTGAAAACATAATGATATGACTTATGTAGCAGAATTAACACATAATTTGTGATTGGTCGAAGAAAAAGCCAACATTTGGTTATTTGATTATTGGCTAATTGGGGTTCACGAGTTGGGGGCTGTTGTCCGAGGATGAATTCGATAGAAAAGCATGTTCGTGCTTTTCTGATTATGGGCTTTGGAGATAAAATGTAAACATTTCGTAACTATTCTAATAATTATTTATTTTTAACGTGATTTAAAGCCGATAAGAGTGGTTACAGTCGACATGGACTAATGTTGACATTAGTCACGTGGCGGCGCCACTGGAACTACTGTTATCCCGCGATAAATTGAACCAGATAAGACTTGAACAACTTAGGAAGAATTATTTTAGAGGTGGAGGAGAGACGATTATCACCACTATTGTGCTCTAGATATATAACTCCCTCAATGAGAAATGATTTACTGATTTTGACACCATAAATAATTGTGTTAAATAAATATACAGAGAGGATTTATAATGACCTGGATGATTGAATACTTCAACGATCACTTTGTCCAAACTTGGACTAAACTGGTTAATGATGCTGACGATTTCTGGATAAAAGTGCTGAAAATATAGAATTCATCCCACATTTGGGGGAGAATCGTGGCCCATTTAGCCTAGTGTGTGTACAAAAGTGGCCGTAAAACATCAATCATCAAGCAATCACCATGAAGAGAATGGGGTACAAAATTTATTTATCCCCTTTTATAATACCCATTGTTTTTGTTGAACTGTGGGTACCACACACTCTCTAGAAGGAACTCTGAAATGTGTTAATTTAGTAGTTTTTAAATTCGTGATTTTTGGAAATACACAAGACCTGAAACGGATTCACAAATTCTTATTACTGTTTTATGGAACATCCATTCTGATAAATAATTTTTTTTTCAAGCCAATAAGAGTCATTTGTCGAGGAAAGTTGGTTTTCATCATTACAGATGGCTGAAGCTCTCAGTCAATGGCCGTAACGTTCTTCAAGTCAGATGTTACATCAATAGGCTCTAAAAATATGTTAACGAACATCACGAAACCAAACACGAGGAAAATATAATTATCTCAAAAGTGCAAGTTTCAATATTAGTCTCTGGTTTTCAGAAAATAATTGAATTATCATTGTATTGCTGGTTTTTTTTGTCAGACCTGCCAAACGCGGTCAATGAATATTTATTTGGCTTAACGCTGAGTCTGAAGTACAAATTACAATCACATCATATACTATAATTAACAAATGACATTTTGTGAAGCTACAGTGATCAAATATAATGCTGCTGCTGATTGATGTTTTACGGCCACTTTTGTTCACAATGTAGGCTAAATGGGCCGAGCGACCTTCAAAGGTAATGAGACGCAGTCAAAGACGAAACAACCTTCAGATATGCCCACGCCGAGATTTGAACACGGGTGGTAGTGATCTGTAGTCCAACACGCTACCGCTAGACCACGGAGGCGCCCCTCAAATATAATGCTAAAAATCCATCTAAACTGATCATTAAATAAGAAGGCTAGCTTAGGACAAAAGAATGATAAATGTACCATGTTGAAAACCTAACTGCAGTAGAAAATATAAACTACGGCAAATCAATCTATAATAACTAGCAAAATACAGCGGGTTATTGAAAAAAATCATCAGATTGGGAACTGTAATTGACAAGTGATCTACATGTGAATCAGTTTATGCCTTCTGTGATTTCACAATTGGTAATAAGAACACCCAACTTCAATAACGTATTTATAATCTAACTGCTGCAAAAGAAGAGACACAAATATGCCAATCTTCTGATACTTGTCAATCAACATCACCAACGTCATATCACTTTGTCATTTAAAACAAATTCTTTTATGCCTAAGTATATCAAAAGTACATGTATTATATATATATATATATATATATATATATATATATATATATGACCACTTCAGATTGTATTAATTTTTATATGATGAGGCCAGACACAATTTTTAGCTTTCACTAAGAAATATATTCACAGTTACACCACTTTGAAGTGCCATGGGATACCTCTAATTATGCCACTTTCGAAATCGCGCTTAATGTTTAGCCCCATTTAAATCCTGGTATCCTTTTAATTAATAGACACAATAAACATGAAACTATCAACGCTGAAAACTGTGTCATAGCTCTGACCAAAACTGCAAGGAAATGAAGCTAAAGTGGTTGGCAGTTCAAACCAAAATTAAGTTCAATTTAATTTTTCTACCATCTTCCCAAGTCAATATCTTCAGAACCACGATAGCTAGCAATGTTCAAGCTGTACAATTTCAATCACTCTAGTCTAGAGTAATAATAAAATGGATCGCAAGCTTACACATATAATATCTTCTTAGAATCTAACCAGAGAAATCAGAAAAAAATAATGCTTAGACTCTTTTTGTATGTGTTCATATCATCATGTGGCATAAGTGGAAGGTGAATTCTAATTATGCCATATGGAAGAGCTCAGATTTCTCTAAAATTTGACACTAGACTCAATGTCTAGCCATGTTTCCTTCTATATAAGTTGATCAAGGATTTTGAGTTACCAATAATTATGGGAACTACCACCACCATCACCACCATCACCAAAAAGGACAGGAATAAGAACTATCCGTTGGTGTGAGAGTTTTAGCAGAAAATTGTACACACCTAATAAGTGTACACGTCCAGTAAAATGTAACTCACATGTGATACAGAATAGGAAAGGAACAAATCCAATCCAGGAACCGACATTCGTTTTAACAGACACCCTTCATGGCCATCACTTTAAGTCAGGTATGCAAGTAGTCGATACTTTTTACCCTGACACTTAAATCATACAAACAGATCAACCTCTGATCATTTTCAGAAGCAGTAAACTGCAAGGTAAACTTTACGATCCCTACTTGCAGCTTAACTTGGCCAGTTTTGATGTCAACCAAGTGATGTCCACATCAGACCATTCTGAGTACGTGCGTGCCAGTTACCCCATCCATCCCTGGGATCCAGATATATAGCACTAATTCCCTTCATACACAGGGTTTACTAAACATTCCAACCACAGCGTCTTGGTCGTCCGCCACGTTTTGACCAACAGACCACTCGTTTCAATGCCAAATCAATTAATATTCTGTGTGTATATGTAGTTCATGACTGGGGTTAGAATACCTCCAAACCATATTATTACATACAGCATTACAGGTTATAAGCCAAATACTGGATGTTACTACAGTGATACAAATGAGGACTGTCATTGTTATGATGGCGATATTAGGGGGTTCATAATTATTACTGAATGATATTATTCTGCTGAATATTTGCCAAGAGAATATAGAAATAAATTATCAAAATTTTATTAGCACACACACACCGTTAAATGTCTACATGTTGTACAACTGCTCGGAGAATATTGTTATCTGTGTTGCATGTATTACCCATACAATGTACACCAATTATACCACATACTGCATATTGTAAAACCTGTTGCATAACATCATTCACGATTAATATAAATGTTAAGGCACCATCATAAAGCTATGAAATGTCATATTTATGATAATCAGACATTCCATGCTGGTATCAACATTTTATAATATAATAATTGCTTGAAGATGAAATATGTCACATGAATTATTCCAACAACATTAGCAGCTGTTACAGCACCAGAATATATAATCTGGCAACTGTTATACCACCAGAACCTATAACCTGGCAGCTGTAAACATTGAGAACATATCATCTAGCAGCTGTTACAGTACCAGAACACATAACCTAGCAGCCGTTGTAAAATATCACAACATATAATATGACAGTTGTCACAGTATTAGAACATAAAATCATAGCAGCTGTTATCTGGAACCCAACCTGTCATATATGACATACAATACCAGCTGCCATATATATATATATATATATAAAATCTATACGTTTTCTAGGGGATAAAATACCCAAGAGTGGTATATGACAGAACTGTACCGCTATATAAACCCCCTGAAGATACTGAGATGGTACAGGACTATTATACCACCAGTATACTGAGAAAAACAAACAAAGTTTCTCCTACTCAGATGTTGGTCTGTATTTGCTACATCAACAGAAGTATCCAAAATTCAGCCCGCAGATGATAAGGACTTTTTTGTGCACATTAATCCACAAGAAGTACACAATCTACTTGAGGTAAGTGTGCAGTTTACTTCAGCCAATAGACAAATAGGCTATGCCATGATGGCCTGTGAGACATGTGGCAGTCAAGAGTTAGTGAGTAAGCTCTGTTAGTCAGCCTCTGTTCTCGGGTCATATTGGGGAACATATGGCAGATAGGCATCTCCGAGGGGAAATCTCAGAAACGCCGCTAACACACTGAAATTAAACCCACAACCTGGAGTCTGCAGAAGAGAGAGAGCGCTCTATCCACTGTGCTGTTGGATGGCCCTTGACCCATGTTAAATAAAGTAGTTCAAATTTATGCCTGGACTGACATTAGGGCTGAAAACTGGAGTGTCCAAGTGAAGTGCTTAACACACAGAAAGATTATATTAATTGAGATGCTGTGTTCAACAACCATCAATCACTCTCCTGTCATATAACACCTGTGATAATACAAAGATAGAAATAACCTGAGACAGAGTAAAATATAATACGACCCAACATTCTGAACTAACGCAATAATACACATAACGGGTCAATTTTCAATTATGGGCACTCACTAGCAAGTAAAATAAACACTAAAAACAACATTGTCTTAATCAAGTATCATCCTCAGTAAGAAAAAGGGATTTCACAGACATTGTACAACAACAGTGATGTATATAACAATAGGTATCACCACCTGGACCCCCCCCCCAGCCCCTCACCAAACAGAGCCAGTCAATGAGTAATTGTTGTGTGATCTGACATCAGAAACACGTTTGAGCTTCTGTTGTTGCAGACTGCCTCATCCTGACAACAAATTTCATCTTCTAAGAATAATTTACAAAATAGTGTCTCCAGATGGTCAGAAGTCATAATGCCTTCAGAAGGTAATATACAGTAATGCCTTTTGTGATCAACTTTGGCACAAGTTAAGTGATGTGTGAGAGACAATAAGAGAGGGGGGGGGGAGTGTCAGACAGAGAAAGAGAAAATGGCATACTTGGTGGAAATATCGGCTTATTGCTGAATATATATATATATATATATATATATATATATATATATATATATATGCAAGCTACACTTGGGATGGTGCTAAACCTAAGTATCCCAGATGGCGGAGGAGAGACAGTTGTGGAACAGATCCAGTTGATCCTAATATGGTATAACTCCGGAGATATGCCTCAGAAATTATGACAACCAAACAGAACATTATGGAAATCCCCAAGAAATGGATTGGAGTCAGCTAAATGGGGCTGATATTTAGTCCACATCGTACATACGTTATGGATGAAAAAACTAATATTTTGGTCATACGGAGAGATGGCATTCATTTTCAAAAGATTATCCAATTATCTTTCATATTTTCCTTAGCCAAGGTTTAAACTTTGGTGACTTCTCACAGTGAAAAAAATAAACAGTCAAGAACAATAACCTGTTGTTGTCGATTAATAAATATATTGCAAAGGTGTAATAAAACATGGTAATATCTCCCTAAACCTCACTCATTCATTTACTTAATGAGCAACTTCAACAAAGTTTGCCACATGGCATGAAAATTTATAAAAACAAGAAGTACAGGATAATGCTTACTCACATGATGCAACATATATATCCAACTTTGCCATGTATGATAACTTGATAAAAGAGTATTGGTACTATATTTACTATGATAGGCATCAGTTGCTAACTAAATAAACAATCAACAAACTTAAATCTAATTAAAAATAGGATCCAATTATAAATACCAATCAAACAAAAAATAAACTAACCAAGAACTGTTTAGTCGTAAAAAGTTCCGAATACTGAGTGCAATAAATAAATGTCCTAATCTAAAAATTAACCAAAAATAGTTAGTTCAAAATATTATACTTATAGCCTGCAATGAAGGTCTGCAATCTAATGGCCAGTGTAGGACGTTTTGTCTTTTAAATTGGATATTAACCCAAATCAGAGTACCAATAATATATTATACAGTGTGTGGACTTATGATAAAGGAGATAGGATCTTAACAGGGTTAATAAATAAGGTGACAGAGAGGGAAATATTTCACAATGAGCAGAATGGCAAAAGTCAATAAAAAAGAGGACTTTGATGACAAGATATGGTTTTGTTCTCACTGATCCAGTAAACACTGACAGTGATATATTATTATAATGTAGCATTAAGATTCAGTAAGTTAACACTAGACATTAAGGGGATTATTACAGTAGGTAGTTCCCAAAAGAGTCCAATTTCCAATATGATGGCGGGATTTAGAATGTTTTCAGTTGACTCTTCCCAGACGTGGCTTGTCGGGTTGGTCACAAATATTAATTTTTCCACTTCTAATGGTTAGTAGGAAAATTCATAACTAGAAAACCAACAAAATTATGATTGAGAGATCAATGTTAACAAAAGTTAGCCAGTACACCAATAAGCTAGTTGTGCTGAAAGTCATCTTGTTGGATTTAAGTTCCCAGGTATTCTATAACAACTGGCTGATGAGCTGTTCTTTAATTAAAACAAGAGGGTGCAGGTTGGCTGGCCAATACATGGCCAGGTGGGCATTGGAGTTAACTAACCAAATAACAACTAAAACAGTTTCACTTCATGCTTTTTGATGGGCCTACATTTCAAATATTCCCCCCCCCCCACATCACTCAGAATATAGCTAGTCTGGAGTTAAAAACAAACTGCACAGAAATTCCCTGATCAGCCTTATGACGTGCTACTTAAATGCTATATAATATACATGTTAGCAGTTTCTATCAGAGGTTGTTTATTCTGCTTAAATAGCCTAAACAACAAATTATATAGCAATATACCTTATAAAGACTTAGACATATTAATAACAAACAAGTGCCACAACATAATTCTCAGTCGCGTTATTTTATCAGTAGGGTCACTCAGTACGTATATTACAGTTTCCTAGCTCTCTAAGATAACTAATTCATTTGGAGTGGAGATGGTAAATTAGTAAATTATCCATAATGGTGCGGGTTACTGTCATCAGTTTAAATCTGTTCTAAAAACAAATCCATTTAAGGTTGATTTCATTGGTGAATAATTACGCTGCTCATTCAAATATATTATTGGGTTATACGTGCATATTATCGGGGAATATATTGTAAAACACCTTTGAATGGCTTGTGCTGGTATGGATGCTTCATTAATAATAAACATAAATTAGTAGTAATAACAGTATCATAGCTCTAGCGATTGAGAGTTAGATGATGTAACACAATTTATTCCATGTTTTACTCAACATATTGTGCGATGTAATTACTACAAAAGACAACCCTTCACCCACACATCAACTTACCGAAAAACAGATACTAAAGACTTTAGGGAAGAACTGTAGAACACGTCTGGGACACCATCTTGCGTGTGCACAGTGCCCCTCTGAGACAATTAATCAGCATGTTGCCAGAATATTGAATTATCTACAAATGGCGTCGGTGTTCATGTTATAGAAGTGCGACACCTACTGCCAATGAAAGATCACTGCAGCTGTACTGCTACATGTTTTACTGCTGACATGTGCACATTAAAGAATATTGAAGAAGATCAGCAAATATGAACCAGTCTACCAATAAATGTCTGACACAAGCAACATTGATATATTATATCAGTCAGATAACAGGGAAATGCACATGATCAGGACAAATGTGCTGTACAATGAATACAGTCATGTCTGACCTAGGAAAATAGTCATGTTCATGTCCTCTCTTTCAGAATAGGTATATATATATATATATATATATATATATATATATATATATATATAGTCACAAATATCAGTAACCATTGTAAAAATCAATATTCGTGAAGTGACAGAATATTACATTTGTGCGAACTTTCAATCATATGGGGGGGGGGATCATTTCTATTACAGAATGTACCACTTTTAGAAACTATACATTGTGCATTATTGTTGACAATGTACAATGTCTGTGTGTAGACACAACATATTTCTTTATGTTTTCAACATAAGGAAATTCAGAGTCATGTTAACTATACAGCAATATACTTTAATAAATATAATTATTACACTTTTTCTTTACGAAGAATAAGAATTAATCTGCGATGGACGAGCAAACTAAGACATTCAAAGACTAACAGGTCACACTTCATCAAACTAACCCTGAAGTTCTGTCATACAGTAACTGGGTCATAATATGTCTACAATACAACTAAAACAATCTGCCAAGAAATACTTGATGGAGTTTTATAATAATTACTATAAGAATAAATTATTATTATTAATAATAATTACAAATCTTCTATTGCACCAATAATATCCTTGAAAAGAATCGAGCTCAGTGGCGCACCTAGTACAGAGGTTGGGCAAACTCAATAGTCCGGGTACAATACGTAGTTCATTAGCAAATGACAGGATGGAGTGGAAACTTAGGAAGGAATTAAGTGAGTCTTAAAAGGTGAGTTTTAAAATGGTGATGGAAATAAACTATATCAGTATATGACTTTATTTAGTTATAACAGTTACATAGAAGAATTAACTACAACAAAATAAACTAAGTGTTACACATCTATATGATCTTGTTGTAAATGACAATGTTATTTGTCTTTCTCCCCTTCCCAGTATACAGCATTTCATTCCAACATTATCATTATTATATGCCCTGTAAAGATCTATACTGTACTCAATTGTATCTAACTGACAGATTGGTGAAACATAACTGTTGATCCAGGTCACCTCACACAGAAATCCAGGGATCTAATATCTAGGAAAATATCTTTAACCTAAATGCATTAGATGATAATTATTTTTATATGTTACAGGTACTCTACTCTGTATAATGAGGTATTATGTAAATTACCTGATTTTTTTAAGGTAATCTGTATTAAATCTCAGTTTAATAGCAATAGACTTGTTACATACATGTATATTTCCTGATTATACAGATTAACTGTAACATATATATATAACTGTAACATATATATATATATATATATATATATATATATATATATATGTTTGTGTAACAGAATTGGTTCTGTGCTATCACTTAAAGGAAATAATTCTGCAATGGATAGCTGTCTATTTGTTTACATTTCCAATATTTTAACCCAGTCACTTTCTTGGATGAGGTTGGAATAAACTTCTAACGTCTAGAGCCTTAACCCCAGAAATTACAGTCAAATGACAAAAACCATTTCACTCGATACATCAACAGCCATCCTATAGTAATAATGTAGTACTAGTAGTAGTGGACATAAACTATTAATTAGTGTCAACTATTCCATAAGACATTAATCCTCAAATACATTCAAACTATGTTTAGACTATCCATAGTCTTAAGGATCTACGGTTAAGTAGGTCTACTGTTACCATTTGTAAAGAGTAATTTATTTTTAATCATACAGGCATACATCCATAATAATAAAGATTTAATAAAGTGTTGTTACTGGCAAGAGTCATCCAATGACATGGACAGAAAAATGTTAACAGACAATATTCACAGCGCATGCGCAGCATTTAGCATGTGGGCCAATATTGATGAGGCTACATTTAAAAATGCATCAATTTAATGATCAATCCAGATACTGGCTAATAATTACCAGAATTTTATTGCATAGTCTAACAGTTTTATGCATAATATTGAGAAGTGGTTTAAAAATGGTTATTTATTAATGCAAGCAGTAATAAAATTTTACATATTTTACCAATATTATAATAAATATTTCTAAACATAGATTTATCTACAAAAATAGTACAATGTGTAATATGATATGTATTTGTAATAACTTAAAATGATTTGTTTGGCATTCTTAATCTGAGAGAGAAAGTGTGTGTGTGTGTGTGAAAAGGTTTGAGAAATCTTGGTAAATACAGAATTTGAATGATTGCAAATGCAGCAGGATATTAAGATAGAAAATAGTAACGATGAACAGATACCTCAATTTTTAGAGGACAGTAATAAATAATCATTTCATCTGTTAGATCATTTATTTAAAATTCTGCTATCATCTTAAAGAACATGTATATCAGCAATGTTTCTATGTGAACCTCCCATACAGATGTCTTATGGCAGTCATTCTGCACAAGAGGCTTGAAATCACGGCCCATAAACATAGCTGTAACCAGCTGCTGCCAGACGTCACACTAGTTGTGAATATTGTCCATTGTGATGTATTCAAAACCTCAAAAAGAAAATCAAAATATTGGTTATTGTTAAAGCAATCCGGGAGAGGTGAGTTTTAGAACAGATTAAAAGTTTTCAAGTGACTAAGAACTTATAATCTCCAATGGCAACATGTTCAACAAAGTTGGAAGTGCTATCCCAAACACATGATCATATCATATATGATGATCGTATCAAATATCTGAGCACCTGATGGTCTTATTTGATTCTTGTTGTATAGCCTCATTGCTGGTCAAACCCGGTACAATTTTATGATTGAAGTGCAATTCCCTGGGGAAAACACATTCCACAGACACAAGCCGGATTTGAACCTACAACCTGAAGGTTTGCACTGCATGTTTTAACCACTGTGCATTCAGAATGTCCAGTGAGCACTTAATGGAGTAGGCATGATTTGTGGACTACATAAAAGACTATGTACCCATGGAACATCATCTGCTACAACAAAACAATAATAATACATCACAATACACGATCTGAACTAATATAAAATATGTCTGTGTATAGCCACGATCATTGAATAAGTACACACTTAAAATATGAGAAGAATGAGTGAGAATGATGGTTGGCTATACTATGATCGTATATATATATATATATATATATATATATATATATATATATATATAGTGGTAATTGAATTATGAAGGAAATGATCGCATATTAAATACACATTACAGCTGTTTTCTCAAGTCGTAATAACTATTAGTTTAATCATAAACTGCTACAAGCCATGATTGTGATAAAACAATTTTTTTAAATAAATATTAACAACAATAAAAATTAAAGTTGGTGAGTATGATTAGGCAAAATAACAGCAGAAGCTGAGAAAGCATTATTTAGTGGTGATCCTTTATAGTTGTCTCTCATGATGTGCAGGAGGACACTGTGTGTTAATTCGACAACACACACTGACTGCAGATAATCACTGTCACAAAACAAAGATCAGTACCACTGTTGGATGAAACAGATTATCATAGATTACATTAGCAACACCAGCAGCCTGTTAGTGAATGGCTTGCCACAGACCATTAGGGGCAGAGTTCAAATCCCAACCCATAGCAATGTCTAAAGGGTGTTTCATCTTTCATTTCATCTCATTACCACAAGAATGAAAGCAGCCTTTGAAAAGGGGAAAATAAATTACATGAGTCTTTGAGCGAGCAAATTACTTCCAGGTAAAAACAATTCTTATCCCTAATAGTGATACCTTCAGAGATTGTTCAGTTCATGTTGATTACTGTGTGCTTGCCTTTCTACTAATTCTAGATACAGAATTTTAGATAAGAAATGTTGGCAGCTTCCAGTTGGGATGGACGTTAATAGAGTTTACTGCAGAATATAGTCTATATTCTGTATGCATTCGAACACTTACAAAGAATTCTCACAATTCCATTTAATTTTTTCAAAGTAAGAACCAGCACTTTCAATATAATATATTGATATCATGCCAAAACAACAAGTTAGGCCTTACAAAATTTAGTATCCCCTAATTCAAGTTGGTACAAAAAGCAGGTTTAAATCGGGTCAAAACTAACCATTTTGAGGAAAATGAAATTGATGAGACTTGTCTAATAAATAAATACAAAATGATTATTTTCATCATTGTAAACACCAATCTTACTGGTAATGGATGGCTATCACAGGTGTCTGATTAAGGTATAACAAACATTAGCCGTGTCTACTGCTTCATCAGGTAACTGGCAGTACTGCGGCTTCTGTTCACCATAGATAAGGCCAATAACACAGTGTTCTAGATAAGCTGGAGGAGATATGGCTATGCGGATGATATGGCTGCAAGTACAAGGTCACCTAGACCAGAGCGGTACATCTTAGATATCTGATACGAACCACTACATGTTTGCTTGTTTGGCTGTTCCTTTGTGCTGCAATACCTACAACACCAGCAACAGTATCTTCATCACAACAGAAATAAGCTATTAGATGAGATGAATCTTATCAAAAGATAAGAGACTCTTTGTGATATTTGTTAAACAAAAGTAGTCATTAACGCCTTCATGATAAAAACACACACACACACACATATATATATATATATATATATATAGTATGAGTTGTTTTTAGAGCACTAAAAAAACAATGTTATTCCTGGATAGGTTTTAATATATATATATATATATATATATATATAAGATGAAATGCATTTTCATGACACAGAAACACATTTCATAGAAGCAGGTCTACAATAATTAGATGTCTTTTCACCCGGAGCCAAGTAACTCTATGCACAAAATAACCAATGGCTAATAAGAAACAAAAGAAACCAACAGCACATTTTCTTTATACATCAGCTAGTTCTGCTAACAACAAACATATTTACAGCTGGAGTAAAAAACACACACCAGGAGGCTGATGTGTGGCCTACTTCAAACAACTATAGTACCCAATGTACCTTCTCTTCTTAGACATAAATACATCTAGACTGCCAGAGTGACAGCTGGGGTTAATTGACGAGTAATGTGTTCTAATGAGTAACACTTGACATGATATTGACTAGAACAATCTGTACAGTGTTGTGTACAAACAGTGATGTGTACTTCAACTACTTGCATTTCTATTTACATACTACAGATAGTTATACACACACAGGTACAGAGAGAAGTATTAACTCTCGGATTTAATATATACATAATAAATGTGGTTATATGATCTGATGTATATTTAATCCTTCCCAATAATAGGTATACCATATACTGATATAGGGCCATGTGTTTTAATTAAATAGAAAAATAATGTATTAATGATTGTAACACTTGTAAATATCTCCAATTGTATACCAATTGTATTACCTATGATTAACCAACACACTTACACAGCACTACCTGGTTCATATATATATATATATATTATAATATATATATGAAGGAGGAAGCATTTTCGATCGAAATACATTTGATTTCTCTGTACACGTTGTATTAATAATTTGCCTGACATGATGGGGTCATCTGTTAATGAAAACACCCACAAACAAACCACCATTACTATCAAAATACGGCTATTGGGCGCTAAAATACCAGGAGGCCAGGCCAGGTCGAGCTCTCGTGGTCAGGATTTGATATCTCGGGATCTAGTATTTTTCTTCGTTTTTCTTTAATTACCTGGCTTTTGACTGCCGGCTCCAAAATAGAGTCGATATTTTGGGCTCCCAAACGAGCCATGCTCCGCGCTAGGTATGCGCCTCCATTCCTCGTTTCAGCCACTCTCCGGGGGCTTCCAGGTGCGTTCCTGATTGATTATCTCCTAGCCAATGCAGGATCCAGATCCCGATTTAGCCCGTAAACTTGATAATCCTGAGCTTGGAATATACACCGAATATTTTTGACAGGCAGCCACAGTTGTGTTGATCACTTGCAGTGCTGAAGCTCTGCTCGACCGGGTATTCGGATAAGGGACGACCGCTAGGCGATAGAAATATCTAGCCACGCGTTCGATATTCGAGAGTAGTTCTCGGTCTATATGGCCGTCGAGGTAAATTTTATATCACCACAACTCTGGTCGTCGCGTTGAATCTGATATGGATGCAATATTCGCGTTGTTTGATTTAATGGAAATTACGATTTTTATTACCCATACGAGCCTCTTCCCACCTACCCCGAAAAGGGTTTGTAAACAAAGCGCTGATTGGCTGCTTTCCGAACATTCCCACTGTCTCATTTTGCCATCGTAATAAACGATGATATTTATGGAGAACGCGATCCTGTTCTAGAGCTAGTTGCTGCCATCTTTCTTTGTTTTTCGCTCGTTGATTAATGGTGTGGGATAATTATTGTCGATTTTCGACCAATCTGCGTTATACTTCGGCAATAAAAGAGGAGCAGCTGACTGAAATAGGCTCCCTAGTATAAACCTGCTGATCGAGTTTCGTTGAACAAATGCGTACAAAACTAAAATTAATTATTATCTGTTTGATGAAAAACAGATAACTAGAAAGGATTAACAAACACACACAGAGAGGGGGGGGGGAATGAGAAAAGAGATACAATAGAGGAGTCCCTGTGTAATATGAAAAATAGATTAAAAACATTTATGTAGACAAAAAGTTTGACCATTTTGTCAGCTTAAGAAATATATTTATATTATGCACACACGCATCCATACAGTACAATAATAAGGGTTTTAGTTAAAGTTAGCAAGTTTAAATAATATTATTGGTAAGATTGTGTTTCTATAAAAATGAACACAGTAATAATACTGCAACACATCAACCATACGTTCAGTATAATTTGTTTCATAGAACGATAGGCCTGTATATAAGCCAACCATTATGCAGGCTATTGGATTACTCATCAACGCATTTCATATGTAAACAAACTTAATTTTTTGTTCGTATTCTGCGAAAAACACCAAACAAACATAATCGGTACAATTCTTTGGCGGAAATAGGGCAATGGTTATTGTTTATCATATATATATATATATATATATATATATATATATATATATATATATATATATATATACCTATTCTGAAAGAGAGGACACGAACAGGACTATTTCCTAGGTCAGACATGGCTGTATATCATTGTTTATCATTGTGTATATCGTTGCTTTATCATTATATATATATATATATATATAATATATATATATATATATATAACACGCACACACACCACACACACACACACACACACACACTATATATATATATATATATATATATATATATATATATATATATATATATTGTTTGGGCATCATTAAGAGTAAATCAATCACGTGATTATCTTCATTTATTCCGCATATAATTAATATATAATCATATAAAACAACACAATTAATTTTGTCAGACGCCTTAACTGAAGGTTAATTTACTTAATATGGCTGTACATACATGGCTGAACATATATGGCTCAACTTACATGGCTCAACATACATGGCTCAACATAAATATTTTTTTATGTATTACTATTTATTAAATGACAGCACAGTCGGAAAGGCGTGCATGGAATAAAATACAAGACGTTCTCCGGTTCGAACCTGATGTTCAAGTTACTGGTAGTACACGAGTACTCACTGTCATAGTGATTGATGGATGTATTCGTTTAGGACATTCGGTTTTGTGTCTGATTCCCGGGGAGTGGGGCAGGCGGAGGGAGAACTCGATATATGATCCTCTACAGGTATGCACGACGGACTCCCCCCTCCCCTATATTATTGATCCCCTAATTTCAAGCCGCCTCAATCTTACTGACCTCCTGATTTGAGCTCATCAATCGATGTTGTTACACTGCCCTTTGGTGCAGAATAATAGCTATGATGCTTTTCTATCTTTCAATATTTATCCAGTATATATTTATTATATTGATGCTTCAAAAGCAGTTGATCGTATTAATCATTGGTGTCTCTCTATGAAAATTATTAAACGTAATATTGATGTTACTTCGATCCGTCTTCTCACATTCTGGTATTGTCAACAAACATTTTTTTGTACGTTGGGGTAACCAATTCTCCCAGTTCTTTACTGTGTCTAATGGTGTAAGACAGGGTGGAATTATGTTACCTGAGTTGTTTCATATATACATAGATGAGCTCAGTTGCAACTTGAATCAGAGTTATATTGGTTATAGTATGAATGGCATCATCATAAATCATTCCGTGTACGCGGATGATACCTGTATCATAGCTTCCTCACCTTCAGCTCCCTGGTAACTGTTTGATATCTGTGCTGACTTTGCTGTTTCAAATATTATTATTTTTAATGAGAAAAAGACAAAGTGTATGTGTTTCAAACCAAATTCACCGAATGGTTTATTTGTACCTACTCTCTGCCTTAATGATGTACCGCCGACTTTCGGGACAAGTAACAAATATTTAGGTGTAATTATACATGACAAACATCAGGATGATGATGACATCATGAGATACATTAAATCACTTTATCCAATAGGGAATATGCTTATCAGTCGCTTCAAAACATGTTCCTCCAGTATTAAAGTAAAATTATTTAGATCATTCCTTTGCAATGCCTATGACTGTCATTTGTGGTCAACGTATAAAGGGTATATAAGTGTGTTGTTGTGGCCTTTAATATGATTGGCCGACACCCAGCTCAGAAGACTGCGTTTCTGGGCTTATACAAGAAACTTCACCGGCCCGTCACCCCTAACACTATGCCGGCACTGTCAACAAGTGTACGATCCGGTACATTATCTGCTTAACTGCCCAATCTACCCGAAGCACCGACGAATACTTAAAGGTCATCTCCGCCCGGAAGACCACAAACTTCCACCCGCCACCTAGCAGCATTGCTCATAAGGAAATCAACATTCCTACCAGACATTATAACCCCACTTTTCCAGAAAGATCCCTACATATACCAAGGACAGATCAGACCGTCCCTATGGACTAGTGGATAAGAGCGTGGGTTTCCGTACTCATAGTCCGTGCTGTTCGGGAGGCCGGAGGTTCCCGGCCGCGACATTATAGTAGGAGGAGGTTTTAGTCCAACCAGGCAACTGGTAAGGTTTTTTCTCCTCCGAAAGTGACTTCTATAGTAAACTGAGGTGCCACCATATTAAATAACAACTCCTAGTTCGCCAATCGTCACAACAACAGAAGTCAACACCTGATGGCTGTGCCCAATAGGCGACAGCCAGGGGTCTCTACCCCAAACTTCAACAAGTTACAAGGCTTTTAATAATACATACAGAAAATTATTTGGTATTTTAAGGGGGGAGAGTATGTCTACAATTTATGTCAATACTAATATTAATTCGTTTGGGGTCCTGGTTCGCAAAAACGTTTATAGTTTTAAAACATGTTTAGGTGCTACTAGCAATTTGCTAGTACAATGTATTGTTTCTAGTTTGTTTCACTATCATTCTAGCTCTTGTTCCAGATGGACGAAAATACTCAATTTACAATTTGTTTATTATTTGTTATGTGTTTTTATACTTCACTTTATTATAATTCATATGTATATGGAATTTTATATTCTGAAATAAATTGAATTGAATATATCCATTGAAATGTTTTTTTTTAATTTATCAAATGGTATTAGTTTAAGATTGAAGTGATTGTTTTCATGAAGTAAGTAGCAAACGTAAGTTTAATATATTTGACTTTTGTCGAGATAGTTCCTTATGCAATAGAAGCATACGAAAAGTAAATGATAGTATTGTTGACATTAACGCGATTTAGATTTGATTTCCACTCCCTCCTTTTGGGGAAACTTGATAGATCCCGATGAGTTCATATTTTGACCCGGAACACCTCCACCGAAAGTACTGGCGTCTGATTTCTGATTGAGCAAAATCAATACCATATTTGCTCATATAAAGGGCGGCAAAGAGAAGTTAATGTTATTAAATTAATAATACAGAGGTAGACTGATCGCCATAGGGATGATACTCCCATAACCTTGTTAGTAGCTCAGGTAATATTGTTACCTGACTGAATCCATCATTATTTGTCGCCCATTTAATGTTCGTTTTTTGAGATCTTAATGTAACGTGAGGAGGGGGGGGGGGTTATCGTCTTGGGATATGATATAGCCCCATAGTTACCAACTATATGAACCATTGGTCCAATTTCAGTGTATCATGGTTAATATAAATATGAACACACACACACACACAGAGAGAGAGAGGAGAGAGGGAGAGAGAAATGATGATGATTACTGTTTTACGGCCACTTTGTGCACAAGGTAGGCTAAATTGGTCGATCGACCTCCGAAGCTAATGAAGCGAAGTCAAAGATGAAACACTGTTCAGATATGCCCACCCCGAGATTCGAACATGGGTGATAGTGCTCTGTGGTCCAACACGCTACCGCTAGGCGACGGAGGCGCCCCGAGAGAGAGAGAGAAAGAGGGGGGGGGTATTACAGGTATGATTCAACAGTTTATATCCAAACGGCTGACCTATATCCTCTAGCGCCGCGGTCCTAATTCCGATGAGGGTTTGCTGGATATTTCATCTTTCACTTCGTCTCATTACCGTTAGAAGCCGTTTTGCCCATCCAGCTTATCGCTTTAATATCCTTTGTTTCTGATGCAACATTATTTTAGTTGGGTCAGAAACAACTATTTACACATCGACTAGTTTCACAGACACAGTTCACTGAAAGTATACCACAATTATACTTCAATTATAGCAGTTTGAGGTCAGACAACATAGAAAATATCGTTAATATTAGAAAGCTGTTATAATGGATTCGAGCCGGGAATTCACCAAGAAGACGGCCACTCTTTCTAGAGTTAAATGGATCAGTATATTTGTTAGATATCAGCTTTCTATACTTGTATATGTAAACAACTGATGTGCTTGGATTCAGCACGGGTGTTTGTGTGTATGGGGGTGGGGCCGGGGTTGGGGGTGGAGTCTACAGGTATAGCTGACAAAAAGCGAATATTTTATCTAGACTATTTCTCTGGCGAATGAAGTCAGAGTAACACCGTATAACGTATTATAAGAACCTAATATCTCTTTCGTCAACAGTCAGATATCAGTTCTCATACCAATGACCTGAAAGATACCTACAACGAACACGGCCGTCGATATGATGGCAAACAGGTCCCAACTTCCGGTCGAAGAAAGGGGAACACAGACAGCAAATTATTGTTGTGTCGTTGGTTGCATACTCCAACGACTTATGCAACCAACGACACAACAATAATTCACCATTTATAAACCCGATTTTTCAGTCTGCGTTTCTTTTTCCCACGACCGGAAGTTGGGACCTGTTTGCCATAAAAAAAACATTAGGTTTCGGTCAGTTTCCTGACGGTTTTCTCAATTTCCATATTCCGCCCTTTAGTTGTATATAACATATACTGGCTGTTGAGCTTTATTGTAATTAAATAGGTTAACACAACCACATACAATAATGAATGACAATGTACAATGGATATTTGTGTGTGTGTGTGTGTGTTTTAATTTTAATATTAGTATCTTTGAAATTTGAACTTAACTATCATACTCAAACAAGTAAAATTTACCTAATAATACAATTATACATAAAAAGAATTTTTCTTCTTTCTTGACTTCTGACCTATGCATTTAATGTTCGATTAACACCAAGAATGGCGGATGTGGATGTTTACCATCAGATTAACAACAATAAACATTATCTCATCAAAATTATAAGTTATTAAAGTTTCATTTTCAAATATCACGGAGGCAAAACATTCCTCATATCCTCCTCCTCCATACATAGCGTTATTAATGAGATAGCAGAATGTTTCAACTCAATCTGGTGCAGAATATGAAATAGGACAGAGCCGTGAATTTACCACCCAATATTAGCGCAACAATAATTCTCAGCTTCAACAAAACTACGGGTACGTCCAATATGGTTGAATCTATTATCCAAAGAAATCTTTCTTGGATAAGATTCTAATAAAAACAAAAAATCTTTCTAACAATACGCCATACAATATTGGTTTCTACAATCATATTTCACGACAATCTGGTTGTTTGATAAGAAACAAAGGCATTATTGGTTGGATGGTAAGTAACACAGATGTTACACCAGGATGACCTTTGAGTGTGGACATTGAGGACAGTTTTTGTGATGGAATACCAGTAACTTATGGAGCGAGAAACGTACAGATACTACATACATCAAGGGGGGTAATTAATATTTTGTATCACGAGGGCAAGGCAAGTAGATAGAGCGGATACACAGCGTTCGATGGTAAGGGCGCCTCCGTGGTCTAACTAGTAGCGCGTTCGACCACAGATCACTACCGCTCGAGTTCAAATTTCGACATCAATCATCATCAGAGTTCGATAGTTCATTGTTTGGATCAAACTATCAAACATCACTCATCTATTTTCCCTATTGTCAGCTATACCTATTTCGGATGCCTAAAATGAAATAGATGTAAAAGTTCAGTTTGAGGATAAGACTCTCCACCTCAAAATGAATGAGAAATAAAACGGAAATGGTAAGATAGAAAAATAGCCAAAAAGTAAAAGGAATATGTATCAGGAAATACAATAACATTTCTTTGTTATTATTATTATTATTATTATTATTATTATATATATATATATATATATATATATATATATATATATACGTACGTACGTTAGAAATGATAGTGATAAAGATATTCTCATTTGTGATTTTGCCGTTTTAAAACTCGGCTTAAAATATAACTATTCTTTAAATGTGTGTCACGGCTTATATTAGTATCTATCTGTAATTAATTCTTAAAGAAAATGATTGCTTCTAATTCTTAGCAGTTAATGTTTTTAATAAATAATTTACAGTTGACACATCTATTTGACTTTCATTATATATATATATATATATATATATATATATATATATATATATATATATATATATATTGTGTGTGTGTGTGTGCTGTGTGTGTGTGTGTGTGTGCTGTGTGTGTGTGTGCGTGTGTGTGTGTGCGTGTGCGTGCGAGTTCGTGTTGAGGAAAGAGAACCCAATTTTGTGTTCGTGTGTGGAATTCGTCATCATATCTTTGTTACTAAAAACTGTTGTCTGTATTGAGCATGAGTAAGCCACGACTAGTCCAATAATGTATCCTGAAACATTTACTCCGTTTACGAATGTTTTGTACGGAGATGATTCTTTTTTTTCCCTGTATTTTTATCCTAATAAAATCTGTTAACTGTTCTGTCTTCCCTTTCCTTGTTAGACTTGTTTCCTTATCAATACGCCAGGAAGTATTCCGTGAAATGTCACACTAAAAGATATTCTAATGCAGGCCATTGTTTCAGGTATCGTGTGAGAAAGTGGAGATGACTATTACTGGTATGTGACGTAGAGTTATCACGTGTTCCTGTCAGACACGGCTTATATTGGCTAGATTTGTGTGTGTGTATGTGTGTGTTTGTGCGCTAGTGTGTGTGTGTTTGTGTGTGTGTTTTGTGTTACATATAATAAAGGTGTGGGCTCAAGTTTTCGTGATGTTTATAATTATTACATAATCATGACCAAACGACCACTACCTCAATAGAAAACAAATTATATATATTAGTACATATATAATTCAGCAATAACTGGAAATAAAGCATATATATTAGTACATATAATATATATTATGATAATAATCCTACTACCTCCGACAATAGCAGAAATAGTAGTATTTTCACTCAGCCCAAAATAGCACGACTAGTTTCGGTTATAAAAAAAACCTTTATCAAGTGCATGTATGTGTGTGTATATATGTGTGTGTGTGTGTGGGGGGGGGTATCCACGGGATAACAATATTTTCATCCACTCTACTTATTTTGATTAAATTCTTGTACATCCTCCACAGAGTAAGAAGTTTTATTGTAAACATCCCAAAAGATGAGAGTACAATAAAAGTTTTACCTGAGAGTCTTAACTAGTTTATATTTTGACGGAATCAATACGAAACATCATATTATTGATAATAATATTAGTTCTACCATAAATAAACATCAAGTCCTTTAACAACAGTATTACAGCTACAATTCACCGTTAGAATAATATATATAATATGTTTATCAATATCAACACGTAGGAGAAATTTACGATCAAATATATGATTTCGGCTACATGATATTTGTTGAAAGGTCTGATCTAGATGTCGTTAATACCAGCAACTACTGACCTCTAATCGACCTTATTTTCCTCCCCAAACCACTTTGAACAGTTATCAACATAAACTGAACATCTAGAACATATTTAGGAATAAAATAAATTGATGTTTATTCGACTGTTCCCTTGAAGGTAGACCTGGATAGCATAACAGATACAGTTTTTGGTAAGCGGAATGTTATAGTAAAACTGGATCCTCCATGTCTAAGCCAACTGTAAATCCGGATGTGGACCCCGGGGCGACACTGGATACATGCCCGGAAACCCGAGATATTCAGTAAACTAATACACTGATATATATATATATATATATATATATATATATATATATATATATATAATCTAGACTGAGATAGGAGGTAGTCTTTCGGACATTGCTAGGTCGGGAATTGAACCCCGATGCTACGGGTTTGTCGTCAACCTCGCTACGATTTAAACCGTGGACGCAATATAATAATCAGTGGCTTGTTTTTCTAATTTTCTTTAAACACACGTGTCCAAGGACGCTTTCCCAGATAAATAATAATTATCATTCAAATCCCTTATTTTGCTTTTTAGAGACATATTATTTGGGGTATTATTATATTACATATTATTTGTTCATCGACTTTGAACCGCTTATATTAAATAGGGCGCTTTATTAAATATACTTATTATTATTATTATTATTATTATTATTATTATTATTATTATTATTATTATTATTATTAATGTTTTTTGTTATTGTTATTGCTTGATAATATAATAACAGACGTGTCAGTAATATGTGAATGTTTATAAACCATACAGGGTGTCATACGTCACCAAAAGAGGGATACTTCTAGTGATAAATCCTTTAGTGTTCCGATATCCTGTATTCTGGACCAGTCTACTCTGATCGCCAAACCTCTGTCAATGATCCCGAAATCGTCGTTTCTGGTGACCGAAACTATTTTACATAATGTTGATATGCTATTTATAACCATATATCGCCGCCATTGCTGTAACTTTTGACTGTAATATTTTGTGCTCTGATATGTCGAATTTAATATACTTCACCTGGGATGCTCGATTAATGTCCGTGAAAAAAGATAATTTCTAAATAATATAATTACATTAGTGTTAGTTATTTACTGTCAAACAATTAAAACTAATGATCGAATAAGTCGAGCCGTGATAGCGCAGTTAGTTAGTGCGTAGGACTGGTAGCCGAACGGTCGCGGGTTCGAGGCTCCGTGAGCTACAATGCCGTCCTGTGGCGACTGGTTCACTCATTCATAAATTAGAACTCGACAGAACGTGATGGCTATGTGTTGAGTAACGCTTTGCGCCTATAATGGTAGCATGCGTTGTATGCTCCCTTGGGAGTTGAGATGTGTGCTTGGTGGAAACAGGTCTGAGTCAGGGATAATAATATTGTAAATAATATTGTAAAAGCGCCTTAGAGCAGCTTCTAGCTGAATAGGGCGCTATATAAATATCAGATATCATTAAGTACACATCATAATGATCGTAGTTTATCGTCATAACGCTTCATATTAACGGAAATTACATGGAATACATAGATTGGACTACGTAAGATAAATTATTACATGTGTTATTGTTGCCGATTAGATTCTAGTTTAAGGTTTTGTTTTGTTTACATGTATTAATGCCTGTATGATAGTTGACCTGAAATAATTAAAACCCAACCAGCCAGTGATTCATTAGACCAGTTTGCTGGCATGTGTATATGTTAATAAAACACACAAACAAACATACTATCAAATAAACAACAACAGACAGACAGACAGACAGACAGACCGACAGACCAATAAATGGACGGACGAACGAACGGATGGACAAACAGATAAATAACCAAACAAGCAGACAGACAACGAAACGGTCATATAATTAACCAATCAATCAGCGATTCAATCAATCAATCAATCAATCAATCAATTTAACAGTACAGCCAAAATACTCCACCCCCCACCCCCAAAAGAAACAAACAACAATAACAATCCACTGTGTGAGCTATATAAATAGAGTAACAGGTGAGTAGTAATGAGTATTGACCAGGTAACGCGAGTAAATAATTAACTCGTTAAAACCCTAAAACATTTCCACTACTACCAGGTTCTACCTGAGACAACAAACATGTCGGCTTCAGTAGAGTATAACATGATCTTGACAATTATCTCTTTGATTCTCAACATCTCTGGTAAGTTAGCCTAAAGTAGACACAAATATGTAGAACGTTGATGGGTTTTAAATGTAATCTTCACCTTGTCGGTATTGTATTGGGAAGCCTTCACATTGTTTACTATCCATTGAGCATATTTTCGCCGCACGTCGAATTAGTTACGCACTCCACTGCTGATCTTCGGCAGGCAGGATAAAATCCCAGCGGTGCATTTGGCTGTGGGTTGTTTCATCCACCAGTAAAAGAACACCCTTCCCCATGGCCACAAGTTCGAAGTGAGATCATTGTCTAAGCTAAAACAAAGTACTTTTCACTGGGTCACTTGACGCCAGGCCCATTATATTGACTAATATGAACCTTCGAATCTGTTGATTCGCTGAATGACAGCTGCGAAATATCCGTAATTTTGTTTTCATTAGCGTTTCTGGCTTTCGTGTTATACGACTGTAAGGGTACGTTTCCGGAATACTTGCGTAAACTTGAAATAAATTCAAGCCCTAAATGAGCTTGTTAAGTGCATTTGTAAAATTCTATATTCATTCTATTCCGCAATTTTGTGATCCGGAGTGTCCCCTACTCATTTTAAACATGCCCATGTATACCCTCTCATTAAGAAACTATTTTTACCAGTCAATGACCTAAACAGCTATAAACCTATTTCTAATCTATCATTCATATCTAAAGTATTAGAAAAAGCCGTATCCTGTCGTTTGAACGTTCACTTAAACTGTAATCACCCGTCTAATGTTCTTCAGTCTGCTTACAAACAATTTCACTCTACAGAAACCGCTCTACTGAAAGTTCATAACGACATAGCACTAAACATGGAGACAGGAAACGTCACAGCACTAACACTTTTAGATTTATCTGCAGCTTTTGATACCATTGATTATTCTGTTCTTCTAGATAGCGTGGCATATCGGGCACAGCACTAACATGGATCCGCTCATTTTTAACAAATAGGTCTCTATCAATAAAATAAGAAACTGTTTTTCAGAGGCAGTTCTCATATTTTGCGATGTTTCCCAAAGCTCTGTTATTGGACCGATGTTGTTTACGCTGTGTATCACACCACTAAGTTCTCTTATTCACAGCCACAAATTAGACCATCATTTATATGCAGATGACACCCGAGTATACATATATTTATCTACAGCAGGTGACTGTCTCAGTGATATATCTGGCTAGATGACAAACAATAGACTTGGGCTGAATGCCAACAAAACATATTTCATCATTATAGGTACATTCAGACAACGCAGCAAACTTACTCGTTTCTTCCCTACGCCCATCTTAAATCATAGCATCACACCATCAGACATCATATTTAATCTTGGTGTTACTTTTGATAGCGATTAATTTAGTCAAGACCAGGATCCCTATTGTTGGAAAATATGTGATAGCAGTGTCAAACCATTTATCATCTCATTTATAGCACCACCGCTATTGAGCTTGGGGACAATTGTTGAGCCAAAATTATGGGGGTAAGGTTTAATTAGTGGCTCTGAAATAATTTATTTTATAGATATTAGCCGATGTTGCATGTACTGTGCAAGGCCATGGAATTGGTCCTTGAAACATGCATAAAGAATGCATAAGTGATGGAAATTCAACTTTCCACGATCAATCAAAACATAATTTTTCTTAAACTCAAAATATTCAGTAATGATCCATTTTGGGAGATATTGTCTCTTTATTGTTATATTTGGAGTTGAGACACACATATAATAATAGCCAAGACAAATATGGAACTCTAAATCACACATATCCTGAGAAAATCCAAGATGGCCGACATTGACCTAAAAGAAAACATATATATTTAGGTCAATGGTCATTACAAAACTTCATACATTTCAAATAATTTGAAGATGGCAGTCGTATCTATGCCAAGTACAATCGAAATCGGTTTCAGAAATGACAAATTCTCTTATATCACAATCCAATATCCAAATATTACGACCAAATTACCTTTTTGGTGCTCTATATATAGAATGCCAATGTATTTTTAATGGATTATGCTACACCCTTTTAAAGGTATTATGAGTATTGTTGTTGTTGTACTAATTGAAAACAATAAAAGACGCCCACCAGGTTACCATGCTGAGATTGGTCCCTAGCATGCCTATAACCTTTATCCATTTTGTCATAATCATGACATCTAACCAGCATGCATAGAGATCCTTGAACATATAAGCTATCATATTGTTACTAAATATGCGGTGTGTAATATGTTATTATCTGCTAAATATAACATATTGTTACAAATAGAAGAGCATCATATAGTAGAAGACGCCTTCCATTAACGTTCGGAAATATGGAGCAAATTTAATTAAAGCCAAATTTCACCTATATGGGTCCAATCGTAAATATTTAATTAATATCTGAGGTTTCTTAAATATATTAAACATTAGATTATTGCAACTTCAATGATAGACTTTACGTTTAAGAATTGTCTTGTAAGAAGGTATTCTTCTATTGCAAAGAATACAGTATGTAAAATAAACACACATTCCACTTGAGACATTGTATGAGTACAGAGGATAAGTAATTCAGTTCACATCTTATTTGATTTCAGTTTACATCTTATTTGTTAAACATATATGCATATGACCATTCTTCTTAGAGTTATACAAGGAACATCACTATCACCCGTGTTCGGCGTGGGCATATCTGAAGGTTGTGCACAAAAGTGGCCGTAAAACATCAATGATCATCATCCTCAGAGCACTGGCCACACAAACACACTTGGGGAGTTTGTCACTTTTAGAATATGTACATATGCTGGTTGTCCTTCATTCAGTCAACTGCTAACTGCATGTGACTATCATGTTCATCTCAGCGCCATCCTCTCCCAATAGGACTCGGTACTGCTGGATTCACTTGAGGGAGGGAGTTGGTGACTCTCTAGCTCTCCCCTTTTCACACAGAACAGATGACATCTCAAGTCATTCGCGTTCATTGTACGCGAGGTAGAAGCATATAAAAGGAAAGTGAAATTCTCCAACTTATCCATAAGTTTCTCGCTGACATTCCAGTCCTCTCCTAACTTTACGCAGGAATCTTGCATATCTTTGATGGTGCTGAGGAGTTTCAGTGCACTTAGTTTTCCTCTTCCTTCAAACGTACTGTGTCACATCTAGTATAGGCATACATGTCCATTAGGGCCCGACAGAAATTTATATCAACTGACTTTGCTATTTTCACCACGTCCAAGATTTTTGTACGTGCTTTGGTCTGTATACGGCATGAAATGTCAAACACACGACGAACACGTCAGTATCATCTGAGGTTATTAGCACTGAATTGTATCCATATAATAATAATAATAATAATAATAATAATAATAATAATAATAATAATAATGTATATTTAATAAAGAGCCCTTACTAGCAGGAGCCATTCAAAGGCGCTGTACAAATGATATGTAATATAATAATACCCCAAATAATATGTCTATAAAAACCCTGTAATGTGTGCTTTTCATTTCTACTACATCATGGATACCGTTAGATCTGATCTGATACTAAGTGATAGCACCGATCACCACATGTCTCAAAGAGAAGCTTTCCTTGGAGACGATGCGTGTATTCTTGCTTCTTCCACTCTTCCACAAGGAACTGGATTAGGCTTGACTTATTTCCAACATGGCTGAGGAACTTGAGCCACTGGCTTACAATTTGTGCTACCGTAATGTTCTTCAGCTCCAGTCCAAGTTCTTCACCCTAGGCTAAGCGTTAACTGTTCTTGATGGACATATCCTAGTATGTGTCGAAAACGACATCGATCCTCTGACTCATGCTTCCATCTTTCAGAGTCATTGACAGGACAAACATGACAACTTCAGCAAAATTAGCTTGATCACCTGCCACCTTCTGTATAAGCGGTATTCCATCAATTATTTTTGCCGAATTGTTAGGCATTTTTGAGCTGGGGTGATATTTTTGCAAGACAGTGGCCATAACAGCTTAATTTTGGTAAGGGGGCCTAGGGGATGATAGAGCACTTCTGCCATATGAAGATTACGATTCTGCGAAATCACAATAACTCTATCTGCTTGGAGAATTATTACTGATCTGCCATTGTTTCTGATTTCCTTCTTCTTGCTGAGGTTGCAGAACGTCTTTAGTTTGTTCAGTTTAATAGGGTCGTGGAATTTCTTGATTTTTGGATTGCTCTCAAGTCTCTTAGTCTTGAAGTTTGGGTAGCAATTGTCATGCTCTCCTTAGATCGGTGGTTATATTTTATGGCGCTGCCCTTGTTGTAGAAATGCTCATGAGGATATTGTAAATGGCAAATGGGTTTACCCAACTCTGGACCAGACTTACCAATGCTATCACAACCTCGTCATCATTTTGTATTCGTGTTTGCTGTAAATGTTAGACGTTTGTGTTATTCTCATTCGCCATTTCGAGTACTAAGATTTGGCATCACATTGCAGATTGTGTGGTATGTACCTAGGCAAAGTATGATGTTATCATATTGGCCTGCATGCTTCCAGATGATCTGGACAACCTTGTCATGGATCAGGCTCTTTATGCTAACAACGATGTCCTATAAGCATCTATCGTATGTTTTCAGACTGCTTTAAAATTTCTGAGATTGTGGAAATATCTGTGGCTGGCGCATTTATAGTAGGCATATATCCGAAAATATATCGAGATAGGAATTTTCTGTGTTATTGCATACACGTGCCTGGCAATTATCAAAATAAGAGTTTTGTTGCTAGCAACCTCCATTGCTTTGTTATTGTCATCTGTGGCTGTTGATATTGTTAGTAAGTGGTGTGGCCCAGTGCGCTCACCTGCGATGTACACGGGCAATTCACCCAGTGTCACGGTAACTGTTTGTTGCTTCTGTTTCTCAATCTTCGGGACTGACACCGTTGGAAGGTGTGGCCCGTACACTTTAGCCTGCATTGCAATACTATTGACTCGGTGTGTGGTTCCTTTTCCGGTTAGGGTCTCTTCCAGATCCGAATGCTATTTCCAAATTCAGTTTCTAGTTTTCGTCTGAGATATTTCTTTACAGAAGTGGTTATTTCAGGCATCACTTTGGATATCAAATTAAGATACTCAAATAGTGTAGTCATCTCAAAAATTTCTTCATTTAGGATTATCTTGTTCCGAATGAATCCTAGCAACTCTTCGTATGCTTCTTCTTGAATGTTGCCAGCTTCGTTTTTGTTGCCTGTGTTTCTGAGTTGTAGTCTTTGTGCTTGGTCTTGTATAATTTCTGTAGCACGAGAAATGGTATTGTGCTTCAATGACCACTATGTCCCTGCTTGTGACAGCAATGATTTTCGAATCGCATTTGCGCACTACACAGTCTAGAAGTGTTTCGTCTGGTCCCTAATCGATAGCCTTGCTCAACTTTTCACGAGTTGATGTACTATTGAAGTATTTTATCTTTCTGCAGAATATGCAATCTTGTGTATAGATGCGTGATTTTGAAGATCACCTTCTGGCTTGCCTCATGGCTGAACATGTTGCAACGGCATCATCACTTGGATTTGAGACTGCTTTTTATTCCAATACTACCAAATCTCGTTTCATGGTGAACACACTCCTGCACTTCCTGGGATAGAATACCCCGGGAATCTCCTCCTCTGTCAGAGACTCAGCAAGGTCGAGAATTGGGGCATGGTTTCGTATTTGTGCAGCATTCAGCAAGATATTCCACGAATTTAATGTGTCAAGACTGATGAGTAGATCTTCCGATTTTATGTCTAATGACAATTTATGAATGACACATACGTCATTGGACACTTCATGTGTGATTGAGTTTTCCACTGTAAGTAAGCGTCTAGCCACAGTGCAAGTATTTCATCACAAACAACCTCACCATCACAAATATATTACCTGGAAAGATATGATATTGAATCACTACACAACCACCACCAAAAATACTACTACTCACTTGCTGCCAACAGATCTGCTTAGAAAACACATTAAATATTTTGTACAGCTCTCGCCATCATTATTTCTTTATTGATCACCTACAAATATAAATGTACAGTAATATCGATTAATACCGTTCATATTATTTGGACATAAATTGCATTTTCGTTGAAAGATGAAAGAAATGAAGACATTGGACAGTCTATGCCAGAAGACAGGCAAACATGTTAGGATTTTTGTAACTAACTATCATGACCGCCATCTTGGATTTTATCATTTTGTTCAGGGTATATGTTATTTAAAGTTCCATATTTGTCTTGGCTGATATTGTATGCAAATCTCCATTCCTAAAATACCAATAAAGAGACTATATCTGCTAAAACATATTTTTATTTTGTGTTTCTTAAATTGTGTTTCGTCGTGAATGTTTACGAGTTGGCGATAAAAAGATTGTTTGAATGATCATAGACGTGTGAATTTGCTTCACACATGTATTCTGTATACATCATTGCAGGGCCAATTCAATTACTTTTGAACATCAGACGATACCTAAAAAATCACATATTTGAGAGCCATTAAATGAACTATATGCCCTATAACTTAAAGTGCAAAAATGGTTCGCAAGACCAATAGCTGTGGTATTATAAATGAGATATCACATATATTATTATTATTATTATTATTATTATTAAACGATGAGTCGATGGTTATAACTGAAATACAACTACTATTATTACTATTACTATTACTACTGTTTCTACAGCCGCTACTATTACTACTACTACTACTTCTGCTGCTGATGCTAATATTACTCACCCACTGAGCTATTCAGGAACTACTGGATCGCAGAATTCTTCACGAAATCCCGATCCACCGAGATATCCAGGAACTGCTGATACACAAAGGTATCCGGGATCGGTTGATCCACAACAATATCCACAAAGATATCCAGGATCATCGTTTCTGAGTCTCCCGTCGAATGTATCGGATGACATCATCGAGCCGGTGGGATCACGTGATTGGTCCATAAGCTTACGGCTGACACCGGAAATAATCACCATTTTAGCTGTCTATGGCCTCCTCATTATCGGGTTACTGATAACAAACACCATCTTCGCCGTATTGTTTGTTAAATTTGTATTCGGAGGAAGATTTGATGAGTATTGTTACACTTACAGAAGATGCTCTTCTGGTATAAATAGTAACATTATCAGTAAAGTTTGATAGACTATAAATACCACTGGCTTATGGGTAATTCTTTAGGTCGAATGATAGCTTGTATGTTTGTGCGCATGCGATCGTGCGCGCGCCGCTTGTGTGTGTGTGTGTGTAATTATTTAAATGGAGAAACGGCCATTTTTATACATACTAATAACATTCGAAATTGGCAGGAGTTTCTAAAATTTGTTTACTTCATGTTTTTGTTTTGTTTATTATATAATATTATATTTTCATTACCCCAAACAGTAATTACGCCAATCATTTTGTTTACACATGTTCGCGTTATTTTTTTCTAGTAGGAATATTATTATATTTATCAAGATAATAATTATCGGATATATTGATTATGTTTCTATATTTATTGCTGCCGTTTTTGTTTATATTCAGCATTTAGATTTTGGGACACAATGTCTTGATATTATTTTTGTTGATTCTTTTGTCTGCACTCTACTGGCTAATAGAAAATAAAATCGGTCTCTCTCTATCTGTGTGTTTATGTTTGTGTGTGTGTTTTTCTATGTGTGCGTGTGCGTATCTGACTGTATTCAATTGTATACACATTGTGTACACAATTATACACCTTATAACGTCACGTTTAGATATCGACGTCGCCATGGAAACGTATTATATCACTTGATAGAAAACGCACACTGGGTTTAATAACACCCTCTAAATAATAATAATAATAATAATAAATAGTGATTAATCTAAAAAGCACCACTCGCAACTGACACATTATTAGTAGATGATCTGTGCAGAGTATCAGATTAAAAAAAATTAAATTAAAAAATGCCGGATGAGTCTCGAAGTTTGCGGAGTTTTTTCTCGTTCAAATATTTCTCAGCAACAGACGAGATGGTGGTCAGTTGTTGTTGTTTAATTGAAGTCACGGGTGGTTGATCTGTTCGAAAAAACAACATCTACAAACCCAAAAGACTTTTTTCCCCATATACCTTTTCTCATTATACGGCGTTTCGATGCCACGTCGACGAGAGCGTAGCGCAGCAAATATATTCAGCTTATTGGTTCGAATCTGACTTATACCTATATTTGAGGGATGTTTTCCCAGGCCATCGCCGTTCGGCCGTGCCAACTTTGAGCGACAAGGAGACTAAACTAATCAACCGAACTCTACAACCAAACTCCTTATAAACACCGATCATCAGCAACTTACAACAATCACATACTGTCTCCTATGTTCTCATACACTTTAGTTGATGAAAAATTCGTCATGTCGCCCTAATTAAAGGAAAGGTTTTTGATACGGTATCATCTCTCGTGAACATGTTGTAAAGTCAGCAGACCATCTGAGTAACTCATCTGAGGCGACTTCACTCATCGATTGTCCTAACGACCTGATCTCGGGATGCCAACTGGCATGTTCGCTTTCCATTCTGGACCACTTCCGGATCTCACAATCGCGATGCTAACACAACGAGTTTTAGAACTGAAAACTTTCTGTATTCAATCGTCGTCAGTCAGTTGGCTTTGTCTACGACAAAACGGTGGCGTCTCCTTGGCATAAATGGTTGAGCTGTTGGACCCATATCTGTACCACTCGGGTTCAGATCCCGACCTGGTTATGTGTGAAGGATGTTGCATCTTTCACTTCTCCTCCTCACCGTCGGAGATTTTTCGGCCTATTTAGCTTACAGAATGCATAAAAGTTACCTAAAAGCTACAACATTGGACGGTTCTCATTTTCTGCGACAAGGTCATTTAAAGGACAGACGCGCACATATATATTGTCATTGGACATAACTTACCATACCCTCCCAGTCACAAATTATTCTTAGTCATTGTTTGGCACATATATCATTATCAGATCATAAACAACATCCGGAAATGTTCTTATTTTACGGTCGCTTTTGTCCACATAATAAAAGGGCCGTGCGACAGTAATAATAATAATAATAATAATAATAATAATAATATACATTTAATAAAGCGCCCTTATCAGCAGAAAACATTCAAAGGCTCTGTACAATGATGCCCCAAAATAATATGTCTGTAAAATACCCATAAGATATTCAAACGATAATTATTAATAATTTGTGCATTTTAGAAGGGATTTAAAATGTTAAAGGGACGTCGCATTTCTAATATTTGCCGGCAACTTATTCCTCAAAGTGGGGGCTGCAACACTAAACGCACAATCACCATATGACTTGAGCTGAGATACAGGGACCTGCAATAGTATCTGACTGGATGACCTGAGTTTGGGGGCTGACTTTCAAATGGATACCAGTTTATACAGGTATTCAAGTGCCGTGTCAAGGATAGATTTATAAGTTATTGATGAGACTAAAGATGAAACACCATTCTCACCCAGCTCGGCCTGGTTTTGAACCGAGGTGCAATAGAACTAGAGCGAACCGCGATACCAGTTAGGCCATGGATACGTGCTAAAAACTAAAGCCACATCTGTATAATGACAAGAACAGGAAGATAATGTTTGTAGAGGACATACACACGATAACACAGATCAATATTACAAGACAAGTAATATAGTGACCAGATGCTCACATCAGTTTGAAGTTAGGTGTCTTAATTTTCACGCTACTAATCCTTTGAGACTATTTGTATTTTTCTTAGTAGATTTACTGATGGTAAATAGGTTCGACCTCTGCGTGCTCGAGTCAACACGAGGAAGTCAATTTAATTTCAAATATTATTGGTCCATTAGTATGGTAAGCTCTTTAATTTAATTATTGGACAAGGACAAAATGTTTCGTGTTTGGAGGTCGCCTAGATTATGCTTTCGCAGATTACGATACAAAACATCAGTATTTAATTCCTAAGCAGAATCCCATTGCTTATCTGCTCATACGTGACACTCACAAAGCAGTCGGACATCTTGTCAAAACCTCTACATTGATAGAACTGAGAAAAACATTCTGGATAAGAATGGCTGGAGTTCCGACACAAAGCTTATACTATGACTTGCTTGAAGATCGAGCACAATCTGACATCAATCCCGTTAGTCACACTTGGATGGACTACTTTGGGTGAACTATTACGGTTAGGAGAGGACGTACCACCATCAAGAGATATGGCGTTTTATTTACACGGCTACCGTCAAGAGCTGTCCACTTAGATGTAATGTATCTACTGATTTATGTATGCGTGTGATACGGCAATTTGTAGCTCTTCGTGGATCTGTTCAAGTTATTCGCTCAGATAATGGGTCAAATCTTGTTGGAGCAGAGAGGGAAATGCGACAGGAGATGCAACAGTGGAACTCTTCCCAGATTAAAAATGCACTACAACAAAATGCTATCAAGTCGATTTTCAATCCACCAACAGCTTCCCATTTTGGCGGAATTTGGGAACGAATCATACGTTCTGTTAGGAAGGTGCTGTACTCCTTGATGACAGAACAAGTTATACATCTCGAGTACAAGGGTCTGCAAACGTTGTTTTGTGAGGTTGAAAATATTTGGAACAGTAGACCACTCACATCTATATCGGATTCTCCTGATTAAGTGACGGCCATCACATCAAATGATCTACTATTGGTTCAATCAGCTGCGTTTCTTCCAATTGGCCTATTCTCCAAAGATGACTGCTATGTCAGACGCAGATGGCGACCTATCCAATATTTTGCCGGTCAGTTTTGGAAAAGGTGGAAAGAACAGTACCTGCATTTACTCCAACAGCGAAAGAAATGGCAGAAATAGAACGAAATTTGTCTGTTAGGTGATATAGTCCTAGCAATCGATCAGCCAATGCGTAGTTGGGCTTTAGCTCGAGTCCAAGATGTCAGCAAGGATCGTAAAGGACTAGTACGAATTGTGACAATCAAAACCCCGTCTGGTATATGCCAGATACCTATTCACAAGTTGTCACTTATACTCGAGACTCAGTGAATGGATATGTGGTCATATATACGGATTTATCATGTTTACATGATTGACCTATTTCTTCGATTGATAATAGTGTAATTCAAGTATTTTAAATAAAATGTGTACGGTATTAAGAATTAGGTCAAATACAATGCATAAGTGTTATTCTATATGTAATTGATATACGTTTATATTGTTGATCATATTGGTATCGATTATTAGAGTAAGGGATTCAGTTAGAATTACTTGAACTCTATTTGTATGTGTTTAGTTAAGCTAAGAAAAGGTGTAGCCACACTTGGGGGGGGGGGGCGGATATGTACTGGCCAGATATTCACTCCAGTTTGAAGTTAGCTGTCTTAGTGTTCACGCTAGCATGCCTTTGAGGCTATTTGTATTTTTCTTGGTAGATTTATTGATGGTAAATAGGTTCCACCTGTTCGTACTCGATTCAACACGTGGAAGTCAACTGTAATGGGGAAGACCGCATCTCTTCGTCAGTTTAATTTCAAGTATTATTGGTCTATTATTATGGTGAGCTCTTTAATTTCATGTGATATGTTAAGCTAAAGTAATATCGATAATAATGTAAGTGATAGCTTGTTCCAGTTTGATCAGTAAAATTAGCTATGTATCTGTAAAGCTTCAAGGTGAAAAGCGCTAAAGTGAACATGGTTGGGTGTTTCAATATTACGTCATTGGGTGATCCCTATTTTGGGATATCCTCGGGTGTAGCTTTTGCTTTCGACATTTGTTATTGCGTCACGGGGTGATCCCATGCGGGACACTCATATGTTAGGCTAATTGTGTATGGCTATTTAGACTCAGAAACATTCCATAATTTGTTTGTACATGTAACATTAAAGATATTAGCACATTATTATTTAATGTATTTCAGTTAATCAACTTATTACAAGTGTTCAGCTTATTACAAGTGTTCCAAGCTAAAAGTGTTCCAAGCTATCCAAATGTTAAACAAATTAATCAACACAGTGTGTTGCTGCATTGCATACAAGACACAGATTTCTAGTGAAAAAACATGTTCTCTCGTCATTACGAGTATAATATGTTTACTTATAGAAGAGGAGTGAATTAATAATAATACGTCTACTGTCTGTCGCCACTTCTCGAGTCTCATAACATAGAGCCGGGAGCCTCCATGGTCTGAATGGTAGCGCGATTGCTCACAGATCTCAACCTCCTGAGTTCAAATCTGAGCATGGGCATGTCTGAAGGGTGTTTCATCTTTCAGTTAGCCACGTTACTTCCGGAGGTCGCTCGGCCCATTTAGCCTACTTTGTGCACAAAGGATGGCCCGTAAAACATCTAGCCATAAGACAGAATCAGCAAAAACAAGATTTACCTTCAGTTTATTGATGTGATTAAGATGTGATCATCGAACAACCAATTTTGTTACTGATGGCGTTTTATCAATAAGTTTGAGTAGGAAACAATAAAATAAATTGACACTTTAAATATTGTGCACCTTCCAGGTGTGAAGTCCTCCAATATGCCGTATATGACCAGGACCGTATTTATTATCGTAGGGACCCCGCAGGGACTAGGAGTCCGTCAAATGTTTATTTGGCTGATTCACTATTATCGGCATCCTAGGTAACTAATGTTGAGACACTTCACAGTCTACCACCTAACGATATATATATATATATATATATATATGTATGTATGTGTGTGTGTATCTGTGTGTCTGTCTGTGTATTTATATATATGTATGAGTGCACACACACACACACACATTACACATGTCTCAGCATGAAAAGTCGCCACTCTGGATTCAGCCCCCTGAAGAAACGCCCAGAGTTTGCATTCACGGTTCGAGATTCTCTGTGCATGTGCCTTATTATACGCAGCTAAACAAAACCCACACCTGCACGCACGCACGTACGCACGCACACATACATGCACGCATGCACACATACACGCGCGCGCGCGCGCACAACACACACACACCTGATCAAAACAGATATGCTAATCTCCGCAACAATGCCAAACCAGCGACATGTCAGAGGCCACACAGAACAACAACAAACAACAACAAACAACAACAAACAACAACATTGATTACCAACCAGACTCTGTCTAGTTTGCCAAACTTCACAAAATAGATGTATACCTACTGGAGGTAGAGAGACCAGGTAGACACCAGGTAGACACCGGTAGATGGGAGTTTATCTCGGTGAAACTATTTTGTTCTTTTGGCGAGACATATTTCGTTGTTATATATCAGTGAACTCGGATAGAGAGAGAGAGAGAGCGTTTGGCAGGAGAGCCTCCAGGAATTTAGGTAATTAACGGCATTTTCTGTCGGTGTTTAGTGTTTACTTGTTGTCACGTGGGTTGTTTGGAGTTGTCTTTACTAATTAACCTGGAAATGATATAATTTTCGTTTCTCGATGAAATTCGATTCACCTCCATCCCAGTCTAGTAATAACCATTCGGTATTTCTGTCTGTGTCCGTTTTGCTGGCAGATGACGTCTAATTCATGTCTATTGTTAGCGAAAAGTAAATTAATTTTTTTCCAAGTTGTAGATTATCCTCTCAATGCGTTATATTTAATTATCTTATTAAACATCAGGATTTAATTGACGGGTTTGTTTCCGTTTAAAATTACGATATTAATATCGACAGCCGCGTTCTCGATACTAAAAGTTATCCCTCCCGCCCCCCGCCCACCACCAAAAGTTGATATAACGTTGTTTTGATTTTCTTATCAGATAAACGTGTTTCAATCCCAGTTCGTCTAAACACCAGGTACTTATAATAGCTTCCTGACTCTTGAAAGACCACTAATTTACACATACATGTGATTTGTTAATTTCATATCTGAGTATCTGAAAAGATATATATATATATATATATATATATATATATATATATTACATATCCAGAGCTGGTAACTTAATAACAGGTATGAAGCATAGATATATACTGGATTGGTGGATACTTGGATAAGATCCGGATATATGGATACTCTCATCACACACCTGATGATTTATGAAGAACGAGATCCAGTTTGTATAGGTAGTAGATCCTTACTCTATCCCGACCGATTGTTATTTTCGTTATAATGCTATTAGAGTATACTGACGAGTGTTTTAATTGCTACAAGGGAATGGTGATGTTATACATCCTCACAACCATCATCATCTTCATCATTATCTCCATCATAATAATAATAATCATCATCATCATCAATACGATCACCACCATTTTCATCATCATGATCATAATCATCATCATTACCATCATCATTGTTATCATCATCATTGTTATATCATCATCATCATCATCATAATACTAATAATAATTATCATCATTATCATCATCACCATCATAATAATAATATTCATAATCATAATATTCATCTTCATCATCACTATTAGAATTACTGATAGATGCAGTATTTACTACCAAAATTTGATATTCAATAATACGCTGGTACCGTTAGATACCAGCGAGACAGGTTAATAGGCTGGTATCGATTCAGTACCAACGCGATCCCCAGTATGATAGTACCATAACAGTACTAACGCTGGTACTCTGGTACTCTGGTATAAGTCGACCAAAGACATTCTTTTCAGTTTTTATTTATTTGGTATTGTTTCTTTTTCTTGTTGAAGTTTTCACTTCTCGTTTTCACCAAACACACACCAGATTCCGGCGCCATATTGTTTGTATCTGTCTAAAAGCTGTTTATTTTCGCAATCATTGCCGGTTAAACTAAAATACGACCTCAACTTGACGGAAACTTTTACAAAGAATAAATAAATACATAAATATGCAAATAACGAAATGTTACTAATTTATTGTTATGCTTTATTATCTGTAGAATGTCGCGTTCTTGTGGCAATTGAGCTATGACGTCAATTTGAGTTGCGTAACAATCTCCCGGAGTGGACAAGAACCGGGAAAGTTTGGTGTCTGACGGACAAGATCCAGAGTGAAGATGGATCCAGGAATTTTATATCGGCGAGTCGTGAATATAAGGACGTTCGAATCTCGTGCCAAGATAAGACTTCTTTTATCTGTGGGTTTGTGAGTTTTTCAGCGACATACATCTGGATTAGAAACCGGATTAGTGTCGATACATAGGATAAAAAATGGCTAGGTGTGCTCAGTACGGGTCACATTATGATATACTCTGAATTTATGTCGTTATAGCAACACTATTACGTGTCTCTGTTGTACGTAAACAGGTATACAGTCTATATGTCTAGATATTACGATCTAGATATCTAAATGTCTAGATGATAAGGACCACAATATTTTACTTTTAATTCAAGGTGCACATACACGCACACAAGCACACACAAATGTACACGCACACAAGTATACACCAACACGCACACACACAAATACACACAAACATACACGCACAATTACACACACAACACACACACAAGTACACACAAACATACACGCACAATTACACACACAACACACACACAAGTACACACAAATTTACACACACACATAAATAGAGGACCCACATCATCAGTGTGGTATACGGCCTTGGTGTGGCATTTGAAACATGTTTGACGAAGGAGAGTTTACTCAGTTTTTGAACTTGTTGTCATTTTATGCCGATCTGACGTATGTCTCTCCGACATTTGTATGATAACTACAACAATCATCGGAGTACACTTTATTCTCAATGGCGGATCACAAGATCACATGATCACCATCGAACTAATCACGTGATGATTGCGGTCACTTCATCAACCTAAACGTACGTGAAAATGCAGTCGATTGGTACGAGAACTGCGACACCAAGTCGGTGGCGTGCCCCCTCAGATCATGCCGTCCAGGTAGTCCATTTACCGGCCAATAAGAAACAGGTAAGTTCAGCTTATGTAATTTTTAGTGTATTTGTACGATATCCCGAGGTTCAGTGGGATCAACTGGATCAACTGGATCTGAGGCAGATCTTGAATTTCGACTAGAGACTAGAAATTTTGTTTCCATTTTGAGATTTTGAAGACGGCCTTTAGTCACATTTCTGTATGACTTCGGTATGTTTTTATTCGCCGAATTCCGTGTATTCCACTTGACAGGCTGTACAATGTACACATTAACATACGCATGCGCACACACTGGCATTGGATACAGAAAAATATGGCAGTCGATCAGAATGCTACTGCACATGTCGTTCACAGCTGTAACAAAGCCAAAACATAATAAAACTAATTAATAGTTTATAAAAAAGATTATAGATCTCTGTTGATAATTTTTTTTCTGGAGTGTTGCCGAGAGGATGAGGATGATCTGTTTTGTGTATGTTTATACTTGTGCTAGATGTGATTTATTAGAAGCGATAATAGACCGATTCAATTACAGCTGGCGTCACCATGCGGCCGAATTTCACACTACGGTCTCGGGTTAGAAGTCTAAGAATCATTGTGTTGTATGGCAATTTACACCTGTAGTGGCCCATAAATGTCTTAACGAAAAATTGTATATAGGCTATTTACCAGCTATATTTTGATTCTATTTGTAGTCCATTAAGTGTATGTGATCTCCAGATCATAATTTTGCATTTAATAAGAATGACATAGACGTTATCCAATATGTCACTAAAGTAAGTAACATTCAGCGCGATTTGCATGGCTGTCATGGTCCGGCCTGTCTAGTTCAAACTTATTTTTTGTAGAACCTTTGCCATCTGACATGACGATGTGAATGGATAAAATCAATGATCACACGGATTATAATTAAATGGGTGATTCCTATTACTGTGGCATTGGTATTTATGCATGCTATCTTGTATTGAAAGTGAACTGTTTTATTTTCTGACTCGGCCATTCGTCCAATGTTTACTACATGTAAATCTGAAAGGTCAAGTAAAAATAACATTTCCAAAACTCGCAAATTGCCCTTTACACCTACATTTAAATCAATTTATATTCAGCCAAAAGTTTTATTTTAAAATCTTTTATTGAAACCTATGCTAAACATCCCCTCCCAGTCAACATGAATGGCTGTGTCATTCATCTTGAAAGATAGGTCCGCTCTATCATTGTTTTATATGCTGATAAATATTTTGCTAAATTCTTCTGGTATAGTTATTAAAAGTTGTTACTGTTGTTGTTGCTGCTGCTGGTGATGTCGTCTTAAATTTGTATTATTTAGTGTGACTTATAATATATAATTTTTTAAAATAATTTTCGTGTCCGTGATCTGACTAGTGAAATCAGTGACTAGAGTTACTGAAGATTCATCTAGATAGAGAAATTATATCAACAGAGCGATAATTAAGGACTGGAAAAGAGAACGACCCATGGCTGACAGCGGTCTAGATTGGGATAACTTCATCAACAAAGTTATATGTCAAAAGATAAGTTATTATAGAAGTTTGTGGTTGATTTGATACGTTGAATTTTAGCTCAATTTGAGTTCGAATCTCGGCGTAGCCATATCTGAAGGGTGTTTAATCTTTGACTTCGCTTCATTACCTTTGGAGGTCGCTCGACCCATTTTGGCCTACCATGTGCACAAAAGTGGCCGTAAAACATCCATCAATCATCCTGTGATATTAACACGAACTAGATCCTTCTCCTGTAACTGAGTTATAAACGTTTACGATCTGAAGTCAGTAAACATTTCCTTGGTTTACGGTTATCCTATAGATAGATAGATGGGTTAGAGAAAATTACTATCTCACATAAATAGAGAAAAAGGTATAAGTTACGACATTATTATATCATTTCTTTTTCTGTAGTTTCCTGATGCACACAGCTTGTAATAATACGTACATGTTTAATTCCGATCTTTCATATTCTAGTTCGATGTATTGATCTGAATGTGGGCCATCTTGTATACAAATAATATATCGTCGTTCATCATCAACTTTATGTTCGTTGTTGATGAGAGTATTTCTTCGTTTGGTAGGTGATTTAACGTAATAACATATTTTTCTTCTGGTTCATGTCTTATTTAGTTATACATAAACCGGAATGCATAATGTCGGTTATAAAACACTATAAACACTTGATGTTGGGCAATCGTTCCATTTCTGTACTGAGAACGCTCTCCCGTTGTACGTGGGTCTGAAGCAAAAAAAGGTGAAAGTTCAGCTGTATAGTCAAGGACAACAGACTGATTGCTGGTAATTAATATGTATTTATTTGCGCGTGGATTGCGAAACGAAGTGACAGATTAATACACCATTTTGGATAATTGATGGGTGAATATTGTCGAACAAGTTTAAAAGCCACACGCTGCGCGGACTTTAAACACTCCGATATCTAAGTGATGGACGTCGCCGACATGTTGGACATCACGTGACACTTTGGACACCACGTGACATGTTGGACATAACGTGACATGGCTGTTACCAATATATTGGTAATCGCCGACATCATAGTCTCAATTAAACGTTATGATACGTTACCAAGCCTCTCCTATCACGGACCGTTATGATTTTGTATCTTTATCTAAAGATTTTCACAAATAACAACAATATTATTGTTATTAGTGAAACTTTTATTTATCCATTATTAAAAAGTAAATAGTGTATTTCAGTACATAATTCTTTACTCTGTCTGATCATTCGTGTGTATATATATATATATATATATATATTGTGTGTGTGTGTGTGTGTGTGTGCGCGCGTGTGTGTTAAGTTTCGGTGTTTGTCACACCTGTGATATACTGAGTGAGGGGCGTCTCCCTCAGGAAAACAAATTCCATAAACACCGGTATGAGTCAGATTCGAACCTACAACCTGGAGATTTTTTGTAAAAAATATTCTAACTACCTCACCATCGGAATGTCATATAAAGATGTACGTGTATGTATGATTGTTTGTTTCTATATGTATGATTGTATCTAGGTGTATGTATGATTGTATGTATGATTGTATGTATGTGTATGTATGATTGTACGTATGTGTATGTATGATTGTATCTATGTGTATGTATGACTGTATGTATGCGTATGTATGACTGTATGTATGTGTATGTATGACTGTATGTATGTGTAAGTATGATTGTATCTATGTGTAAGTATGATTGTATGTATGTGTATGTATGATTGTATGTATGTGTATGTATGACTGTATGTATGATTGTATTTATGTGTATGTATGACTGTATGTATGTGTATGTATGATTGTATCTATGTGTATGTATGACTGTATGTATGCGTATGTATGACTGCATGTATGTGTATGTATGACTGTATGTATGTGTATGTATGACTGTATGTGTATGTATGACTGTACGTATGTGTATGTATGATTGTATCTATGTGTATGTATGACTGTATGTATCTATATGTATGACTGTATGTATGTATATGTATGACTGTATGTATGTATATGTATGACTGTATGTATGTTAGTGTGTAAGTATGACTTTCTTTCAAGTTATTGATGACAACAAACATCTGAGTAAATAATGGAAAATAAGAAATTATACTGTCTCTGTCTGTCTGTCTGTCTGTCTGTCTATCTATCAATCTGTCTGTCTGTCTATCTATCTATCAATCTGTCTGTCTGTCTGTCTGTCTGTCTGTCTATCAATCTGTCTGTCTGTCTATCAGTCTGTCTCTCTGTCTGTCTATCAATCTGTTTGTCTGTCTGTCTGTCTCTTTGTCTGTCTGTCTTTCTGTCTGGCATGGGATCAATACGAGTAGGTCACGAAAAGTACATGAAATTATTTTTGGAATATTGATATTGCTAATATTTGATATTCTATTCTAGTTACACAATTCATGTCAATGTATATCTCATCTACCGGAATATTGAGGATGAGGTTATCAATCTGGTACGAAAATACTACAATCTTGATGATTTGTAGATTTGGGTACAAAAGTAATATGTTTTAGTTGTCGTGAACTGGTATACCTGGATGGATAATATATATATATATATATATATATATATATATATTCCGTGTACAGTGAAAGCTAGTCGAGTCGAAGGTAAAACACATGAAAAAAACGTCGTTTGAATCGTGTTTTGATTAACTCCCTAACTTGGCCATTGCGGTATATTTTAAGGTAGATGCATAAAGTTTGATTTGATTTGACATCAAGAGATTTATTATCTATATCGATTGAATAGTTCATTCCATGACAGCTTTGTGCCATCATATAGGCCACTTCGATAGCTCATTGGTTAGGGTACTACATGGCAAACCTCAAGGCTACGAGTCAGAATCGAGTAAGGGTACCTGTATTCGTAAGATGTTTCCCGAAGAAGTTGACCCTAGGTGTGACCAGCTCCGAGGATAAACACTCACTCCAGCTCCGAGGATAAACACTCACTCACTCACTCACTCACTCGCTCGCTCACTCACTAGCATTACCTCACTCGACCTATGACATGTCATTCATTGAACTTGATCCACTTCAGTACCAAACTCAAATATTTCGGATTGTCTGATCGATGTCCAGTCGTTTATAGATTCATTCATCTCATCATCAGCTTTAAATGATATGGTCTGATAACGTATCAGACGTTGATGTCTGAAATAGTAGAGAGAGGTAGAAGAAGTTGTGTTGAAGAGAGTGATACCATGTTTATGTGCTGATCTGTCAATCAACGAGAATAAGACGGAACCTTTTGTTAAATTTGGTGTCAGTTTTCAAATTCGTCGTCTCTGCGCTTCGTGTATATTTACCAAACGAGCTCGATCTGCTTCACAAACAGTCATTTCCTTTCTCAGTTACTCCAAAGCACGGAATAACTTTGTCGTTGTTGTTGTTGTTGTGAGTTGTTCAGTGTAAAATCCCAAACTAAACTCCACCATTATACAGCGGATATCTATCGCATAAGTTGTTCTGTGGTTGTTTTCATCATGAGATAAGAACACCTTCACCTTTCATATCAGATTTCACTAAAATATGTTGTTGATAGATTTCCGTCGTAGATAAGCACTTTATATCATAATAAAGAGAACTATATAATTGTTAGGAATTCGTACATATAAAGGGGGGGGGAGCCATTTGTAGTATTTCACTACCAAACAACTGGAATTTTTCTCAAGACGTGATAACAGATAATTGTGTTTAATATATATACACTTATACACACACACAATACAAGTTGGTTATATCGAAATTCAAGGGGAATGGGAACTTCGTTATAATGGTACTTTGATAACGATTTATATTGATTTAATGCTGCTGGGACTGAAAAATCACTTCGATTTAGCAAGTTTTCGTTGAATAAATTTGGGGGGTTTTTTTTTTTGGGTACCAGCTAACTTATTTGGGAAAGTTAAGCTATGTTTGGCTGGACCAGCTTTATAACTTTTACTTTATATATATATATATATATATATATATATATAGCTCAGTGGTTAGCGTGTGCGACCATAGTCCACATGTTAGATATACTATCACGATTTCAGTCCCCAATAAGACAGATATTATATTGTTTTGCGGTAATTGTCAATAAAGGAAAATCCCCCAAGACGTAAGGCCCTCTGGTGGCGACTACTGCCTGGGAAATTCTTCCCTGTTGTTCCCTTGTGACCACCCAGTACACACACACAACCGACTGACATCAAATTCCTTTGAGTTATTAGAGAAATGTCGATCACAATCAGGAACACACACACGCACGCACATGCATACGCACACACACGCACACATACATACACGCACACACAGTAAAGACTTAATACAGTACTTAAGTTAAATATTACAATGCCATTTTAGTTGTTGTTGTTGTTGTTGGTTGCTACTTCTATATCTGTTTCCACCGCCAATCCTACTACTACAGACTACTACTACTACTACTACTACTTTTTAATACTATTTGTAATATTACTGCTAATATTAATTTGATGATGTTGATGATGATGATTATTATGAAGAAGATGCTGATTATTCTAATGATTATTATTATTAGTATCATCATCATCATCATCATCATCATAAGATAATCAATCATTTGATGAATTACTTCAGAAGTGATATTAATGTCATGTCACACTCACAGTGATAATGTTATGTATGGTTTTATTAATGTCACCAGAGATAATCAACAATATTATGATCGTCTGACAAAGTGACATCAAAGGAGATTTTTTATCTTTGATGTCATCCTTTTATAAAAAGATAAACAAACATCTGTAGCAAAAGTCATACTCCTGACAATGATATCGATACTGTTAAAGATGATGTTTATTGGCCGAATGTCATGTTTATTCCGTGATGTTTATGAGGAGGGTGTTTCAAGTCAAATATTTACCAATAAGTCAGAATTGTAGATTATCGCTTATCGTATAATCTAGAAGTTATATTTATGTGAAGTTATCTCAATATTTTGTTCATGTTTCAAATTTACGATTTATCGTCTCTATATATAGTTTATCTTATTTAATAGAGTTCGTTTAGGTGCCTCTTCCTCCTGCTTCTCCAATTATTAGGTATAGATGCTAATATCTTGTTGTAGTTGATAATTTCTCATACATTTGATATACAATTTGGCCTTCTCTCGCTCTCTCTCTCTACACACACACACACACACACACACACACACACACACACACACACACACACACACACACACACACACACACACACACACACATGGTTGGCCTAATAATGGCAATATTTCAGAAACGTTGTCAATTTCATGAGATAAAGTTAGTCACCTTGGCGCCGAAACATATCGAGATCCAGAGATACCAATCTGGTTTACTTTGCTATTTATGTATCTGAGATCTGATTAAAAATATTTGGCGTCGTAATGCAGAAATTCGATAAAATAAACAAATTAATAATAACAACGTGATCCCGAATTGAGAGTGTACCTCGAATGATGGACGGGTGTAAGTTGATTTAAGTACATACCTAATTTGATCTATGTTCCTCAAATGACAGTACAAACAGGCTCCATAACTATTGGATACCATTAATGTTTGGTTTCTAGATGACCCCGATAATCTGTTTTAAGTCGGAATCTCTCCGGATGGCCAAGGATAGCTTAGTACGAGATCTTATACCTCGACATCGAACATACCCAATAACATCTCCAGATCGTATCTAAACAGAAGCAAACAGAGACGTTACTCTACCTCATCAAGACGGTTTCAGTTAGAAGCTGCCGAGACAAGAAGTTAATTTGTACTCATCTGTTCCAAGACGGTACTTTGTGTACGATCGTGTCCGTTTGTCATCTCTTTACATGACTTTAATGATCATAGGACGTCCAACTTGGACGGTGTATATCCCATCGTTTATGGTTTATGGTTTATTAATATTCAGTTTTTTTTTGTGATAACGGGCTATCGGAGGCGGAAAATATTGGCCATATTGGATGACATTTTTTGGGGATAATACTAATATTTACACCTTTTCCGTTTTGTTTTTCTTCCACATCGATGTCGACGTTATGAGCGTGCCTTATTTATTGGACAAGTTATTACGTCATCTGACACCGGGAGATGTTGCATAATATTAGACATTGATTCATATATTTGTATTCTGGGTTTTCTCTCTTTCTCTGTCTGTCTGCCTGTCTGTCTGCCTGTCTGTCTCTCTTTCTCTCTCTCTCTCTCTCTCTCTCTCTCTCTCTCTCTCGACGCTCCTCCGTTAGCACAGTGGTCAGAACCCAAGATGTGGGTTCGAAGTAGACCTATGCCTGTATTTGTAGGATGTTACTTTAGGGAGTCACCTCTTGTCCATGTGTCACCCGTTTGATCAGTTCTGAGTCTAAACAAACTACTCCTTTACTCAGCCTCTCGCCTGTCCCATGTCTGTGCGTGCGTGCGTGCGTGCATAAAGACACCGGCACAAATAATGACAAACTATAAGGACCTAAACAGTTATATTTAATAATAATAATAATAATAATAATGTATATTTAATAAAGCGCCCTTATTATCATTCAAAGGCGATGTACAAATAATAGGTAATATAATAATACCCCAAATAATATGTAAGTGATTTAAAAGAGAAGAATTATTTATCTGTGAAAGCGACCATATAATAGGTGTTTTTTAGAACAGATTTAAAAGATAGGATCTAAACCACTCAAGTACCTTACCCGACAGACCAAACATGTCTTTTAACCTAGAAAAAAGTACATTATGGCTATCTCTCTCTTAGTTTATATGTCTTTGTTAAAATAATTCATTCATAAAGTATAAACTTACGTTGTTATTGCCCCCAAATATCAGTTTAGAGAACGGGCAATTGTCATGAAGTGACAGTTATTAAAACCAATATCTTAACATTGAGAAAAGTCATATTTGAAATAATACAAGCCATTATGACAACATTGCCTGGTTACCGTGTAAACAACATGTTAACAGTTTCAAATCTTATGTCTGTTACATAAACTATATATTTAATGTTATTCTTGACAAACAGACTAAAGCTAGTCTTGAATGTTGTAACATAGCTTTGCTATATGATGATACAGCTGTCAGAGAGTTGTTATTTAAAACATACCTATCAAGCGAGCTCAGACTAATGTCATTACTCGAAATGGGATTTCTATTGTTGAGTTGGGAGCATTTATAACACGTTAAGAGTATCTCTCTCTCTGCTACAGACGTCATTTAAATGGAGAATTCCAAGTCTAGACAATTTAAGGGTGTTCCTCTAATCAAATAAATATGGCCTGTAATATACAGCTTGAGGTTAACAGCCTATTCAGAACGCGCGGATCTGCCGGTCTCTCTCACTCTCTCTGTATGTATGTGTGCGTGCGTGCGTGCATGCATGCGCATGTGTGTATGTCTATATATATGTGTGTGTGTGTATGTGAAAGAGAGAGAGAAAAATATATTCCGCCATTTACCAAATAAATACATTGTCTAAGCCCCCTATCTCAAGTTATCTCTAAATGAATTTTCTGCATTAATGTCATAAAATCCCGAATTCATGTTATCCGCTTGACGTAGAATGACCACGTGACCGGCTACGTGTCCCGATGCCCACGTTTGTCGGAACCCTGTGACCTAATGCGACCTCAGATGAACTTCCTTCTGTTCAGGATATCGTAGGATTTGACTAGCAGTAGGACTCGTGCCGGCACTAGTTCTCTTGATGTTGACAAATAACGATCGGTTGTAGCCGAACGAGCTACTACTAAATGACGTCATATATCGTTAACAAAACAGAAATTTCGGGTCTTTATGATTTATGAAATTAATATTGGTTTTGTAACGATATTGACACGAGCGTATACTGTGAGGGGAGACTTAAATTACCGTATTCATCTTTTTTTTTCGGGGGCGGGGGGGGAGGGGGGTATTATTTATATTTCGTTTCTTTATGTGATCATCATGTCAAAAAGATAGAAAGGTAGACGAAATAGAAATGTTAGTGGTTAATGATCATCTTTCATCGGGTTGGTGGTTGATCGAGGTTGGTTGATGTTATTTCAGGTTGACTGTTATTTAAGGCTGATGTTGTTTCAGGTTGATTGAAAGTTGGATGGTGATCGGTTGTTTTGGCATATAATTATCAGCTAGAATTAGTGTGCCTTCTGGAAGCTGGACTATATCAATCTGAACAGATCCATACTGGAGGGGGGTAGTCATGAGATTTTGTTGTTGTTGTTGTTAAACATATTTATTGACATTTTAAAGCTAGGAATTGAATCCCGCTGTTAAAGAACTGTGACCAAATCATGCTAAAATAACTTACTTATTGTTAAATGATGCACGAACCTGTTTAAATGGTGTGTACTAGTAATTAGAGCAAAACATAGCATTCTAGTAGTTACGATAATGGATTCGAACTGTAAACTGAATGAATGAGAGAGAGAGAGAGAGAGAGAGAGAGAGATAGAGAGAGTGGAGAAATGGCTTCTAGACTCGACAGTATGTCAGAACTCAAGCGATATTACTTGCGTCTCAATTAGATCGTCTGCCATAACACACGAGTGTAAATATTAATGTATATTTGCATAATGAACAATTATGGTTAGACATGTTATAGTTGATGGTCTGTTACCTAACGCTTACCTCGACTGATATATTATTTAATTCCTTTGGTAAGGTTGCACTAGGTGAACCTTTGTGGGGTCACCGTTACATTTATTTATGGTGATTAACAGGTACCAATGATGTATTTGTACAACAGGCGAAGGCAATTTGAGAATAATTACGCTTAATATTACCACAGTATATTTTGTCCATGTTTAGCCTGAAATACAGCAGAAGGTCTCGTTATGTCTGATGTATATGGCATATATGGGGAAATACCAACTATGGAGAAAATTGTCTAATGCGGTCAACGAACTTACCCATTTGTTCCAAGTTGTGTATGTATTATAATAGTTAAAGGGATAGTTCACCTTCATTTCAAATACAGCTATATTCACAGATATCATAAAAATTTCAAAATGTGAAAACAATCACCCACATATTAAATAATCCAGTCCAAAGTGCTGATTAATCGACTTTTAATGGCCCGTGGGCGCCACCATTTTGAAGCTAGACAGTGACCGGAAGCTCCTGTATGTTGACGTCACTTGAGCGTATCCGGTTGACCTGAAGTCCGTATAGCTCGTACAAAAGCATGTAAACAAGTGTGAGCAAAGAACTAATTCAGAACTAAACGGCATTATCTTGTTAAAAGTACGTCATAAATAGCATATACCATCTCAGATTGAGCTGGAAGGAACCCTAGAAGAAGAAGATGATTCAAAATGGCTCAGATATTAACGCTCAAGAGAAACTATAACCCGTGTCAGTCTAGAGAGCCACCATGTGACGTCAGAGCACTTCAGTTTCCCCTTCGCGTCTTCGAATCTGGCTTCCGGTGCAGCCGAAATGGCGGCCCTCCAGCGATTTGGCCTATTTCCCTATATCTATGATATCAGGTATATTTCGTGATTATTATTGTGAAATATTTTCTGAGGGTGGACTGTCCCTTTAAATTAATAATTACTAAATAAAATATAAATTTAAATTTAAAATATTTGTGTAATCCTAGAGATAGTGGCCCTAGATGATCTAATTGCTAACTAAACACGGTGTCATTTTTGTCTTTATGCTCATTTCATATTAATTTATCCAATCATTTTTTTAAAAGAGCATATACACAACATACACCATAAATTTAACGCTATTATCACCAAAGTACCTAACTCATTCGCCAGACGGAAGTACAATAGCATGTCATATGAAATTAGATCAGCGACCGTATAAATAACATGTGGGAATTTAGACATCTCATATCAGAAGTCCCTTGATACACCGTAAAAGTAAAACAGGAATATTTTAACTCAATATTACTATTTAGATGATGATGATTGATGTTTTACGGCCACTTTTGTGTACATGGTAGGCTAAATGGGCCGACCGACCTCCAAAGGTAAGGAAGCGAAGTCAAAGATGAAACACCCTTCAGATATGCCAACACCGACATTCGAACTCAGGTGGTAGTGATCTGTGATCCACCACGCTACTAGTTAGACCACGGAGGCGACCCAAATATGATTATTTAGAACAAGTGACCCGTTTATTATATAAACTCGGTGTCAATTTATGGTTTAGCGCGGGGGTGGTGAGGGGTGAAATGGAACTGTACGTTATGTTAAGGTTGTGTCAGCATCGTATTAGGCCTAATTACGTATATATCACGTGATTTGACAATTGTCTGTTATAAGTAGACATATGGTCGTAAGAGATCGGCAAGTCAGAGAAATATATAAGTCGCTTTAAAGAGTATTTCTCACTGTTTACGATGACTGAAACCTTTCTAAATAATAAATAATAATCAGTTTCGTATTGTACCAAAGCACAACAGACATATTTACTTATTGACTTTATGAGGTAAAGACCGTGTACGAAAATAAAGAATGTACGAATAATTAGAGTAAACGTGGTATTCTCCTAGTGTTACCTTTATTAGAGAAGTGATCAGATCAGACATATTTGTGTCATCATTTCGTTTATCAATGACAAAAATAAAGTGATTGAGACAAGTTGACGGGGTATGACGAGTAACTAGTTGACACAATCAACAAATTATTAGTTGACAAATCATTAACCGGAGTTTAAACTCCGAACTTCGTTCATTATCTAAATTGTTCCGAAATGTTAAAAGTCCAAAATTAAAAATGTTTAGTCACAGATACTCGTTATTGTTGGCATATGTTTGTTTTATATAGTTTGGATAAAGTTGTTAAAATGTTTCGTCCTCAAACTGAACCTTATTTAATCCCTAAGTGACGTATCGTGGGGATTACATCCGGGTCAACCGGAACTGACATGAAATAATGACGAGGTCGAATATTTACAGACAAATGTGGACGATACGAGTGAGGGAAGTTATCAAGGTTTAACTACAAAACGACACAGAAAAGGTCAGTCGGTGTCATCTCGCTTTATTTGCTTCTTACGACATCCAGGATGACCCGACCCACAAATGATGGTAGAAGCTTTGATCCTACAGTGTCCTATCGTCAATATACTGATGCTTACAGCAGCAAGGAGAACATGTTTATAAACATATTTATAAATAATATGTGTACTACAAGGATTATCATACTGCATAAAATTTCCTGCGTATTTAATTTTGAATACATACTGATATATGGTTTTGGTTTTGTTGTTCGGGGAGAATCCCCAGGCTGTCGCTTAATCAGCACAGCCTCTATGTTGGAGTGGTTGAGAAATCTCCTCCCCCACCACTCACAGGGGAGCAGTACGGAAAGATGGAGCCGAAATACCCTGAGGGTGGTCACTGCCAGAGTGTTTTACGTCCTCAGGGGGTTTTTAACGTCCCCCTTTATTTTAAATAATTCAGTGGAGACGGCAGCGCCATTTAACGTGGTCAGCCACCCACGATGTAGTGAGCCGAGAAATTAATCCCTGGAAAAGTTTCGACCTCTTACGGGGTTCGAACCTGCGACCATTGGCACCAAGTGCCGAGTGCTTAACCGCTAGGCCACCGGAGCTCACCTAACTGATATATATATATATATATATATATATATATATATATATATATGGAGAGGGAGAGAGAGAGAGAGAGAGAGAGAGAGAAGGTATACATACCCATTAAGTAAACTATCCCCATATCTGATGTTGTATAATAATGATCTTGTCATGTTTAGATTTTTTGCCAAAGGAACAGAAATATCGCGAGCATGGAAGTGGCACGGAGCTGGCACAGATATTACAGAGTTTGTTGATGTTTGGACACCAACAGTAATGATGCTCTAACCAAACCAGATGTAGGTGTTTAGATAAGAAACATCAAAGACTAACCATCTGTATATATAACCTGTTCACTATCTAGATTTGTTTAATATTTTGTTGATTACCGTTTAGGTCGACGTCTGGCTGGAGACATTTTGATCAAATTATATGTCTGTCTGTATGTCTATCTCTGTTTGTATGTTTGTCTATCTATATATCTATGTCTATTTGTCTATCTATCTGTCTATCTATCTTCTATCTGTATGTCTGTATGTCTATGCCTTGGTTTGCCTGTCTTTTGATTTGTTTTCATGTACCGCTCTATCTATCTATATATCTATCTACCCATTCATCCGTCCGTCCGTCCGTGTGTCCGTCCATCTACCCACCCACCCATCCATCCATTCATCTAGCTATCTAAATGTATCTATGCATATATGTATGTATGCTTATCTGTTGTCAGTTTGTACACACACACACACATGCATACGCACACACACACACACACACACACAAGACACACACATTCATGCACGCATATACACACTGTTAGATACCCACACAAATACATGGGAAGTTAAAAGCAAATCATGCCACACCTCAACATGTAGGGCGCCTCCGTGGTCTAGCGGTAGCGTGTTGGACCACAGACCACTAACACCCGTGCTCGAATCTCGGCGTGGACATATCTGAAGGTTGTTTCAGTTTTTACTTCGTTTCAATACATTTGGAGGTCGCTCGACCCATTTAGCCTACAATGTGCACGAAAGTGGCCGTAAAACATCAATCATCATCATCACCTCAACATGTATCATCTTCAGAGAGATTACATAGAGTCCATGAACTGTTAGAATAATACCAGATACATTCTGTATACGAACCTTTCTATGGATTAATTAAAGGTTTAGTTTGAAGATGGAAGGAACCCTGAGCTTGATTTACTACGTCACTGCTAACTAAGTGAACTATATTACGTCCGATGTTCTTAGTTCAAATGAATATAGTCGGTTCGTGAAACTGTTTTTAGGAACTCGAAATGTAAGTTTTTGGCTTCCTGGTTCCTAATCTGTGATGGCGAAGAAGAGATGAAGGTTATAAATAATGGACAAATGGAAAAACAAGTTAAAGTAGGACATAAAAGGGATAGATAATGGAAAAGAGATAAAATGGGAAAGGGGATAAAAATACCTTTAAGAAGACTGGAGAATGTACGTAAACCATTATAGGAGTATATATACGGGTGTCCATTATTCGTTTAAACCGACGATTTCAATAGGTATGCGGGTAAATGAGGCATGATCATATATATATATATATATATATATATATCAGATTACGTGGAAAATAGAGAACACTAGAAATTACCCGAATGACGTCACTTTGATCGTCTGATAGTCAATGCGGGTGGTCATCTCCATTGATATTCTTTTTACAGAATAGCTTCTCCTTCAGTAAATGTGTTTATGTTATACATTATGTATATATTAATAGTTGATAGACATGTCTGTTAATAGTTGATGAGATAAAAACACATATTATTACAATGATCTGGTTTAACATCCGTTTAATTACACAATCACACAGACGCACGCACGCACGCCCCCCCCTCACACATACATACACACACACACACACACATGGTACCTTTATTTCCTGTAGTATATCTTGTAGTACCCAGCTCGTCTATACTATGTATACAATGACTAAACGTGACGTTTTTTTCCGGGTTAGATAATGTCTAAATCTCTTTTGTTCAACAGACAGTATTATTATCTGTTCCGTGAACGATGACTATTAGTTCTCTTCCCGGCCATTTATGATGTATAATAAAGACAAAAACTTAGCTTTTTTGTTTCAAACGTATAACCATCACGTGACAATAGTATATTGTATATGTCTAATAATATGACTTTCTGTTATCATTATAACCTTTATTGTCATAATATAACTGTGACATTTATTATTATTATATCTTATATATAGTATTGTAAGCCGTCTAATATATTATCTAGTATTATACATAATCTGATATGTCACAGATGTATTGTTGTCTAGATATTTCGTTTGTTAAGACATAAACTACAGGTTTTTATGTCTATTTCATTGCTTCCTTTCCTTATCCGTTATTCTCTTCCCTTGTATAGTATCCCCGCCTCCTGTCAGCTATTCCCCCCTCTCTCTCTCTCTCACGCACGCACGTGTATGCACGCACGCACGCACGCACGCATATGGTATTTACATGAAACATATATATTTAACAAACACTTCTAATAATATGATTTAGAGAGAGGGGGAAAGGGGGGGGGGAGAGGGAGGGAGAGAGAAAGAGGAGGCAAATATCGGGTCAGTCCTCGGTAATAAAGCTTATCGTTGTGACACTTAAACAACGATATATCAAGTCGACATCTGGACCAATATATAAGGACGGTCATTCCAGGAGAGTATGATGTATTGGATACGGGTTCGGCCAGGAATATCGCCCATTAGTATGGGGAAGATAGGCTGAGGTGAGTGGGTGGGATATGTGAGTGCGGTAGATGGGTGTAATGGGTAGGGTGGTGAGTAGGATATCGTTTAGCTGGATTTCTCATTCTGAGGTCACCGACTCCCAGGCTAAAGGTCATGGATATAGCTAATATGTGTATGTGGGGGGGGGGGGGGTGCGTTGGCGAGCGTTATTTATCAGGAGAATGTAATCATTATACTATACTTTATACTTTTGATGTAAAAATCGATCGTGTTGATCCAAGATGATTTCTTTAATTTTATTATCTTGATCGATATATATTGCTCTAAGATCTTTATATTGTTATTTAGGGTTTTTATTATATTTGAGTAAGTCTTCATCCAGGAATCTACTCACTTTAAGCGATCAGCTATAGACTGATCATCCATGATAATCCTGATCCAGATACTCATTTATTATAAACCTCTAGTTCCGATTCTATCCGGCCTACGTATGAAGGATGTTTCATCTTTTGCTGCGTCTCTATTTTTTGAGGTCGTTTGGTGCACCTGGCCTTTCGTGTGCACAATGACGGCCATAAAACAGGAACAACAGTCCATATTCCCTTTGGGAAACGATGAATTCATAAATTGGCGTATTATTGGATTCGAACCCAGAAGCTACCTGTTTATAATAAACTGAGATGCTGGCGTAATTCTATTGATATATTCTCCCCCCCCATCTCTCCTCTCTCTAACTCTCCCCCTCTCTCTTCCCCTTCAGTCTCTCTCTCGCCCCCTCTATTTTCTCTCTCTCCCCCTTCTGTTTCTCCCTCTTTTCTCTCCCTCTCCCTCTAGCTCTTTCTCTACCCCTCTCTTTTTCTCCCCCTTTCTATCTTCCCTTTCCCCCTCTCGTTCTCCCTCTGTCTCTCTCTCTCCCTCTTTCTCTCTCCCAATCTCCTCATTGTGTCCCCTTGTCGCTCCCTCTCTTCTATCTCATTTTTTCCCCTCTCGTTCGCCGTCCCCCCCCACCCCGTCTCTCTTTCCCATTATCCTCCCTCTTTTCACCTTTCGCCCTTTCTCTCCTTTCACTCTTCCCCTCTCTCTGTCCTCTTGACCATCACTCTCATCAGTTATAAACCTGATCATCTTCTTGTTGCATGTAATCAATCTTTATTTGACGAGAGATCAACTTAGGTGAAAGTTGAACTCAAACTGAGAGAAAGTTCATGTAAATAATTAATTAACATAAACTGGCTTCACCATTCGCATAACACACACACACACACACACACACACACACACACACACACACACACACACACACACACACACACACACACACACACATATATAGATACGCGCACACACACATTCATTCACGCACACACGCACGCATTCAATAAATATTGTTTTCTTATGAAAAGTGGTCACCATTTTGAATTTTAAATGTAATATTTGTAGCCCCATAACCAGTCGATATAATAACCTTGGATTACGTCTAATAGTGGTCAGTTTTCTATTGAGAAACACATTACTCACTTCATTAAAATAAAGTTCGTCCAAGGGAGAATAAAAAATATTCTATCCTAATGAGGCCACCGAGTACATAATTCGTGTAAAAAATGTGGTCGCCGTTAATTAGGCAAATTGAGGAGAGATTCATTTCTGAGTGTTAGACGATGACGACTCAATCACCATGGCATTTGGCCCTCTCCTGATATTTATTGGTATCTACTGTTACTAAGACTGTTTTCCTAAACTTGCCTTCGCGTATCACAAATCAAACTGTTTGTCGTAAATTAGGCAAGAAACTATTGTATAAGAACATAAGTTAATAGCTGACGGCTAGAATATTATTTTAGAAATCTAATTTAAATAGCAAACGTACCAATGTTTTGAGAATAGTTCTATTTATTTATTTCTATTAAATAAAATATTAAATCATGTTTATCATTAGCGATTTCACAAAATATCCAAAAACGGTTTAGAACTGGATGTTACTTTTTAAGACACCCCCGCCATGTTTACATCACCGTAATGTGGTCACCGGCCCTGAAATAAAGTATTTTCTTCGATATAATTACAAATAATTATCTTAATATTAATTACACAGAATCGGAAATTAGAGTACCAGCGGAGGAAATACGTTTGTTTATGAGTTAAGATGTCGGAGATTTGATCAAACTTTATATGTCGTATCTTACTCTTTATTAAAATAATAAAGTGACCCAATATGCTTCTTCCACTCCCCATAAACAATCCGGCGTCATATTATTAGGACATACATGTACATTAGAATCAGTTAAGTCTGTTCGTGACTGACTGTTCTATCAAGATGATGTTATATCTGTAGGATGGTTCATCCATCAGTGAAATAATCCAACCAGATATTCCATATCCCTTTGAACCAGCCCTTCAACCATATGTCTTGTTCTAGGTGTGGTCATCGCGAAGACTAAATCAAACACTGACTGACTAACTCAATCACTCACCCATTCACTCACTCACTGGCTACTTGTTTTCTCCACCTTGTCTCTCTCTCACTTCAAACGGTAAATTTGATCGTAGATCAAAGTCAAAGAACAGAAGATGTCGTCCAAATTAAGCCGATCCTATAAAATATTCAGTACGTTTGACTTGAACATGGAAGATCAGCTACAGGTGCCCAAATGGTCTTTGTTTAAAATTGTTCCTCTTGTTTTGTTGTAAATACGAGAAGGTTAGCACCCGGATATAAGGGAATGCCTCTTGTTACACATTTAGCACAATAAACGAAATCTGTTGCTGGTAAATGTTTGTGTTGTTGAGTAATAGTGACGGCAGCGCCATGGGGTGGCGTGGTACGGAAATTATCCCCACTCCCTCACCCATCGGGAAGCTCCAGAACTCACAACAGCAGCTAAAAGCTGAAGCGTCCATTGTACGCAGCGGGGTGATGTTAGAAGAGCCAAACACGGCGTCACACTTACAATGTGGATTTAGATAGATCCTAAATACGAGAAATATGTTAATAATTTACTTATCTTTGTTTGGTTTGTCTAGTGTTAATTACGATGGTGTGTTTATATATGTATATATATAAATCAGTTAAAATTAAGACGACACATATATCGCAGTTTTATCTCCAATTTAGGGTAATAATTTCGCGATATTTCGCTACCTTTTCTGTCACATAAATAGCGCAGAAAATGTTATCATTATGGGATCTAACTACCAACACATATCATTATAACACAATAAACACATTGGGTTGGACAAACCGGAGAGACAATCCAGAGCTTCAGGATCTAGGCAAAGTATCAGTCAGTACTCCTAACGCCGTGATATCATTAGTCCTGATAACTGATCAAACGAGAATATTAAGCTATTCCGGATCAGTTTTTACCTGATTGTGTCTCCCTGTTTCTCGATGATAAATTTATGACAAATGTGCGACCACTTTATTTATTTTCATTGAATATTTTGTAATGGATGTTGTTTTGCATCATAATTTATCTGAATGAGTGAGTGGATGGGTGTGTGAGTGAGTGTGTGAGCGGATCAGTCAGGTTCAACACACGAGGCCAGAAATCTTATTCAATATAGCCTCTGTTTTGCAAGTTCTTACGACAAATGACACAGTTTAGCGGGCTGATTATTAAAAACAGAACACTTGAAAAGAGATAGCTTATCTGGATATTAAATATGATATTAATACCGGATTATTTAGGGATGATAGAATGATTTGTAGTAATACCAAATAAAATATTCCGTGTAGAGCCGCCATTAAGGATTGACTCAAGTTGTAAAACAAAAAGCTTGGTGTGTTTCGGAAATCTAGTCATTGAGCCATCTCATAGATTCAGACATCAGTGGGATTCGAACTCGGGAGGTCTGCAGCGCAGTTCGTTACTAGTTGCGCAACGTGAATGTCTACTGCGTTTCATCGAATCTGAAATGCTATTATTAGATTTACCGACCTTGTGATGTGGCGAAATGAATTAACCCACAGGTTTAATGCACATTATCCCATTAACATCTAATTAAGGTCTCAACTGAACAGACCCCGCTGCCCTTGACCTTTCAGGACGTTGAACTCGTTTCAACCAATCACTGATCGGGTTTGGCAACGATAGTTAACCACAGAACGCCGAACATGTACACATCTTCTGGTGTTTGTCCAAGACAGAAAATGGAATTGCGATGATGACGACGACAACAAACAACAACAACAACAACAACAACAACAATACAAACACACAAAGGGGACGAGTGCGGCACAAACAAGCTCAGAAATAATTGTTCCTTCTATAGAGACATTCTGTTGGCAGATGGTCTTCCACACGAATGTTTTGCCGACCAATTCCCCGAAGAAGTTTTTTCTTTACTGTCCAACAAGACTTAGTCAACTTCTGGTTTATAGTGAATGTATTTGATATTCTTGTGTCGTCGCTAGTTCTGTTTGATGTTAATCCTTCCGGCTGCTGATACCAATCGACTTTCTGCAGAATCTGATTCGATACCGAATTATTATCAAATATTGCTAATCAACTAACTACTGTGGTCACGTGATGTTTGTTGTCAGTTGTTGTTACGGCTCTATTAGAGGATTGATGATTGTGTGATAGTTCTCTTGATGATACTTTGTGTAAAATATACAACAACAACAACATCAACTACTAATACTACTGCTGCTGCTGCTACTACTGGGCGCACCCTATGGTATAAATGGTAGCACGGTTGGCCATAGATCTATAACACCTGGGTTCAAATCCTAGCTGGGTTATGTCAGAAAAGTGTTTCATCTTTCCCTTCGCCCCATTACATTTGAAGGTCGCTCGGCCCTTTTACTCTAATATAAGCACAAAAGTGTCCGTAAAATATCAACATATTTAATTTACTTTTACCACTACCACCACATTACTATCACTATTACAACCCGTTGTAAAGGGGCGCCTCCGTGGTCTAGCGGTAGCGTGCTGGACCACAGATCACTACCACCGTGTTCGAATCCCGGCGTGGGCATATCTGAAGGTTGTTTCGTCTTTCACTTCGTCTCATTACCTTTGGAAGTTGCTCGGCCCATTTAGCCTACCTTGTGTACAAAAGTGGCCGTAAAACATCAATCATCATCATCATCATCACAACTCGATGTAGAAGTTGTTGTTATGATTTTTGTTGTTTGCTGTTCTTGTTGTACAGCAACAACATCTCTCTACTGAGCCAGATAATGATCTACAGCTGTGAGTAGACCGAGGCGAATACTGATCTACAGTTGTGATTGAACTGAGACATATACTGATCTACAGCTGTGCGTGGACTGAGACATATACTGATCTACAGCTGTGAGTGGACTGAGCTAAATATTGATATACAGATTGAGGTACTACTTAACTCTAATTTAGTATTGGCTAACAGATAAAAGAGAAACAATAGGTACCACTTTAATGACCAAAGAAGTAATGATATCACAGTTATACGTATTACATTATCGATTCTTATTAAGTAAAACCTCATTTTCTCTTTAAGAGTGATATGATACACTAGGCTGTGTGTTTGCTAATGATCAATAATGGCTGAAACAAAATAAGAAGAAATATTAGCCTTTTTGGAAATAAGAGAAGATACAAATGTATGAAATAATCTCAAGGTAATTAAATATCTTTGTTTTAAGTAGAAAACATTCTTTTGAGAAACAAATCCCCTTAAAACATAGCCAATGTATGGCCTTGTTCTGAGTAGGGCCGATACGCTACCCGTGCACGTTTGACGAGGTTGTACTTCGAATTTCCCGAACGACTTGGCAGCTTTTGATTTCAAGTAATTATGTTACTCCAAGTGTATATAATCCAATTGGCACACTTTCGGCACAGATACGATATCATTAAACACAAGAAATTGATCAATTTATCTTTTCAAAAACCGTGTTCGCATACAGCCATGATAAAATAACTTCCCGTTGGATATACGCATGCGCAAGTGTTACGGAATTTCAGCGTGGGGGTGCGCATGATGGCGGCGTTGATTTGATAACGCAATCCTAAATAAATACAACCTCCGACAAATATTTAGAGTGTCACATGATCAAACGACAGGCGGCCAAGATGGCGAACCGATGTTTGTGTTGTTGCCTATTAAATTCGTGTTTATTAGTGTTATGATGCGCGATCTCTTGTACCAAAATGTCCCGCTGAATCAATGAATGTGAGTGTTATTCAAAGAATATAACTTTTTATTTCGTCACGACCTGTAAAAAAGTCGAAGTGAAACCTCGCCAATTTAGCATAGGTAGCGGCCAAGCTCTCCTCGGGCACCGGAGATCGGTATTCAAGCTACTTAAAACAAAGGTGCCAGTGAAATTCGTTAATTCGAAATTATGGTGTTTGTTTGTAACATTTTAGTCAGTAAGATTAAGTTGACAACTAATTACACATATTTCTTGTCGTTTTGAAAGACGCATGATATCGTCACATGAGACCACGGAGTTTGTTACTTACAAACAGCATTACTCCGACTAGTAATGTCTAGATAGACGTTTAATAAATCATGACAGCTAAAGAGTGATTACATTATCGAACAATTTTGGTGTTTTTCTCCGGTACACAGCCCACAAAGCAACAAGTAAACGAAACCCGAGATCAAATTACAGATGTTTTAGCACTGGGAGGTTTCGGCCCATATCAAATCGTATCGGATGTAAACACGTACCCGCCTGCCTCGTTTTATGGATTACGGCCCCCGTTCAGATGTCCAGATGGTGGGCAATCTTCGGGGAGAAAGTACTCCCGTTTAATGCCGACATCTGCGGCAATTTCATGCTTCACCACCGTTTAAACTGTCGCGTGACTTGTCGACCAAACGGCCGTTTGACCGTCTCCCGGCTTCTTCCATTCCACGGATCCGTTAAAACAGCGGCTAGCAGTCGGGGGAGTGGATTGGGGGGGGGGCGACATTCGTCCATTTGGGAATCATTTCTTTAATAATCTTCCGTGGATTGGAACGTATTGGAAGGATTTAATCCGGTTTCAGTTCATCGCATTAACCGGTGAAGATTACGAAGCGGAGTGGAGTTTGTTTATAGTTTTGACACCAGATGTCTCTCTCGTCTGGTGGCTTTGTGTGTAGCTATTTAGAATGTGGCCAGTTCGTTTTGTGACTGATATCTAAACAAACGTCCTACTGGTAATTATAACGAACAGACCGAGTTACTATAGACGTCTCCCGCTAGTCCCCTCTCTCGGTAACTCTTCCTATAGATAATATTGGTTAGGGAGAGATTCCGTTCTCTCAATGGGAGATGAAGGCTCTAAGTTTGAATTAGTGGCATAAACTATGGGGTAGTAATAATAGTAACGGTTGTAGTTCTAGTGATAGTAGAACAAAGTAGTAGTTGTTATTATTGATGGTTTTGTTGTTGCTGTTGTTGTTGCTTCTGCTGTTCTTGTAAAATAAGACACAATCAAAGTTAACACTATTATTATTAAAATTATTGTTGTTATTATTATTATTATTAGCAGTAGTAGTAGTAATAGTAGTATGAGTTGTTGCTATTTAACATGTTCATGTTGATGATCTAAGAGATTCAGATTCAGTTCCTAATTCCCCTATAAAGTGGCTAACATTTGCCAGAATACGACCCCCACCCGGCACCGTAGAGTTGGAACGTTTTGGGTGACTCCCAAATTAAATTTCAAACCTGTTTTGACATTTTCACAATTCTGAACATAATCTAGAAAAAAAGAACACACAACCAAATTGAAGGATAATGCTCACTTCTACAGGTGATTGAGTGGTGTACGTGTTGTGTTTATATCATCACTCGGGTTCGAGTCTAGTTATCTTGTTGTGATGTTTGGATAAACTGTTATAGCATCAGTATTTCTCATATAAATTTGTATATATATATATATATATATATATATATATATAGGAAAAGAGAGAGAGAGAGAGAGCGAGAGAGGCATTTGGATGAGGTGAGTGATATAATCCCAGGAAGAACCTGCACACTTTTTAACCGGAAGACGAATGTCAAACAAACCTACACCACACACACAGAAGGTATCATGTCAGATGAAGAAGATCCCATTCCTCCTCTTACCTTTCATATAACATTTTGTATCTAAGGACTTTGCTCGACGTTTAATATCATGAAGTTAGCCATTATTTTCCTTATTATTAAATATTTCTATACCGGATCAATTAAGTTTATTCTAATCTTCACATCTCACCAATAATCTGTGCTTCTAGAAGTTTGATGTGTCACGTGTTAATATTGTTTAACAGTAATCGTAAGATCGGCACTTGAAATTCGGTTTTTCTACACGTATAGGTCGTTCTTGAATGTTAGTCGCAGATAACACTTTTTTTAATAAATCGATTCTTTGGAAATCGTCCTACTCCAAAATACATATCTTCTTATTAAGACTATGGATTAGCTAATTTTAGCCATTTCGTTATTTAAGTTGATCAAAACTGTATTTTTATTAAGCACTAAAGATGATATATGGCATCCGAATGAATATTAGACCCTTCTCGTGTTTATTCGACACGTCCCCTCGTGGGCAGAGTTTGTATTGATGTCACCACATGTGCGTGCTTTGGGATAGTTTTGCTGGTTATGTGTTTAACGTGACCACTCTCTGCGTGGGGTGTAGGACAGTTGCTCACTCGGACACTTGCTCACCAAGCAAATGAGAAAGTGGACACTTGCTCACTAGTGAATTTCTAATGAGAGAAAAATTCATCCCAATAATTATATGGGTAATAGGATACTAAAAAAATTATTTCTGAATTAGAAATCATTTAATTTTTTATTTTTTTCTCATTACAAATTCACTGGTGAATAAGTGTCCACTTTTTCATTTGATTGGTGAGCAACTGTCCAGGTGAGCAGCTGTCTGTACATTGAATTGACCTACTCAGAGTGACCTGTGAAATCACAAACTTATTACAACCTTTTTATCCACAAAACACCAATTATATATATATATATATATATATATATATATATATATATAACTTGGAATATTTAAGTGATAGAGTGACTAATAATGGCAATAAAAGTAATTTTTATTGATTAACTTCGTTATTGTCATATATATATATATATATATATATATATATATATATATATTACATAATATTGTTAAAATAATCCTTAAGAGCAAGGTGATGAATAAGTGTTTATCAAATTTATATAAAATAATAATCATTATAATTATTCTTTAATTATTATTATTATTATTATATATAGTTCTTGATGTAAAACTACGTTTGCTTTTGTTTAATAAAATGACCCAGGACAACTGATCACTTTTCTCGTTTACAATATGTGACTATGACAGTAACCCATACAGTAACAGTGTAAACTGTTTACAGCCTGTCATTATGGCGGCTAATCCATAACAATCCAGTACCATCCATATGGATTCTCCTTTGGGGCTGATCCAAGCAGAGCCCATATTAAAGACCTATTGTCGGTTAATATATCCGAAACGAGAGACTCGATTTCTGGTCGATCCCTCTATCATCTGAGCCATCCCTACCTCCCAGTATGTGTATTAGAACTGTTTCATTTTCTTTCACCCAATAGTACAACGGTTAGAGTAGTGCGTTTCAAATATCCAGGTTCACTGTTCGAATCCGACTTCTACCTGCGTTTGTGGGATGTTACACCCCTGCGCCATATATTCCACGTGTAAGCAACGCATAGGTTAAAGAACGCCCTCACTGACTTATTCACTCAACCACCTACCCACCCACATACTCATTCACTCACTCATCTTTTGTTCAACTAGGCCGCCTCCGTGGTCTAACTGTAGCGTGTTGACTCCAGATCACTGCCACCCGTGTTCGAATCTCGGCGTGGGCATATTTGAAGGGTGTTTCATCTTTGACTTCGCTTCCTTACCTTTGAAGGTTGCTCGGCCTATTTAGCCTACCATGTGCACAAAAGTGGCCGTAAAACATGAATCTTTTACCATATTTTGTTTAACTGACTATAATATCACCAATAGACGGTAGATCGATGCCGAAACAAGTTGATCCTTTGATCTTCTGCTGATATTGATATCATGGAATATATCTAATTTATATTTGTGGGCGTAAGTGTATCTGTTTGTCTGTCTGTCTGTCTATCTGTATGTCTTTTCTTTTCTATGCTCGATGCAAATGAATATAAAGTGCTCTAGAAATGTCTAAGGAGGTTCAGTGGGATCCTGAAAGTCATAGTGATATTGGATATGACCTCCGAGGTCATCTCAGATCGCGGGAAGGCATCAGACCAAACTTTAGCTCGCACGGGAGCCACGTATCCCTGCACGAGCATTAAATTAAAGTGGGCTCTGCATCAGCATCATTCAAATAAAACTCATCTCCTACTGACTTACATTACTTTTATTAAAGATATTTTCGATAGGTTCTAGAAAAGTTTAGGAAGTTCTGGACGTTTCTTGAATGTATTAATTTCCAACTAAATAAAGGCCTGAATTAATCATTCTTTCCCAATTTCAACTTTTAATTCGTACCAGTGACGGTGTTTATTCACAATAGGATTAAGTGGCCAAAACCAAGTTCAAGACGGGACCAAAACGGCATTTATACAGAATTACCATTAGGTTATTTGGGTCATCAACTGAGTGCTTTATTTCCCAAGGAACGCCGGATATCCTGCTAGTTATTAATATATGTCGTATCCCGATAGATCCCGTCGTCCGCCATATTTGATAATAAACAGTCGACATGGAAGTTTGTCGTCACGTGACCTACCCCGAGTTGATCGTTACGTTATCGGGTTATTGTCAGACTTCTCACGGGACTTGAACTAACATGACATTTAGGAATCCAAAAAGTCGTCAAAGTCTGTGTCCCTTATACAGGAAGATGGTCATCCTTCGGGTATTTCGTTATCGTAGATCCTGAACCGAGAAATATCATAATGATGATTATGATGATGACAGTGATGACTACGATGCTGCTGCTGCTGATAGAGATGATAGAAATGATGATGATTTGATTATCGGATTATAGATTATTGACATTGGTCAATGATTACGATAGATGAAAGGGATCTACTTTTCGTTTGTTTGTTTGTTTGTTTGTTTGTTTACACGACGAACAGATAAACATATCTAAATGTAAAACTGTTTATTTGATCATTGTACACGTGGACCAATAACGAGACATCATTCTCTCGGGATACAGACTTGCCGGGAATGTTTAATCCGTTTATCCTCTACGACCTTCTCACGAAGAAAACGCGCACAATAAAAACAAAATAGAACCCGGATAATTACAAACCTTTAGGACCTGGGTTCAAGTCTCGGTTGACTTCTATCTGAAGAGTGTTTCATCTCATCGCATTATCATGGGAGATTCATTTGAACAATTGAACACTTATCCCAAATAAGATGTGTTGGAATCAGTTAATCATGATAAGATGTAAAACAGCCACGTAATCCATAATGGATCACTGGATTATGTAGTAATGTTAGTACTACAGTTCACCTAATGGTAAAAATAATAATTTATTATATAGTGTCTGTGACAGTATCTTAATAGTCAGTGGACATTTGTTACAAAGCTACTCCATTGTTATTGTTACTTTTACTATAACTTCTGCTACAACAACAACAACAATAACAAATACATTAAGAAGAAGAACTACTATAACAACTAATACTACCACAACTACCATCACCAATAATAATAATAATAATAATAACAACAACAACAATAACCAACTATGCTCTAGTGTGATATAACATACGCCATATTATGCTCTAACAATCCATCTGGATCACTAAGTCGATGTCATTATCCGATTTCTATAATCCCGATCAGTCATATCGAGCTAAGTATCGTAACAAATATCAGAAGAGTCGTCAATTTTTTTTTGGGAAGAGATTTTTTTGGAGTTTTTATATAAAGATAATATTGCCCTTGTTTACGGTGATATAACTATGACGTATACATCCTAAATGTGACGTATTACTTACGTCTGTTGGTCAGCTGATGATGTTAACATTATGTCATTTTATAGCTGAGCTGGTAGTGTGGCGATAATTGAGATTGTACTCAGAAGATCCTTGATGGTTTTCTATAGTTGGAATGGAAACGAGACTGAATGATATAGAAACGGCGTTAGATGAACTGACACTAGAGGGGTGAGTGAGTGAGTGAGTGATATGAGTAATCGTTGAACTCCAGACTTCAGAAACGTCAACCATGACGAAGAAAATATATTAAAAATTTGACACCGGAAACGTCCGTCCCACTCACCTGCAGAAGGAAGTAATATTCTAAATATTGGATATTCTAATTTGAGGGACATCGGAAGTGTTTAACGTCGAACAAAAACCGGAAGTAGCCATCCCATCGTAGAACATGACTAATGCTAAGAGGTATAAGTTAGTGTTCCATTTCTACGTTTTCCCATTGGAGCGTTCGTATTTAAAATAACAACAAAACACTCGCCCATATAATGTAATGGCTAGACACAGTCTCCTTTCATCCGACAATAATTAACCAGTCACATGGTGGAACATGGGGCTAATAAGTCTAAATATCTTCTCTGTATCGGGCCAATATTCCGGCCGAAACGATGGAATTCTTAAATACGTCGCTATTTTGAACTTTGGGTAAGTACCAACGATAATTGTTTGCCTATGTTTGCGTTTTGAATCGCTAGTTGGCGATATTGGATTTGTCGTACGTGACGGTGTCAATACGTACCCGTAGCCGGAAATATGGAATTACGTTTGTAATGTTGACGTCGATATGTTACGGCCACTTTTCGCCACACGGTTGGCTAAATGTACCGAACGATATATTCAAAGGTGAAGAGATGAAGTTTAAGATGAAACACCCTTTAGAGATAGCCCGGCATGTGTTTCAACCCACGTGCTAGAGGTATGTGACCAGCCGCGCTACCAGTTAGACCATGGAGTGGCCCGGTTTCATCATTATGAAGTAAGAGTGTAGCGAGTTGCAGCCGCATACTGCATACCATAATCATGCATGTGGTATCCTAGCTTTAGCTCGATAACCACACACACACACACACACAGAGAGAGAGAGAGAGAGAGAGAGCAAGAGTGGGGAGGGGGGTATCTTTCTTTCTACCTGTAATCGAAGCTTGCAAATCTGTTGCGGGGCCACTCACACATCCGTAAGGCGGCGCCACTGACTGGACAGTCAGGTAAAGGATAAACTTCAACCTCCGAAGGCATGTCATCGTTCATCTATCGAGAGATTGGTTGGAGGCCGCCGAGGAATTGCTCCGGAATGGCCGAATTCTGATGGGATTCGCTCCACTTCGCCGATCGCGGGATTGTTTCTGGGAAATGGAAATCTTTATTCGTGGAGGAACATCTGATCCAATTAATTGGTTGGAGTAATTCGTGTTTTAAGTCGGCGCGTCCAGGAGATGATCCCGGGATTGTGCAAACATCATTAAGGTTTAGCGCAGGGAAATTTTTCTGAATGATGATACACAGAGAAAGAAGTGTTGGACTCTGGCTGGCCACGTTAAGTGTGCTCTACTAATGTGTAGCGTGTATGTGTGAGTTTTAAAGAAGGCCACGTTATTGAGATCCAGAATACGGACGGACACCTGTCTCTGTGAGCTGCTATACGGGAGATAATCTGAAGCTTGTGTTTACATAAATACTGAATATAAACAAAGATGGTCTCATCTTTCCTGGATAACGTGCCGATCTGAAGGCACCGATTGAAGGTAACGTGATCCAGTTTAATCCCGGGTTATACGATTGGTTGCAGGATTGAATACGGGTAGATATTCCATTAGAATAAGATGTCGATTGAAAAAAATTGTTTGTTAACGTTAGCGCATTCTGTGCATCAAAAGAACCAGAATATTTTCAATGATTACAGATGCTATAGAACACTGAACATTGACCTTCCCGTATCGAGGAAGGTCACATGGCACCATGCACGATAAGGCTCCAGAATTACCTTGTATACGTCTTCCACGTTGAGTAAATTATTTTAGATGGCGGCGTCACAATTAGCGGCTCGATGCTTTTTAAAACTTATTCACAATTTGTCGGGAATATGGTTAAGTATTCATCGGCGCTATACGCCATTAAAGAGACGTATACCAACGACTGTACAGTCAATGTACCAATACGAGAGAGTAACGTTGTTATTCGAACATGACAGTAGCCGATACAAAGAATATCAACAATGATGACACTTGTAGCTTCCCTTGGCCCGCGGGTGTTTAGTCCTGGGGGAGAGGAGGGGAGGGGGGGGGGACGAAATTGTCCAGTCTTTTGTTTGCCTTCGACTAAAAAAAGTGATGCTTACCTCAAATTGTTCTTGACTTGTTGTATTAATATTTTACGCAAAACGTGCCGCCAAGTCTACGGTACTGAAACGCTGATGTCCTCGTTGTTCTCTGAAACGTGTTTCACACCTCTAATGAGCCAGTTAGGCGTACTCCAGGAACCCGCCCGATCCGGATATAACCAGAATACTAGGATCGGCGGTAAATTAGTTCGATTCTATTATTAACACCGCTGCTGGGGAGGTCTCCCATGGCTTAGATTGTCCAGTCTTTTGTTTGCCTTCGACTAAAAAAAGTGATGCTTACCTCAAATTGTTCTTGACTTATTGTATTAATATTTTACGCAAAACGGGCCGCCAAGTCTACGGTACTGAAACGCTGATGTCCTCGTTGTTCTCTGAAACGTGTTTCACACCTCTAATGAGCCAGTTAAGCGTACTCCAGGAACCCGCCCGATCCGGATATAACCAGAATACTAGGATCGGCGGTAAATTAGTTCGATTCTATTATTAACACCGCTGCTGGGGAGGTCTCCCATGGCTTAGATAGTAGTGTAATGCGCAACAGAACTCCAGACCTGGGTTCGGATTCCATTGTCCTTACCGGTTTTTGCGGAAAGTTTCATCTGTTCATCTGTCATGCCTCTAGGGAGAATTGATTATAAATTACATGTGTGTGATCAGTATATAGCCTATAAAAACATCATTCACTAACACGGATATATATATATATATATATATATATATATATACCGTCATAATCCGTTAATCTGACAAGGCTCTCACGTGATAACATGTCGGATAAACGAGAATGTCGGAATATCGAGTCAGTGACATACCGGTAGTCTCTGTCACACATTTTTAAATAATAAAGATATACCTCCGTATTTAAACTAATATTCACTAACCGTGTGCAAGATACGGAATGGCATCGAAACCATTGATCATTTTGATGTTAGTTAATTACAGACACTATAAAGAAATACTGGTGTACTTTGTCGATCAGATTAACTCATGATCTGCTCATTAGAAATACCACACATTTGTGTTTGTAATTAGCCATGAATGATTATGATTGGATATTAGATAGCCACAGGTAATGGAAGCATATTGTGTCCGTGCGTATGGTCAAGGACGATTATAATTCGTTACGATATACCAATTATCGCGGGTGGGCAGGTTAATAAACCATTACTGACAACATGTTGGTGTTTTTTTGCATGACTGAACCAGTGGAAATATTTTTTGTCGGATTATCGAGGTCATTTTACATTGAAATGTCATATTCTGTTGGCAAAATGAAGTGTCGGAGTCTGAACGGGGAACGTGATTTTGTAGGATTAAAGAGTCATTTATAATGGAGCTAAATCTGTCACAGGCAATAATATGTCGGATGGTGGATTTGTCGGATAAATGATGTCTGGATTAACGGATTCTAACTGTATATAGTTTTATCGGTGTATTTGGGCCTTGTTATGTGCATAGTAATAGCCCTTTAAAATAATAATTGACGATATGTAGATATAAAGTGGTAATTGAATCAGACTGTGTTATGTTTATAAAGATTATAATTCTCTTTACTCTGTTTAAGTATAAATTCAGTATTTCGGCCATCATTATATGTGTACGTGTTACACTTAAAGCTGACAAATAGATTAACATATTGAGTTGATGTTGCTTTTGTCAACATCTTAATTATACGTTGACTAATTAGCGCTGTAGTATACAGCCAGGTAACACCAGGTGATGATGATCAATTATCCTTGTCATATCCTCCTCCTGGTATCTTTCTCTCTCTCTCACTCTCGTGTGCTCTATTATTCTCTGGAACACATTGAAACATGAAACAATCACACTGTAGACTGTAGAATAGGGTTGTTAAACACAACACGATAATAATTAACGTTTTATCAGCACGATTCCACGCATTACCCTCACCCCCTCCCCTTCTCCCGTAATTGACTCTAGTCAGTTATAATTTCTCCCCAAAATGAGATGTCTGTCAGCCAAAAAACCAACAACACCAACTCAAGCCTAACAATAAAATGACGTCATTGTCCTCGTATGAGACGACTCCAGCCAATTGGAGCCCAGTCTAATCGTGTGGCGTCCCCTTGTGGCCTCCCGGAAATAAGGCGGACATCAAATATTTACAACTAGCTATGAAATGAAATGAACTTGGTCGGACCGGCTGCCGCCATTTTGGTTGTTTGCGTCTCGTTTCCTGGAAACGCGATGGCGGCACCATTGGTTTTAGACGGGATTTTATTGGGAGGGGGGAGCGGTGAAGGGTTGCGTCGATTGTCGAATTTCAGCTGATTTTTCGTTTCATTATGAAGCTTTGCCACTTTTTCAGAATCCCGGAACAAACTATTCCTGATGACGACATTTTGTCAAACTCTGCTATCTCAGGAGAGATGGAAAGACCAGTTAGGGTCTTATGATTAGTTCGCTGTGTCATTATGCATATCATAACGGAGTGGAGCTGGGGGTGGGGGGGAGCCTGGGATGCGGTGACCCGAAACGACCCTTTGTCAGGTGGTATCAATAAGCCATACTAATTTATCGCATTCACTTATTAAATAACTGACTAATTGACTAACTCCATGACCCGTTAACTGTCTCACAGACCCACTAATTCACGGACTGTATCAATCACTTACTGTATCATTTACTCACTCACTTACTCAATCGATACCACAGACATCTATCAGCTGAATGGTTCATCATTTACTTCGCCTCATTACCGTTGACATTTAAGTCTACCAAGTCCATAAAAAATGACCATTTACTTAGCTAAACGAAATGACAAACAGTGTACAGTTAAATGTAGATTAAATACCACATCTATGCCAGATTACATGCTCTTTAACGAAGATGATCTTTTGAGACAGGTTTACCATCTGTTGCTGAATATGGCTGATAAATAGGAAGTCCATCTTTCAGCAAATGAACTTAACATGTAGATGATCATAAAAACATGTTTAGTATAATAAAGTAACAGTTTGTACGAAACAAGCACAATCTGTAAATATAGTATTAGTAATATCTGTTGATTGCTGACGTGTAATCTTTATTGACGATGAAAAGATTAAGACAAATTATTGGACAACATTCTTCATTTTGATCCTTAACGGTCTGTCGTCATTTTCGGTGTATCGTGTTTCACCGTTTTAACGGAGACGGGATCAAACATAATTATTCCGGACTTTCTAGACCGTTCATCTCATTCTATGTTCAGTTAGATACAAAATGGTGGAAATGCCCGCAATGTCGAAATTTTGTCACGTGACCTGATTACCCAAGTACTCGGCTCAAACAAAGTCTGATCGCATCTCGTTTATCTCTAACAAAAGTAACAGTTTCCCTCAGGTGACTGTAACAGACGGGCGGTCGTCGCACACAAGTCGTAATTTTAAAGATTTGAGAGATCTTTTGGCATGTAAATGATAATGGTCAGTGTGGTCGTGTTATTTAAAGGTTGCTAAAGGGGACACTCTACTGGGGATTGTGACGAGATTAGGAAAACCAAATGTGGTGCAAAATAGCTTTCTGATGCAGAATTGCCATCTGAAGATGGTGATGAGGGAATGATGTATGATCTGCTGAGGACAAAAAGAGATCTATGCTCCGTTGAGGACAAACATGAAAGGTCATCAATGTCCTGCCAGTAACAATAGTGAGCCATAATTCCCCGATAACAAAAGGTGAGGCATGATCCATTTGAAGACTGAGAATGAGGTATAATCCGTTGATGATTAAGTTTAAGTCATAATCAGATGAGAACAACAAATACACTATGATCTCTTAACGACAACAATATTATCAATGATCCCCCGAGAACAACAAATGAGCGGCGAGTATCTGAGTAAAAAAAGTGATACCCCATGACCCAGTTAGATTAAAGGACAAACCCCTAAACAGATAAGATGTCTCTTTATATTAGAATACATTAGATACCTCGGTGAGACAGAAAACGATATACTATAATCGGTGAAGGACTTCATAAACGACGAAGGGTTTTAGTTTTGTGAATTAGTATTTATTATTTTTATCGTTATGATTATTATTGTTATGTGAGTATTTGAAAAATGGTAAAATTTTTATATCTTTTGAGGAGATCTCTAAGGTTCACGTTTTGTCTTTGAGTGAGTGAGTGAGTGAGTGAGTGAGTGAGTGAGTGAGTGAGTGAGTGAGTAAGTGAGTGAGTGAGTGAGTGAGCAATAGCCGCGGAGCTACAGCCTACGGAAATGACAACCGTAGTACTGAGATTTGAACCCAGATCTGAGAATATGTAGCATAGTCCAAGATGAGAATGAGCGATAAGTCAACACCGTGTAATATCGTCAACCTCCCAGTGTTGTGAGCCGAGCTGTTAATGATTATGTCGATTATGTTGATGACGACGAAGATGATGATGACGTGTTTTCCCATTTAATGGTCTATTTAAATGTTAAAATTCGTGTGGTAATAAACTGTATGGTAATAAACGAATATATTCGATATGGTGTTTGTTTAGAAAGAGTCTCCAATGTGAGTCAAAGATTATCATCTGGTATATGATTACCACACGCAGTATTAAACGCTCTACAACCTTCACAGCTAAAATATATGATTACCACACACAGTATCAAACGTTGTACAACCTTCACAGCTCAAATATATGATTACCACACACAGTATCAAACGTTGTACAACCTTCACAGCTCAAATATATGATTACCACACACAGTATTAAACGCTCTACAACCTTCACAGCTCAAATATATGATTACCACACATAGTATCAAACGTTGTACAACCTTCACAGCTCAAATATATGATTACCACACATAGTATCAAACGTTGTACAACCTTCACAGCTCAAATATATGATTACCACACACAGTATCAAACGTTCTACTATCTTCACAGCTCAAATATATGATTACCACACACAGTATCAAACGCTCTACTATCTTCACAGCTCAAAATGACCAGATCTAAAATTTTAAATATCGGTTATAGGAAACACCAAGTTCGTTTTAAGAGAATCACGATTACAACAATAGTGAAATGTGTACATTAAATGCAGTAATGTTATGTTGTGAGTATTATATTAAAAAGATAATATATTTAGATCATATGAACATGAGCATATAGGATTATACAAAATCCATAATAAATCAGGATTTTGAAAATATGAACAAATTAGAATAGGATAGGATTATATAATTATTCTATACACTTTAAACAAAAGTGCCCACATTTAAAACTTAATGTATTATATTTATTAATAGGACATTTAAAAAGAGTAAACTCTATTCAACATTTAATATCAGCAGGTAAATTGTTCATGAATTGTGCAGCTTCTTAATGAAACTCGACGTATCAGGTGTTCAATTATCATCACATTTGGCGATGTGATATGTTGATCACCTTGGATATCTCTATTTACATATGTTTTTGTTATATATATATATATATATATATATATATATATCTTAATTAATTTTATTCGTAATTTTATCAACCTAAGTTACATTACGATTTATTCTGCTAACTTTCATCAGCTATTCATACTTTAAGCAATGATTCACGCCAGGTTACTCAATCATAAAAAACAACTCCAGTGGGATTCTTCAATTGTTTCATTTTCTTTGTGTTTCTAACATAACAGTGAAGCCAAACTTTCGGGAAATAGTGAAAAATGTGTAGAACGAGCATCTTTAGAATGTGTTTCTTTTTTATTTGTTTCTGGAGACTATTTGTAGCGTCAAAGTTGAGCATTTCACTGATTTGGACTCACAAATCATGTTTGCTGATGTCAGAACTTGAAACTTACCTGTGATTACTCGAAGGACATTTTGTTCTCAAGGTGATGGAGAACTAACAAGATTTTATGACATCTCTTGCATATAGATACGTAAAATGATATCCTAATTCGTTTGATCATACCTATTACCTATTAACGCATTTACTCTATTGCCAAAGTTCTCTACATAATGGAAACATTCCACAAATGTTCAATTATTAATATTTTTCATTTTCAACATGTCGACCAGATTACGCTGCCGTTTGTCGTAACAGCATTCGGTTTTGTGTTTATTTATTTTTTATATTCATAATTGTTCCCATTATTATGATGGATGCGATTGGGCTGTCTCTGTTGTCATTTGTTGGTTGTGCGTATTCATCAATAATATTATCATAAAGGGCTTCATATCGCAGTAATACTATTCTTTGATGGTGGGAATTAGTCCGTGACTGAGTGTGCGAGTGAGCGCTGGTTACACCCGGGATAGATAAACATGGCGAATTACGCCGCAAATAATATTCTGAAACATCCCGCAGACACTCGTAAAAAGGGATTTGATCCTAGAACTTAAAGATCTGCAATGCTATGCTATATCAACTCTACCACGGGAAGAGATCACTGAGCTATATATATATATATATATATATATATATATATATATATATATATATATAAGAGAGAGAGAGAGAGAGGAGGAGAGGTGAGAGAGATGACTATCTTGTGGTATTATTACACTAACATCAGTAACATTGTCAAGATATATAACAGACGAGATGACAGGATAATGGATGTACTACATCAGGACTTCAATGGTTAGTCACAATTGCCCACTGATTATAGATTACAGCTTATAGCCACAAATGTGACACAGATTTATATAAATGTGGCAAAAGATCAGTCGCTGAAAACTTTCAATGATGATGATGATTGATGTTTTACGGCCACTATTGTGCACATGTTAGGCTAAATCGATCCGTTTTCTAACACCTGATCTACAGTGAATTTTCGTCGATCGAATCTGTAACGTCCTGGGATGAGACGTTGAAATATCCGTTATTTGATTTATCAGTCGTACATCGTATTATGAATCATTTCTAGATATACATATACGGTTTGTGTGATGTGATTAATTTTTAAAAAAGGCTTGGATTTAGTGATAATTTCTTCATGAAAGTAACTCCTCTAAATAATGCTCTATTTTTATTAGAGCGTTGTTCGTTTTTGTTATAATAAACAAATAAATAAACCTACAGCTAGAACTTCTATATGTGAGATCGATAGATATATATTGATCTCAAATTATATCCTATACTTAGTTACATTTTATTAATTTATAACTTATGTAATTTAATGGTACAGTTTCAGATTACGTCGAAGAAATAGTTTGTGTATTGATGTAACCAAAATTAATTTCCAATTACCAGTTTGATGAACGTGTTTTCTATTCCACGCGATCCCATCAACCCTGATGTTCTATATTGATAATTAGCATTTTCAGAAACCGCTAGATATATCACACTAAAAGCATCATCAAATGTAACAGTATCTGATTTTTTTAAACGAAACTGATAAAGATTGAATAAGTTTTGATAATTGAGATGGTCAATTGTTACATGGTTCTTATATTTATGACAATATCAGGCCAAACTTTAGGTACAGAATAAATAGTTGATGATCTCAACAATGTCCAATATTATGAGAATAGATTGTTTCAATTGATTTAAAATATCGTTTGTAGAGATTTATTCCATTTGTACATAAAAGCGATAAATGTGCAGATTGGATATTGGATATATTAGCTAATGTAGAAATAGGTATAAAGGTGTGCAGGATTTATTATATTTAGCTTTGCATACATTATGGTGGCTTGTCCTGTTCTACACAATTTGCATTGATCTGCAAAACTCCAGATTATTACTCAATACGATAACAAAGAGTGAACAAAATAAAAATACAAGGTATTCAGGTTTTTATTGGACAAATATATTTTGACAACTTTGATATATATATATATATATATATATATATATATCACTGGTAATTTTCTTGCTAACATGATGGAGGTGATGAATCCATCCAAATAGATCAACACTTGGGATCTTTTCGTTATCTCGTCTAATTAAGCCGATATCGTTAATTAGTAATCTGTGTTTAGGTACAAACAATAGAAGATTTGTTTTCGATTTATTTAAATACAAATTGTTTACACAAACCCAGGTAGATACTGAAGCTAAGATATGTTTACCGTTATCACGTAACGTTTTTGTTTAAAGTATTGTGTAAACACGTGTATGCCGATGCTCATACTCGTTGCACGTAAGTAAGTAGAATCCCCCCCCCCCACACACACACAAACACACACACACACACCCACTGACACACAGTGATGATTCACCTTTTCTTATAACCCGATAACACAAATTGACCAAAATGACACGATTATATCACAACATATACCTATCAGAGATAATTTAATTTTATCTTTATAATATCTCACAATTATCTCCTCCATCACTCGGATGAGAGTATTTTTAGCTCGTCATTAATCAGGTAATTTGTAGACAATTAATATGTTATATTTAGATAACTTTAGTAATCTGATAATGATATTAATGTTACCTTTTTCCACAAATATAACTCTATCTGTTGTCGTCTCATCAGCTGACTAACGTCATGTAATATTACATAAAAATGGACTTTATGGCAATTTGTCAGACCAAAGAGTGAAACAACAGTTAGAACAGCATCAACGACAACAACAACGACAATAATAATAATAACAGCGGCGACCACAACAACAATAACAACGATCACAAAAACAAATGTGTATCAAATCAGACTTTCTGCCGAAACGATAACTGCGTAAAAAACACACTCAATATATCAATTTAATAAAACACTATGGACACACAAACGTACGCACTAACGCGCGCGCGCAGACACACACACAAACAGAGAGAGAGAGATAGATGGATAAACTGTTAGTCTGATTAATAATATTACTTATATACATATATATATATATATATAAGGCTCTGCAGGGCCAGAAGTTTCCTAGCATACCCACTCTCTTAGGGGTGGCCCAGTACAAACCAAATATATATGTGTGTGTGTGTGTGTGTGTGTGTGTAAGTTCATGTGAATGCAAGTATGTTAGTGTACAAAGTAAGCTGATATTTTCTGGGTCAACATATATCTTTATGGTGAACTTGTCCGTCCATCTGTCTGTCCGTCTGTATTTCACACCTCAGTAGACCCCTTAACACAGAACCTGATGATCGATATGTGACCCGTAAGGTCACCTATCAGCCTCCCAGGTATTAATGATGGAGATATAGTCTTGTTCATATGTTGTTATTGTTGAGATAACAACGTGTTAAATCGCTGATATGTTACCTCTAGCTAGGGGTTACCTGGTAACTAACGTCAACAACTCTACGGAATTAGGTCATGGTGGCTGAGGGCTTATGAGGTCTAATGGAACTCGGTAGGTCTTCGGTTCGAAACCGACAACTAGCCATTGGCATTTCACGTGTTCAGGCAAACATCTATATTTTGTGTCTGTAATTGAGTAAAAAACATCAGATTGTGAAGGTTGATGACAGCGGGTGAAAGGCTAATTGAGAAAGGAGCCAAACCCTTACCAGCATACAGTATAATTAAGGTTTGAATGTTTGTGCGTGTGCGAGAGATAGATAGATAGAAAGAGACATATATATATATATATATATATATATATATGTGTGTGTGTGTGTGTGTGTGTGAGAGAGAGAGAGAGAGAGAGAGAGAGAGCAGGACGGGATAGACCTTTGAATAGAGAATCACGAATCGTGAATACATCATATAGACGAGTCATCAGGGCATTGAGATCCAGCCATTTCTCCATTTCGGGACAATTTGTCATCTTTCGATTAAGGTTTTCTTTATTCGAATCCTGGCTCGACATATCTAAAGCTGTTCTGAAACATTCATACCTCGTAATATTTGGCACAATGCGCGTGCCCAAATGCCCAACCACGGTGACTTCCCCTTTCTTATTGTCAAAAGTCGGTGTTTAACAATCATGCTATCTCCTGTTCCTTGTACACAAACATGTTTAATGGATAATAACGTTATCTATGTCTAATTAGTTAGAAAACTAAACCAAGATTTTCATTGTTTTTGAGAACTGTCTCTGAATATCATCTTTGTTTTCAAATTGACCTCTGTGACAGTTTTTGGTGATAATTGTCGATTAATAGAAAACATGACAATTAGTTTTAATGAATAGACGTGGACTAATAACAGGTCCCTAATGGTATAATGCGAGGGTGGATTATTTTACGGGAGAGACAGAAGTTTGTGGTTACTGAATAATAAATATGATCATTAAGGTAGCCTGAAACAATTGTTTATTAATTGACCTATCTCCCTCAGTAACACTAAGATGAAAGCCTTTATAGATGTATACCTATGTTTATGTATCTGATATCCGGGTGAAGAATGCGAAATGTTGCTCTTTTACGGCCAATGCTTTACAGAGTGTAGGTTAAATGGACCGAGTGAAGGTAATGAGGCTAAGTCAAAGGTGAAACACCTTCAGCTATAGCTTGGCGTGGATTTGAATCACAGCGCTAGAGTTTATGGCCAACCGGCCACTACCAGCTTGGCCAAAAAGCGTCCGGAATACTTTATCAAATTATTTGTGATATTTTATCTCTTTTCTGGCAGATAATGCCTGATATAAAAACATATAGAATCTTCTATCCCTCGACGTCTATTTTGCTGTTTCAACACAAAAACAAACAAATCGATTTATGTTTCTGGCCGATTTGTATTTTCGGCCGATTAATACATTAAGCACCATTCCCTTGAGACCACCCCCTCTCCCACTTGGATATAAACTCGATCCTCAACTGAAGAACTATCCAGAATGTCTTCTCTAAGTCAATCTTTGTAGATTTAGTCAAAAATAATTATTAGGCTTCTACCATATTTTGTTGTTTATTAATAGATATATAATTGAACTAATTAGTTGGTAGATATGTTTTCGTATCTTAGTGTATTAGTGTCGAGAATTGTTTCTAACCTGGTAATGATTGTTCGTGTGTCATAAGACATGTTGTGGGTCAAATGATAAATGATGGGTCATCTCACAAGTAAAATAACTATCTATTTGTCTTTATGTATATTTGAGACTATTTAATGTCTTTTAGTTTGTCACTTTTATTACTATTACTACTCCTACTGCTATTACTACTACTACTACTATCATTACTACTAATATTACTACTACTATTACTATAACTACTACTATTACTATTACTATTGCTACCACTACTAATATTACTACTACTACTACTATTACTATAACTACTACTATTACTATTACTATTGCTACCACTACTAATATTACTACTATTACTATAACTATTACTACTACTATTACTACTACCACTACTACTATTGCTACCACTACTACTCTTACTATTACTACTACTCTTACCACCACTACTATTACTAGTACTGTTACTATTACTACTATTATTACTATTACTACCACTACTATGGCTAGTATTACTACTACTATTACTACTACTACTATTACTACTACTACTACTATAATACTACTATTATTACTACTATAATACTACTATTATTACTACCACTACTACTACTACTACCACTACTACTACTACTACAATTATTACTCTTACTCTTACTACTATTACTAGTACTACCACTACTACTATTATTATTATTACTACTACTATACCTCATAATGATGTTAATGCTGAACTTGATAATGCTCTCGATACTATTAAATTAACTATCATCATCAGGGTGAGTGAGTGGGTAAATGAGTGAATTAGTCAGTGAGTCAGTCAATCAGTCTATCGGCCAGTCAGTCATCCAGCCAATCGGTCAGTCGGTCAGTCAGTCAGTATGAGTAGAGAATAAACGAATGAACTCTATATTTTTGATGAGAATATAATGGATGCCAGTCTTAAGACTGTCTGTTTATAGATAAGTGGGGAGGGAGTAAGGTGAGGTACATCATCTCGTCAATTACATTCGGGAGTAAAATGAGGTATATCGCCTCATCAATTACATTAAACGTTCAATATGAGACAGTGGGAAAGGAGTCGGTAGGTAAGAGGTTGTTGTCACTGATCAAATTTCGGATCAGATTTTAACATATCTGACGTATACAAATGGCTTATCGGATCAACAAATAATCGTTTTTTAATATACTTTTATTTAATTAATTTGTTTTCGGATTTAGAAGTTCAGTTTTGAGTGTTTTAGATTCTTGATTCCCTTATGTTTAAAGTTTCGTCGTTTCTCCCGTTATAGGCATATACTCAACATGGTATCTAAATGGCTACCTCTTTGTGGCGGAATTCACAGGTGATTACTAACAAATAGTGGCAGCACTAATTGTGTGGCATCGAACCTAGAATCTATAGGCTTTTACTGCACTATTTTACCGAAGAAAAATCATGATCGGAATAAAGCTTATCTTATACATGAACTCTTGTGTACCGTTGTGTCTTTACTTGATGTAAACTGTGTCTCTGACACACTACCGTCAACATTGTATCGGAATGTGACAAACATGTGGACGTTAAGTAAAGGGACACACACATAAACATATTACTGTCGCCTAAAGTATTTATATATTTTAACAGACTCGCTCGTTTCGGTTTCAGACAGAAGATGTATGTAATATTAGGCAACCGCCATCACTACCACTAACAACAATAACGACAACAACAACTATAACAATACAATAAAAACGGGGGGAAACCACTTTGTTCCCATTAACTACCAATGTGTATAAATCAAATTGTTCTAATACAAAACACTAAATCCATCGTCAATTTAGCTAATTACTCTAGATCTAGTTAATTGCAAGTTACAACGTTTCAGTTGATAACAAACATGTAGCATCCTTTATTGATTCTATAAATATCTAAAAGTCGTCTTAGACTATTAATGCCATATATATACATCTCATATGCTTCAGAGAACATTTTCCATCATGATACCTTACATCGTTATGTTATGTATAGATACTTAACGAAATATTAGTTTCAGTTGTGTGGGTCGTCAGTCGACAATCTCTTATCTAGAATACTTGGTCATATTAGTCAGAAAGTGAACTCGTGTGTCTGTATATATATATATATATATATATATATATTTGTGTGTGTGTGTGTGTGTGTGTATGCGTGTCTGTGAAGTGGAAGACACATACACCAGTAGTTTCCATGTCCAGTCTAACTGATGATACCTATATTGCATAAATGTTGCCTATTTAACACTTGTCCTTCTCCGCCCATCTACTCCATCATCATTCCCTCTCGCCGCCATCTTGTCTCGCTTCGCGTTGTCGTCTTTTCGCGCCGATGACCTTGACCCGAGAACGAGGCCAGCTGCCCGAACTCGGAGATACGCCCCGACGCCAACTCATCTCCCAGGATGGATGAGGTGATGGACTCTTAGCGTGATCGAGTGTATACATGAATATTAGTCACTTGTGACTGACGTTGATGCCGACTTGACGGGCCCCAGATGGACCACGTGACGTGTGTGTGTGTGTGTGTGTGTCGGTGTTTTATGGTCGAACGAGCAAAGATGACCTAATTGTGTTTTGTGAGAATTAATCAAATGGTGGAATGACGATGTTCGGAAGATGTTTCTATTATCGTTCATTCGTGTTCGGTGTTTATTCCGACCTTAATGATACCAATGGCGATATGGCAATAGGAGAACCAGGTGTAACTAGGAGATAGATGTTGGTATTATAACAACACGGTAAATAGCCATTGATAGCACATTTGGGAACAACAAAAGCATCAGGTAGTCTCGCCGTACACAATCGAAGAAAGCCGGTCAATAGGAAGGACTGCGTTTGATTGGTTGTTTTAACGGGGGTGGTCTGGTATGGTAGGTTGTCGTAATGAGTAGGTTTTATTGAAATCCCGAAGCCAACCAAAATAACAAGACTAATTATTTCTCATGTGAACCAAAAACGTCCTGTCCCTTGTGTATCATGCGAATGAAATGATCTTTTAACGTATAGAAATGTACTCTCTCTGTAAACGTCGATATAAATAGTCCCGAAGCCTCCTTCCGTCTGTAGAGACTCTCATGCTACGCTACTGATGTATATAATATTGGAGCTACGCCATACCTTGTTGATGTTTCTTCATAACTAAACAGCGGTCGTATCTCACACGTCACCTCATGAAGTGTTGTTTACTAAAGAGCCTTCAGAGAAACTATGTTAGATACAAACCAATCTTCCATCATATATCATGGAGTCAACAGTCTGGAAATAGATACTTTCCTGGATCACTCAGTCTATACGGTAGTCTCGGTTAATTCCGGATACCTGGATTGTGTGTTGTTTTATTTGCCTATTCAAAAATGGCATTAGAGACCTTAAGCTATGCTACCAGTACGCAAGCACGCACGCACTCGCTCGCACACGCACATACACACACACACACACAGAGAGAGAGAGGGAGAGATGAACAATGAATAAATCATGCCATCATCTGGTGAGTTTGATTTACTTAGCAGACATTATAAGAGGAACATCGGATGATTGGAAACATGAAGCTCTTCTCTAAAGGTGATCAGTTATTGGAGAAAGAAGGGGGTGGAGGTGATTGTGGTAATCAAATAACGATATTTATGGTAAATAGCTCTTTCGCTAAGACACAGGATCTCCCTTCCTATTCGCGCGGCGCACACACACACACACACACACACACACACACACACACACTATATATATATATATATATATATATATATATATACACACACAATATATATATATATATATATATACACACACACACATATATATATATAAATATATATATTATATTATGCTTTAGTATTAACATGACTAATGAGATTTTAAACGAAGGTCTTAGAAGGGTATTTTGAACTATTACGCAAGAACAGCTAAGACCAGGTGGCTGTCTAGGTGTTCGGACCATGGTCTTAGGGCAAGTCTTTGAACCATGCACTTTAATCGCGTGTTTGAACGATGTCGTTAAAACGTTTTCTAGAACTAATGTCCTGACTGACCATGACTAAGCGAAAAAAAAATATCTTAAAAATAATATACTTAATAAATTATAGGGGGGGGCGCCTCCGTGGTCTAGTTGGTAGCGCGTTGGACCACAGATCACTCCCACCTGAGTTGGAATCTCGGCGTGGACATATCTGAAGGGTGTTTCATCTTTGACTACGCCTCATTGGGTTTGGAGGTCGCTCGGTCCATTTAGCCAAAAGTGGCCGTAAAACACCAATCATCTCCTTATAGAAAAAACACGACTTAGTTAGGTTAATTAGCATTCGGGAAGACAGAAAACTGTCCTAATTCTGATTAAGTTTATAATATGGCTACCGACTGGACGTAAATGGTGAATTATTAACACGCAGCTGTCGCTCCAGCTGTCAATTTTTGGAATAACATTCCTTTAGAAGTGATTATTTAAATAACAAACATAACACCTGTATAATTTTATAAACTTGTACTAGAGCTGAAGTTAGTTGATCATAGAATATAGTATATAAATAGAACGTCGTTTGATAACTCGATAATTTCTTCCAAATGAATAGAACATTAAGTTCCAAACGTTCGAGTCAGGGTTCGAAGCCATACGTCTCTGGCGGTACGATCGTCGCGATAGAACGAACCGCTCACTCCACGTTGGAATGTTTACAAATACCAAAGTGACATAACTCGACGGCTGTTGATGTATCTGCTCTATTGTGGTGATATTGTAGTAAAATACATCACAGTTACTGTTCTTTAATATATGTTCTAGGCCAGCTTTTGTTAATAATGATTTGTCTTATTTCTGTGGACGGAGGAGGAGTATTTGTAAACTATGTCTGGGTAGATATTTGATGAGTGAGCGAGCGAGTGAGTCAAACAGTGAGTGAGTCAGTCAGTCAGTCAACACCATCCGGCTGTTCTCATCATCAAATTTAGTGTTCCCGACAGTCTGTGTGCACACACCTATCCGTGTTATCATATGTATGTGTATATATATATATATATATATATATATATATATATATATATATATATATGTATATATCCATTCGACACGCTATATTATCACTCTGCTATATAATATCACCTAAATACCTAATTATCGTACTAACAATAAGAAACGTTTTGTATCTAACATATCTTATATTGGTATATTTAGCCAATGAAGGCTACCGGAAAATGGAAGATTTTATCAATTATCGATATGTGACGCAGACAGTTGGTGGATAATGCTGTATATAAAACAATTTTGAGGACTGATGCTATTATTTCTTGAGTATTGTCGCACAGCTCGATAACGTAAAAACACGAGATAAAACCCGTGGACTTCCAGAGAAACGACCCTACGACATCCTCCATACGCCACCTCACGGAGCCACCAACTGAGAAATGACACTCGATACAAATGGATAGTACCTAAATCCGTGTTCTATCGTAATATTGATTTATAACTAACACTCGAATGCCATATAGCGACACCTATCTGTGATTGACGCTCAAATCGTGTTAAAACATGATAGTTTTCTGTGTCAATGAATTATGTGCCCAATGATCTTAAATTAAACACACTAGAGTTGATATTTAAGTCTATTATTACCCGTCAAATGACACGGTTGATTTTTGTTATAATGCCAATATTTAAAAATGTGCCATTTTAGAAACAATCACTAGTAAACACATATTTCAAATACACGCCGCGGCTTGACGCTATGAAGATTTGAATACCTGTGCGTGCGCGCGTAGGCTGCTTGTCTAAAGGCCTTTCCCTCATCATGTCCTCATCAGCTCGAAAGAAGCCACCGCCAGGAATGAAGAAAATAATGTATATATCCAGATAAATGAAATATGTGCTAAAGCGCCTTTCAATAACATTTAACCTGGATGTAATGTTCCGTTATCCGCAACACGTTATAACCAGTCATGACTGTAATAAAATGATATAAATTATAATGTAATATGTCATTCATATTTCATTTATTGCTATAAATAACCTCTAAAAGGTAATCTATCATCGCTGTAATCGCCACCCATCACCTCCTACCTTCACCCATCGATGGTAATAATTTTGCAGTGTAACATAATAAGGGACCACCTCAGAAGACAATCGTGTTATGTTTTCCCAATAAAATGACCAAGCACAACAATTAATTAAAAGGGATAATGACTGAATAAAAAGCATGATTTATAACAATGATGATAAACAGATTGTGTCTGATTGTTACAGTCATTTATAAAAAATGTGTACTTTAATAGCATGAACATGAGTAAGAAAGTGCCATGCTCACATATATATATATATATATATATATATATATATACACACACACACACAGTGTTGGAAATAAGAGCCGGCCCGGGTGCCGGGGCTGACACTTCTTGACCCGGGCGTGCATCTATCTATAGTTGCTGGCTCGGTGGTCCTGCTGATATTCAAACTATTCTATGTTTCACACGGCAAATAAAACGGTTAAAATAATAAGAAATAATAATTTATTCAATAAACAAACCCAGATTTATATTAGTTATTTTCAACAAGTTTTTTCCTGCAAATAAAGGCGGTAGTGAACTCGAGTCTCATCACGCGTCCGCTGAAGTCGTGTTTATATTTTACACGTCCTCTTGTTGACATATGAAGTATTGGTATGACGGTGGTGATTGGCCAAATATCAAGAGAATCTCCCCTTTCAACCAACCAGCAATCTTTATACAGACATGGCTCTGATAGTTACCCAGGAGATTTAAATATCACTCTTGCACATCGTTATTTAGGGATTCCCCCCCCCCACGAAAGATATTTTATTTTATGCTGAAATAAAGATTGATGTTTAATAACTAAATCATTAGTTCCTATGTATTTTACACAGCGAAAATAAGCTTAGGGCAATTTCTTTGTTTTCTTGACCTCGCCACACATACATTAGTAAACCCATTTACATTGACAATTATTCACCCCATCATGCATAAATGATCAACTATTATGCCTCTGTACTAGTATTTTTAGCCTATACATTGCCCCCAACTATTTTCCTGCACATCCCGCTTGCTTTGCGGTTTCTGGGCTGCTATTCTTTTGCAGCACCTGGGCCAGGAACTTTTCATCGGGGCTGACAACTTTTAGGACTTGCCAGCTCTGGTATCTGATGATTTGTTTAGGGAACTTCAAACACTGATATATATATATATATATATATATATATATATATATATATATATATATATGGGTCACCTCTGTGGTATAGCGGTAGAGTGTTGGACCACAGATCAATACCACCCGTGTTCGAATCTTGGCGTGGGAATATCTGAAGGTTGTTTTATCTTTGACTTCACTTCATTACCTTTGGAGGTCACTCGGCACAATTTAGCCTACCATGTGCACAAAAGCGGCTGTAAAACACCAATTATCTTATATATGTGTGTGTGTGTGTGGAAGAGGCAGTTGTACTTGAAATTCTTGATTACGGATGTTTGCATAAATAAATGCTGTCTGTCTATACACATGCGCACAGGAAGCTACACTACCTTGTTCTTGTACAAGTGACGTGTTATTGACATGTATAATAGATCTTCATTCATTAGCAGATTGGTCACAGAGACCTCCACACAGGCACGTTTGTATGCATGGACGTACACACACATACGCACGCACACTTCAAATGAGTACTAATTACTGAAATGGACTGATTTTAGTACCTAAGCACATACTTTATACACAAATTTGTATCAATACATTCGTTGACCCAGTACTAGTACTAAACAGATACTGTTAGCTGTCAATTAGATTAGAGTTTGATATTAGGAACAAATTGCGTACAGATCTTTTTATTGTTTATCGGAAATTCAATATCCATTATCATTATGCTATATAATATCACCCAAGTACCTAGTTATCTGATATGCAACAATAAACATTTTATGTCGCTATCACTTCATACCATGGTACACTGAGCCTGGTAGTAGTAATTACCGGGAAATGGAATGCTTATCTTGTATGGATCACAGAATGTTGGATGGACCCCTCTAATATATCCGTCTTTGCTTCATTATCCTAGTACATAATAATAATGACTGAAATGACAGTTTTATTTGACTAACTACTTTAAGCGATGGAGACACAGATAGTCTATAATTCTAAACAAATTAAAAATATATCAATGGTGAAAACTTTGGCAGTATCCTGAATAGATGTAAAACTCTCCAATCTGTAATACCTCGATCGGGATTTATTAGATTTCCGTAAACTCGAAATATACCAAATAAAAGGCTCCTCACCATATATCCCCGCACTAGGACTGCTAAGAGTTGTAATGACTGTATGTTTATTTTATATACCACCACAACAGACTCAGTTAATAGAAGAACGTTGTATCGGTTTTAGCGCGCCAATTGGACTTAAAATTGAATATGTATCTTTTTCAGAAATTCTGCTCCATTTATATACACGACCTGATAGATTAGTACACTTCAGGCGAACACGAAATATTAAAACAATTCTATAGACGACACTAATAATGTTATAATTAGCTGTTAAATCGTAAAAGAACTCCATTATTTATACAGGAACATTGTTGACAAACAATTAATTATATACATTACGACCTTGATTATCGGTTGTATCTGGCTTTAAATGTGACTTATTTTGTTTATTTATTATCTATCATCTTATTTTATTATGACCATTATTTTTATTATTGAGGTTTGTAAACAAATAATCAAACTTCTCTTTTTCTGATGATTTTTACGGACACTTTTGTACACATGATAAGCTAAATGGGCCAAGCTCAAGTATTAAACTGATGAGAACATTATTTGTATTTTCAAAAAGTTTTTACATATTTAGTTTATTTAATTTCTTATTGCCTGTGATGTTGCTTTTGTTGTTGATAATTGTAATTTTTGATTGGTGTTATTGTTGGCCAGGTTATCGCTTATAATACACTTTACTAAATTTGTACAAGATATTACATGTTATTTCGAACATCTTCAGTGTTAACAGTTAGCTGGTGCCTTAATGAATCAGATACATCACGAATGATAATTTATTATCAGTGTTAAAGACCGTGTAACAAATATCCACTTGACCCTTAATCGTTTATTAAGTGTGTGTTAGTTTTATACGCCATTATAAATAAAGGAAATATCTCACATATGACATATATATTTGTTATGTGAAAATATAGAAAAACTTACTTTCTCACCAACTTTGGTTGTTGTTATTTTTTTTATTTTGTAAAGATGCTAATTTGGAATGCGATTCCCGAACAGGTAACCTATAATTTTTGATCATTGTATTGCTATTCTTAAACATATAATTTCTACCTGAATCTGTACTTCACCGTATTTCCAGAATCACATCCTTCCGTTGATAGCGAACAAGACATACCATTCAAGTAATATTACGATTGTTGTGGTTATAATTAACTGGTGATGTGCCATTTTGTTAGCTTACAACATCAGCCTGCCGCTGTCTACTGGTGGTTTTCTACCCCATATCTGCAGTTCGTCTAGCTCTCACCAGATGGCGAGTGGGTTTTGGGATTGTGAAGAAGTAAGCTTATATATCATTGGATATTAGAAGCATCACAATCCGTGCTCTATCCCAATATTGATTTGCAATTTAGTCTCCAGTAGATGTTAATCGTACGAAATATCATATACTCTGACATGGATTTTTGTTGGATGAACTAATGGTATTAAGACTTATTTTTTGTTATGCCATAAAAATGGATCTAAATGGTTTTAGATCAACCCAAATCTAGAATTAGTTGATAGTCGATTCTCAAAATAATTTACCTAGAGAAATGACACTTAGTTCTATAGATTGCCCAAATTCTGTTTTACCAATTACCTATCTCAAGATCTCACCCATAAAACCATAAAATTGTTTGGCATTCACACCAATGAAATATTTCAAACGGGAAATGTTTGGGATTCAGTGATGTTTCGTATTTTCTAATATCGTTTTGTTTCGATGTGACACGTGATGGAAAGAGCTGATTCAATATGTCACAAGAAAACAGGAAAAAATGACCATAAACCAAGGACTATGTTGCGACTAAACCGACAGGAATCACCCGCCATAGTCATATTTTACCTGTTTACAAAGGTATCTCCGTCATTCACATTTCTCACTGACAATTTTCTATTCCAAGTAGCTACCTATTTGAAAAATTAAGTATTTTAATCGGGACAAATAAATCAAAATCAGCGTAAAATAACTGAAAATATATCCAGAAAAGAAAATGTGAATATCCGGCTACGTGGAATAAATAATCCAGAACAACTCAGACATGAAACGACGTTCCTGAATGAACTTGTCCGGATAAACGAATACCCAGTTCCGGATGACCGGCATAACGAGACATGGCTGTAATTAAACTTCCTAATATGGTAATTCATTAATATTTTATTTATTGCCATAACAAATAACGAACGAGAAGATATTAGGTCATATTACCTAGTACTCTTCCATTCAAGATAATTAATGTAAAACGACTAATAGTAAACGTTGGTTTTCAGCAGAACCTCATCTTAAGTTATATAAGAAATATGATTATGAATTGCAATAATCGCAATTAAAAAAATGTAATACTATAAATTATAAATCATTTTATTTATACACGATGACGACTGTCTGGGATAATGAGCTTCTATCAGATCTATTATAGATATATTATTAGTACTTTATGATAACTAACTATTGTACAAAGGATTTATCACAGATTAGCACAAACATAACACCTTTAATATAAAATATTGTCATAATACATGATAAATGGGATTAAAATTAGTCGAAATTTATCATCACGTGGGTATGCCGAATCATGATCTTTCTGTCGCGGTGTCTGTCTGTCTATGTGTTCTTGCCATTAGCGTATCAGTATTTTGTTTTGACACGCTATCTGATATTCAAGGCGTAAAGTAATTAATATGACGGTGAGAATCTCGAAGAATCTTATTTGAGTTCTCTCTCGATCCGCCCATCTCTCTCTCTCACTCCCACCTCCACCCCCTCTCTCTCTCCCGCTCCCCCATATATATATATATATATATATATATATATATATATATCCTTTGATCCCCTCTCTTGACACATTCCAATACAAATAAATAAATACAGATACAAACAAAGAAATATAACATAACACAAAAAAGACAACATAATACTGAAATTATCATCAGTTTTCCTTTTTAATTATGACTTAAGATGAACATTGTTTTTAAACTGTCAGTTCAGGGGGGGGGGGGCTTCTCTCTCTCTCTCTCTTTGTGTGTGTGTGTGTGTGTGTGTAGGAGGGGGTTCGGATATGCTGTATAATAAAGTGTACGGCCTGTAAATATTTACATTTAGGAGTGACATTTATTTGTCTACCTTTGTTGTTCGTCCAAATATTGTCACTAACGTTTAGAGGTACTAGTTCATCAAGTTCACTAATATTTGGTCCTTTGAGATTGTTTGTGTTCGCTGTTTATGTAGTATAATGTACAGTCTCAGGACATAAAAGACTTTTTAGGTTCCAGTACCTTCGTTTTAATTTTTATGAGTTAATATATTTAATAATACAACTCATTTTGGCCACGGATTTATCTCAAGGGAAGCATATCTTTAACTTTGTGATGCACTTCCGGTAAGGTTTATAGGTGTTTAAGGTAATCATAATTTTTAATAATAAATAATCCAATGGCTTATACTTGTAGAAAATAACTAGAAACAAATAATTTAGGACTGACTGTGTGTGTGTATGTGTCGATACGATGAATCATCTCTGATTCAGTTAGTAGTTCTTCTGGTTATGATTCAAATCCCACTCTTATCTGTGTCTGGGGGATATTTCATCTAATAATCTCATTTATTTGGGAAGTAATTACTCCGCCATATGTCTGTGATATGACGACCACCGAAGTTAACCAAAAGATGACCCCCTAATCCACTCACTCACTCACTCACTCACTCACTCACTCCCCTCACTTGAACTTAATTCGATGTATATAAAATAGGAACTTGACTGAAAACAAATATTTTGAAACATTCTGAAACAACAAATAGAGCTCAATATAATAAACTATGTGGCGGTCGTTGTTGTTGTTATTGTTACAATAATTTTATTTCCATGGTACTTTTACGTTAGAATTGCGAGTCTTTATATTTTCTAGATATCATAGGTAATGACCATTTATTTTGGTTTATAAAGGCTTCAGTGTTATAGTCTGGCGGGATCGTCGCCATGGCAACGCTCTCTACCACTGTGGAGATTAATAATAACGGGAAAATGCGGGATTTCTTATTCTTCTGTTCCCAAAGGAAGGACAAATTTCAAGTCACTGAAGTCTGTGATAAATATTCCGACTGATTGTTTGTTCAATTTCTCACCGAAACCAAAACATCGTTAGAGCTAATGTAAGGGAACAAATGTTCGTTCATATTTCATAGCCTCTTTTATGCACGTGGTAGGCTAAGTGGGCCAACCGACCATCAAATGTAATGATGTGAAGTGATAGATGAAACACCCTTCAGAAGTAGCAAGCTAAGCCGCGATCTGAACCCCTGTGCTGAAGATCTCTGGCAAAAACGACTAACAACTCAGCTTGAATGTTTGATGATACGTTAATTATTATCTTAGTAATTTTCTCATCTATTTTAAAATCTGGATTTTGCCTAATATTTCTAATGAGCAGATTATATTACTTTTTATTATGTCATTTATAAATTTTAGTGATCTTACATTGATGACAAACAGAACCTTACTTCTAAGGAAGTAAATGGACAATTAAAAAAAGTTATTTATTTCCACAAAATAATCTTCAAACGGAAAAATAACTACAAAATATTACGTACACAATTAATGTTTACAAGTTGTAATTTAAATGTTTCATCATATACCTATTTGATACCTCAACTGATGTATGTGTATTGTGTCTTATCATAATTGACGTCTACAAAAATTATTAAAAAAAATAAAACTAGTTATAACCAAAAACGTCAATGTGAATAATGTCCTCGGTTGATAAGAATATTTTGTAGACTAATTAACAAAACAGTAAAATAATAATTGAATAAAAGATACTGAAATTGGGTAATTAGATTATGATAATATATATCATACGCATCTTTATCTAATTTAATTGAGATAAATGATAAATCATTAATTGAATCAATGAGGAGATGAGGGACTGGGAAGCTATATATACCGGAAGTTATGTACCGGATCTGATAGAATTAATTGTTGTGAGATTATAAACAAATGGAATGAACTTAATGATGGATAAAATAATAAATCTAAATAATGAATTTGATTAAATATGTCGAAGGTATTGTTAGTGAACATTGAACAGAACAGTGACGTCACTAGGTTATATTAATACAAGAAGGTGAACATTTAAATACACCGAGGAGGGGAAGTAGGAGGGGGTGGATTAGTGATTGAGGTCCATCTACAGCACCTGTATATATAGAGTATTGAGTTTTAAAGAATATTTTAGTCATTGACTGGGTTTTTATGTTTGGGTTAAGTAAGAAGAAAGTCAAATTACCATGTTCCACATTAAGACACCTGCCTATGACAGTCACCTGGTTTTAGGAACTTGTTCACGTCAAAACAGGATGATAGATGCCTCTTGTTTTTGTCAATGATGAGATATGTTTATATGTTGACGATGTCACTATTTAGACATAACACTTTCTTAATTAGTGATTATCACATCATCTGTTACAGACATTGCTGACATTAATAACAACAGACAGATAACAGATGACTGTAGCTTGATAAATATACGTCTGCTGTGTCGCTGATTGTTGGCAGACAGTGACAGACTGCCAGGCAGATGAACAGACAGACTGACAGATAGATATCTCACGGGGTCAATAAACTGGAGCCTTATCATGTTAGGTGTTAGAAGTGTGATAAGAGACTAGTAAAGTGAATGATGAGTAGAGATTCTGGACGATTCATCATGTAGCTAATTCGAGAGAAGAGACCAATCATACTGAGAGATTTCGAAAGTTTGTTATGTTATGTTGTGTGTGTATGTATATGTGTATATATATATATATATATATATATATATATGTGTGTTGTGTGGTGTGTGTGTGTGTGTGTGCCGTTCGCTTACTCGTATCTGTCTCTCCCTATATCCCCGTCTGTCCATCAACCAGACACTACATATATATATGTTACTCCGACATCTAATCAGAAGATTAACAGTCTTCATGAAGTACACCTGCGGCGGATTATCATAACGTACACCGAATCATCGCCCGACTACCTCTATCGGTAACGTTTCAACAACAACAACATTTCATATACACAAATTGGCCATTTGTGGCTCATACGTATTCCATAAACGAAATTTGTGACGTCAAGTGATCATTTACAGACATGCATTAACCTTCTTTGTGTGTATGGCTCCTACAACAATGAGAAACAGCAATACTACAGTATAACACGGGAAGGGTCAAATATATACAATTGCCGGCCATCACAACTAATGTGTTCCTGAACACCGGCTACTGACCCAGTGCATCGAGCTATCCCTCCCGCCCTGGTTTATGACATCATCAGTCTGTGTGCACTGACGTAACGCCATGAACGTCAGCGTGAACGCCCAACGGAAATGGGAGGCGCCGAAAGACGAGGCCCCACAAGTAGTGCCCACAAAACGTTCTAAACCGCTTGATGTAGAGGTAAGTTGTTGTTTATGTTATTGGTATTATTGTTGTTGTTTTCATTGTTGCTGTTGTTATTAGGTTTTACTTTGTAATCTTGTCTATTTCTGACGTTCCTGTGTGATCGTTGTCTCCTATGACGTAGACTGTGGTGTATTTAATTATTTTTCCTGTTATACGACTAGGTAATGAATGTTTTAATGTCATTAAACGCCAGTTTAGGTCGTTCAGTATGAGATAAGCTAAATTGACGGCTACTGTCTGTCTTTCTCTATCTATCTATCTGTCTATCTCTATTTATCTCTGTTTATCTATCTACCCATGTATCTCACACACTACTATCTTACTGTCTCTCCATTATCTATCTACTAGTATCTATTTATCTATCATTCTTTTCTCTATCTATTTATCCACCTATCCATCTATCTATTTCTCACACACATACCGTATATATATATATATATATATATATATCTGAGCCCTCTGACAGCGCAGTGGGTAGTAGATTATGGTGCAAATATCCATGTTGTCGGTTCGAATCCGACTTATATATGTGATGGTTCCCTAAAGAGTCAGCCCTCTGTCATATGTCCAATGTGTGATCTCTGTCATATGTCCCATGTGTGATCTCTGTCATATGCCCCATGTGTGATCTCTGTCATATGTTCCATGTGTGATCAGGCTAAATAAAATATCATATCCATGTATGTTTGTTTGTTAATATATTTACGTGCGAACCTCCTTCTCCTCTTCAACAACAACAACAACGATGGACGACGACAACGACAACAACAACAACAACAACCAACCAACTCATCATAACGTGACCGAGTTCTTAAAAATCATAACGTTATTTGACACTCAGTTTCCTACTATTTATTATTGATAGCGATTATTTTTCATGTAATGTTTCTATATGATCGTATAATAGTATTATATTAGCTGATTGTTTGACATTGGGTCTGTTTCAACCCGTGTATTAATTAGAAATTATAACACTGAAATTACAATATTGACGAAGAAGAAACATTATAACTAACAACATCTGACAGTGGAAGGCCCAGTTAGCTTAATGTGTGTACAAAAGTGGCCGTAAAACAGTAGCAGCAACAACAGCAATAGCAGCATCAACAACAGTAGCAGCGAGAACAACAGAAGACAGTGACGTAGCCGCTGTTGTTTTTTTATTTGTCTCTTAACTTCACGCAGTATGTTTGGGGTCTTAAATGGTTATTAAATGGCATCTAATAGGAGGCGTCCCTCCCACACAAAATAATTATGGAAGAATATTATTTTTTATATTTTAACGTCGTAATATGCTCTATTGTTAGCACAATCATCATATTTGAACCATATTTGTATACAAAGAACTCAGGTCAGACTAGTACTTTTTAAACAAAAAGGCTTTTCTTGGGGAATAATTTTATAAATGTAATTATGTCACTTTGAAATTTGAAACTTAATCAGGAAGGTACACATCTGCTCACCTGAAGAAGAAAACATTTATGGTGATGTTGATGCTAATAAAATTATTAATAAAAAGTAATGTATATCTAATATACCGTCTTTATTTGAACCATATTTGTATACAAAGAACTCAGGTCAGACTAGTACTTTTTAAACTAAAAAGCTTTTCTTGGGGAATAATTTTATAAATGTAATTATGTCACTTTGAAATTCGAAACTTAATCAGGAAGAATTAAATTTAATACTTATATTATCCCTGTAATAATAATAATAATAATAATATTAATAATCGGTCTCTACTATACCAGACCTAATTTTTCAATCACAATGGTGTAAACTCAAGAAAAACGACAACAACCATATTACTACTACAACAACTACTAATTACAACAACAAAGCAACAGTAACAACAACAACAGCACCATCAACAACAAAATAATAGCATTTATTATAACAATAACCAATATCTGCCTTTTATGACATTCAGTGATACTGTCGTTTTGTGTTTCTATTCAATATACAGCTACCCCTTAACATTATTTAAATGAAATATTTCAATATATAAACAATATCTATAAAGCAAGAAATTCAAACAAAGGCCAAAATTTAGGGTGGAATAATCGGAGTCGCCAAGCAAAATAAATTTCAGACCCGCAATCCATTGCCCTGCAGAGAAATATTTAATTTAGGCCCGCCTCGCAACCCGCGGAGAGCCGTCAAGCGCGTGCATCGATTTGATACGCACACACGCACACATACACGCGCGCTAGATAGATCCAAACAGACTGATAGATAGGGGCAAAACATGAAAATGATAATTATGATGGTGATCATAAGATTCGTGCATTGACTGGCTGACTGACTCATTCACCTATGTGATAGCTATTCCCACATCCCCCCCCCCCCGCCGTCGAAGCAGCCAAGAAAAAAATAATGGTTTGTGTTAATAGTTTTCTAGTCGTAATACCTCGTAAAATAAACTATTTTATGTGTAGATGTTTTAACGATATCGTGGTATCTGTAATGCAATTTGTTTTCAAAATATGCTCATCAATCGAGCTTGAACATTTGAACCATTTACGGTATCCGACAGTTAACAGATATTCCAGTCGGTACACACCTTCCCCAAACCATCTGTAAATTTGAACTCTACTCAAATATAATCTGTGAGTATTTTCATGATGGAGAGAAAAAAATAGATCGTTCAATCTACATCTTTACAGTGGGATTTAGCAATCATTGCTACCTATTAATATTCAGCCCCTCCCCCAATATCTATGAAATCCCCAGACCTAAATATGTATTTTCCTGGCAAAAGTGAATACAATATATACTTAAGCTATTGTTATGTAGTAGCGACATGCAGCGAGTCGTTGCTATCCAAGAGTATCCCATTGGTTATATCAGAGTGTAGTACTCCAAGATTGGAACACGACAGGTCAAAGTGCTAGCATGTAGCGCATCAAGGTCATAATAGGGCAGGTCGCGCTGCTCGACTGTAGCGCAGCAAAACCAGAATACCGGAAGTCGTCGTGTCCGGATGTAGTACATCAATATACGGATTATATATGATTGAACGTATTGAGTTCTTAACTAATTGCTAATTGTTTTATACGTCGACCATCTGTCGGCAACGGTGTGTGTGTATGTGTGTGTCTGTCTGTCTCTCTGTCTGTCTGTCGGCGCGTCCAGTTTTCCCATATAAACGTACAGTCCCCCCGAGACCAAGGGACTACAGCCAGTATATGACCCTGGGTCCCCTAAACACCAAGAACGTTACCCGGGACGGGTCGACCTAGGAGTCCACTTAATTACGGAATTGTTTCTCGAGACATCAATAGTTAATTCAGGTCGAATGAGATTTACATACTAAGTGGCCGATATGTGAAGAAGACAGGGTGTTAGAGAGTTACCGGCTTACACTAGACGTCTAAGCTGAGATCAGGATATATATATATATATATATATATATATATATAAAGCGATTCTACAGATATCTATGAGGGTTAGGAGTTTGATTCAGTTACATGAAATTGACAGTTTTCGATCACTCTCAACGAGATTATAGCAAGATCCACTAAGACAAAAAATAGTCCTTAGGAGGGTATAATGCCTGGGGCAACGTAGTCAATGTGGAGAATATGTATATATATATATATATATATATATACCCGCACACACATATACACGCAAACTGTTGAGCAATTAGATTAACTAAGTCACTGAGTTGGATTCTGATCCCGCGTAAGAGCTAAACCTAAGGAGGTGGCCCTAGTTCGTCGTATCTAAGAGACTCTACTGGCTGGTTGTACTTAGTCTGGTCTTGGGTTTTAATTTTATTGGTAAGAGCTCGTTCGCTCAACGTCAGTGTTTACAGATCCAGAACGGACGACGACACGTGACCACTAGCTCGATATCACCTATTTATCGCCCTCTGTATCATCGTAAGACCACACGCCATCAAGCGGATGAAGATCATAGCAACGACAACATTAGAAGATTAATTAACATTTGGGCGAAACGATCGGGATCCACATAACCAGCAAACAGGAAATATAAGGTATTCCAGGGTCAGGATCCCTCGAAGCCCGTCTATATATGTTACAAACACACACACACACACACACACACACACGTCCAATTTCAACGAAAATAGCCATATTCTATATTTACGTCGTTTCTTCCCTGGCACACCTGTTCACTAGGACGCGGATCCAGGAGAGAGTTAACCTCACACTTGGCCGATGGGTGGCGCTAGATGGGCGTGACGTATCGCCGACAAGCGATAACAGAGGGAGTCGGTAACTTGTTAGTCAGACGGCGATATCCCTGTGTCAGACGTCGGGGACTATTTTCGGCGGCGGAGTGATTTGTGGTTTTCTCACTTCGGAGACACTAAAAAGTGGCACGCTTGGTATACCAAGCAATGTAACACGGAGATGTTACCAGATAACAATATATAACCTTCATTTGGCAGACGTAACAACAAAACTTTGATGAATTTGTTTAATTTCACTCCACATCACCGTATTACTATGCCGCTTCCGGTGTTTGATGGCTGACACTGACCTGGCGGGATCCAGACGAAAAATCCGAGCCGTCATCTGGCTGGTTTTAGACCTATAACAACGTTTAAGCTGTTAGTGTGACTGGAGCGAGGACTTAGACTTTCTGAGTCCATTGTTCTTTTAGTCCGTATAAACAGCTGTTGTAGTAGTAGACATTCAATGTAAGCGATATATGGCTAGTGTGACGGTGATATACAGTGAACCCCGGTAGTCCGTTTGTTTCTCGATTACGCTCCATACACTAAAGCCTTGATAGGCGACGGGGAATCACGTGACGGGACCAATGTTAGCATCTACGGCATCAGTGACCCCCCTCCCCCAACACCACCAGCACCACGAATACCACACTTTGTGGTGGCCCTACCGTGGGGCGCGCCCCCAAACAGCACGCTGTAGTCCTGACAGATAACCAGCAATATACAGTCGAAGCTGTGATACCGTACCCAGTGCCGATAGTTCCTGTTCCTGGATCAGATAAAAACGGGGATTATGACGTGTGGATCAGGAATCCAGGTGATATCACGACAAACGCCGATCCCGAAAAGGATTACAGCTAAACGATACGTGACCTGTTAGGGTAACCTAGGAGGTAAGGAAACTGTCGTCGAGATCTGTTGCTTAGGAAACACCCAGCGAGGACGCCGTAACCATGGCACACAGCGCCGGAACCAGTGCTAATGTGAAGGACACCGGTCCGCCGACAGCGCCATCTGTCACCAAGAATATGGCACAATTTGCTAATCCTAAACAGTTCGTGGATATGATAGAAATGTTGGTGAGTTGACCGATATCCGTAATTAAACTCTGTTAGCCCAGTTACATATATTATGAAACTTGCCTGAATGGGCCCAATTACACACAAGAGAGAGAGAGAGAGAGAGATAGAGAATCATATTACGCTATAGGATCGACGTATAAGTTGGACTTCCGGTATCGTTGTTTTTGTTTACTTTTCGTCACTTCGTCACTACCTAAGTGACAACAATCTACCCTATCGTACCTAACACTACGCAGTACGCTATCCTAGCCATCTCTACGCTACCCAACTCTACTTTAATATAATCTACTCTGCTGTGCTATACCATACCCTACCTTACTCTACCCTGTTCTACTATATTTATTATAGTGAATTTCTACTACCAAGAGAACATATCTAAATTAACTAGTGTGTTATAACAAGCTGACTATGTAGTTGATTGATGATTGATGTTTTATGGCCCATTTTGTGCACATGGTAGGCTAAATGGGCCGAGCGACCTCCAAAGGTAATGAATCGAAGTCAAAGATGAAACACTCTTCAGATATGCCCACGCCGAGATTCGAACTCAAGTGGTAGTGATTTGTAGTCCAACGCGCTACCAACAAGACCACGGAGGCGCCCGAGCTGACTCTGTATATAAACCATCGGATACCCACCATCGCATACCTACCATTGCATACCCACCATCACATACCCACTGTAACATACAGACCGTAATATAGCCAAACTCTGTTACCCAATTTCGCTTGCCTACCGTAATATATCCACATCACACACACACACACACACACACACACACACACATATGCAAACTCAGATACCCGATTTTGTTGGATAATCCTTTAGTTTCACTATTTACATCTGTCAGCGTTCTGTCAGTATGACACTCTGGGGACGGTGAGGCATCCGTTAGGTACAGCAGCGGTAGGGACGCTGTGGGCATGTTGTGGGAATGCGGGAAAGGTGTTACAGGGAGGTTACAAGAATGTTACAGGGTGTGCAGGTGTTTGGTGCCCAGTCGTATCATTAATAATGGATAAGTAACCCGATGCAAATCACTGCCTGGACGTAGCTCAATCGTTACCGGCATTCTGACGTCATCAAACCTTGGTCGTGACGTCATCCTCACACTGAGCAGGCACATGACCAGAGTAACTATCGACTAGATCCGCTTCATCTACGATCACGATAGACACGCTACGTTACATCCTTTATAAACCGGAAGTCAACGATTACTGAGTACGGACAGCTGATGGGACCGGATGTGACGTATTGGAGCAAGATAGTTGATATGTTGAGGAACTGTAGTTTGATTGGTCGAATGAAGACGTTAAAGGGAGATGCTAGCGTGATATTTAATATCTAACTGCAAACTTCCCGGTTCTGGGTTCTAAACCTACTCCTACCTGTGTTTGTGCGTGATGTTTTTTTCTAGAAAATTACCCCTCGACCACACACCCTAGGTGTGACCAGTGTCAAAGGTTTATAAAAACACTCACTCATTCACTCACTTACCCTAGTCTCACAAACGACCAGACCTAGTTAGTTGTTGTAGACATCAAGTGATAAAAGGGAAGTATATCAGATTTTATAATGATAGGAAATGGTTAGTAAAAACATCATTAACTTGTTGATGTTGTATTATTTGTATAAGTTTAATTGAACACGTAGTATCGTTCTGACCGGAAGTTGGTGACAGCGAGTCAGATGAATCACGTATAACTTGCCGTATAGTTTCCAACAACGACACAATGTCTAATATTAGCACATACCATCTTCAGCAATAAAGTACACATAAATGTAGAAATATGTCCCTTTTAAGGCGATTAATGACATTCACGATGATATGTGCTCTACTTTTCAAAGAATGATAACAAATATTGCTATTCTTCTGGGTAGGTCAGATATATCATTGCCATGTTCGTTTTACTGTAATTGCATATTATTATTATCATCATCATCATCATCATTATCATCATCATAATCATCAATTAACCTGATTCCACTGGAGAAGTTATTTTAAAACCTCTACCACATATCAAACACTGACCCGTGCTTGATATATTTCAAGCTATGCAGTATATCAAGAACGGATTGGTGATTTGGGAGTAGGTTGTTAATCGGCTATCTTATTAGCATATCGTAGACTCGTAACTATAATTTGATTTCCCACTGAAAGAGACCATCGTTTAAGACACGGCCTTCCGTCAGGTGGTAATAAGTATGTTTAGTATTAATGCGCGAAAGAAAATAGTGCTACATCCGGGATATGGGATAAGCGTAGTTGTTGACGTATTATTTAATGATTAAGAATAAATAGCCTGGAAGGATGACGTTGATAAAGGGTCTCCAAATGTACATTTAGAACAAGATGAAGTTGAAATGTTAGCATATATATATATATATATATATATATATATATATATACACACACACACCGAACGTTTAGTACAATAAGAGTACATAATAGCTGATACTAATATGAGTAGAGAACGTTTGCTACTAATAAACAAACTTGGTTAACACTCCGATCGTTGACTTTTATTTACTGCACAATCAACAAGTAATTGATTTCATCTCCATTTCTATTGTCGCATAAATGTGCACAATGAGTATAGATAATTAGTTATTTGGTGCAATTAGTTCAATAAGGTTAACAAACTGTTTTAACTCAAATTCTGAAACTTCCTACCTAACTGACGTTACCCTTCTAATAATAATTCCCTTTATTGGCATTAGTACTCACCCTATCACTACTATGTTGCAAGTTATATCTAAAATACGTGTTATTGTGGGTAGAAATATTGTAATAAGTTTGTGTATAGGCCGATCGCTTTGAGCTGGCCAACATGTGCACGCATGCCCAGTGTTGGCACGTGGAGAGTGATGACGTTACACACATAACCGAGCAAAACTAATTCGTCAGTACGCGGATCTTGCGAATACGCATCATTAACATTTTATACGTTTTGTTATGTTTTTAATGTTTAATAAAATGATAGTTCTAATAAACATAATATATCAAATGGCTTGAATTAATCTTTTTTAATATGAAATTATATATTTTGGAGAGAGATGAAAATTAGGAAAGGTCCTCTAAAAGACTCTCTGTCAATTATAATGCAAAGTAGTTTTAGTATTAGCAGTAGTAGTAGTTGTAGTGATGGTGCTGATGATTATAACAATAATAATTATTATTATTATTACATCATATCGTTTTAGGATTGTTTATTGTCTTATGTATTGTTATTATTATTATTATTATTATTATTGTTGTGGTGGTGATGGTAGAGGTTGCGTCAATCTTAAAGAAGACCTGTTAGTGTGTTTGTATGTGCGTGCGTGCGTGCGCGCGCGCGATTAGTGTCAGCCATTGAACCAGTAACTTGTAGCCATTTACCAGTTCACAACCAACCATCCCTAATATCGTATGTCTTTTGTGGCGTCCCAGTTTTATATCTCGTCATTGTTTATGTTTCGTTGTCTCCATCTTGTATCTGGTATGATGAGTAAGACGCCCAAAGGATAGGAAGAAGGAATATCATCGCCATTAGGCAGTCATTAAATGATCGGATGATGACAACATTGTTCGGAGGTGGGGGAGGGGGGAGGTTGTTATAGTCCCACTTGGTGAGACTATATTGGCTAACCTCAGGAACTCTGTGCCGTTGAACATTCAATCATCTCCGATATTTATTGCAATCAAACGGAACTTAAAAACCTAACTGTTTCCAGAAGTCTAGTCAGATATACATTATGTTTATTTTTATGGTCTAGCTCATTGTATTTAATCTATTTTAAACCTTTTTTCTCGGGCTGTTATTATTATAAAGTATTTTAGAACAGTTCGCTGTAAATGACTTAATATTTGAGCAGACTCGCGAGATTCTAATGAACGCAAACTTCAATATTCTAGAATATTTATATCTTAACGTTACCTCATGACAGCCAATTCATCTCCAGGATAATAAATAATTAAAATAGCAAGATATTTAATAAATGAATCTGTGTATGTGGTAGTAAATACCCAAATTTGGGCCTAAGTCTCCTCTATGTATTTTAGCAGTCAACTTATTACAAAATATATTTCGTTATCAGTCAATTAAAAAATAACTATTAGTATTACATTCTTATACTATAATATATATATATATATATATATATATATATATATATATATATATATATATATATATATATATATATATATATATATATATACAACAAAATGTCCTGTACTATCCAGGTCGAGAGCAGCTAACTGTATTCTAGCCGCATAGCAGTGCTAAGGTACCCGAAAGACATGTACCACGTTCGTGTTTCCGACGTTCATTAACTGTACTAAAGTCTAAACGTTAATGTGTAGTTATACTATATTCGTCTACTGTATACTCAGAAACTAGTACTCATTTACTGGTATTTATATTGTGGTGTTATAGAACCTGTCCCCGTAATCACTTCCCCTAGAACAACAGACGAGTACCAAGTTTGACATTTGTCCATATGATTGTACGGGTCAATATCAGGGGATAATTGACAGAAATAAAAACAAAATCCTTAGTGGAAACCATATTTTAAGTCCTTAGAAAAGTGGATCTAATATCAACCACCTGGGCTGCAAGGAAAGGCGCCAACATAAAATAGGTTTATTGTAATATAAAATAGTCGGAGTACATCATTATTAATGGCAGTAATATATCCAGGTTTGAATAGTCATCTGGATACGAGCTAGCCATCCTAATATAATGTCTAAATAGGACAATGTTATGTTTGACGACTCTAATAAGATCACAGACCATACAGATATTGAGCAGATGTGATGATGATACTTTGATGTCCCATTATAAACATGGCCGGTTCTAGCATATCGGATTCTTGGTATATAAGAAAATGTGATATAGTTTATGTAATCCAATTTGTTTTATAAATATGAGTACAGAGCCAAGCCACGAAACGATATTGTTCCTGACAACGAGTAAACATGTAAACATATGTGTGTTAATGAATGACAAACTGGTTATAAACACCGAATGTTTACAGTTGTCATGGGAATGAAGGCCGTTTATATCCAGAATATGGTATTTTCATTCCCACAGTTCATGTATTTCTTGGGATACTTTTCTGTCGTCAAAGTGAGCAAGATATCGTGGCCAAGTTATTCAAATTATATCAGTGAGAAAACACTGTTTGTACGCAAAACTCTCATGCAATTCAGAATGCCTAAATCCTTCCACATATGTTCTGAATTTTGGTAATTATAGTACTCAAGCACCGCACAAAATTCATAAAATATGTTTTTAAACACGCACAAATTCCAATAAATCATTTAAAACTAAATATACCGATACAGTCGGGTTGTTTAAATCTATTATAATCTATCGCCGTCCGGATAGGTTCTCATTCCTTGCTCAATCGGTCACCGAACATTGGCAGTCAGTTGCTGAATTAGAACCAAGAACCCCACATTTTGTATCGCACCACTCTACCACTGGACCACCGCGAGCCACGTTAAAGACTAATTTTGTTTAACTCTATAACCTCTTAGCGAGTTGACAAAGTTTACTATACCTATTTTATTTGTAAATTGATATCTATTAGCATGTATGCAATTAATTTTTGGAATGAATTATGTAACCTAATTTTAAAAGTGTTAAATGTGTTATATCTTTCATTCAATTTAACGCTAGATGAAAAAATTATCAACTTATATATATATATATATATATATATATATATATATATATATATATATATATATTACAGCTAATCTGTATAATCAGGTAATATGTATATTACCTAAAATGTTCAGGTAATCTGTATTAAATCTCAGTTAACAATAGACGTATTACCTCAATATTTCAGGTAATATACGTATTATACAGATTATACAGATTAACTGTAACACACACACACACACACACACGAGAGAGAGAGAGAGAGAGAGAGAGAGAGAGAGAGAGAGACTATCATTAGCAAGTTGATCTTGGGTATATCTGGGTATATATAGAATACTCAATCAGTTTCAACTGTAGCAACAACTACTACTTCTACTACTTCTACTATTAGCTATACTACTACTAGTATTATTTATACTACTCCTACTGTTGGTACAATTAATACTAATACTACTATTAATACTACTACTATTAATACTGCTGTTACCACTACTACTACAAAGTACTACTAAAGCAAAAGTATGGAGTGCTTTATTGTTTATTCCGTGTCAGTCGGTAAAATCATTTACCAAAGAAAAATTCCAAATTGTAATTACTTGTAATGGGTAAGTGATTTAATTGATCTGATATAATTGACGGTACTGTGGGAACGGCAACGAAACTTAGTTATAGTATAGTAAAAGCTCTACAATCAGGTCATTATGATAATCCGTATGATATTGGGTGACCGGAATAGAGAGCTAGTCTAATTACAGATATTGTTACGAACGAGATCGTGAAATTAATAAATTTTCAAATTACTCAAATGTAAATCGCGTACTTAAAATATTTCTGTATAGTATTTATATTCTTAATTTTATTATTTAGTTTAATATATAATTATTAGTAAACTGTATTTACCCTTTGATGAAATTACAACATCTGTTCCCGAGCACTAATATTGTTAAAACACACGAGATAAGATAGGAGGACTAACATAATTTGATAATATAAGGATGACATTAAGTTTAGATATTTAGATACCTCATCAATTTGTACTAGATTTAAGCAACCTGAGCTCCTACTGACTCCATTGTTAACTGGCCATGGTGTCCGCCAGTCTGAGACTGTATCGTACAGTGTAAAAGCGATATATATATACATACATATATATATATATATATATATATATATATATATAGAGAGAGAGAGAGAGAGAGGGGGGGCGGTAGGATTGGGGCGCTGTATATGTACTACACTAGATGATGAGGATAAGAATCCAGCGACACAGTGAGTGATCCTGACTCTACTGTGTCACCCTGTGTTCGTTTTTTATTCTACACTAGAGGATGGAGTCAACAAGTTATTGTAGCTGTAGGATGTACCATTCGTCACGGTGTTACTCCTTTGGTGTAACATCTAATTTCGTTATCGAAACAGCACATACAGAAATTTGTGATTTACACATAATTATAAAATAAATGTGTTTTGCTTTTATCATCGAGTTATCAACATAAATGCTATTTTCCCGGTATATCAGTGTTTACGTTTTCACACCAGTTTTCCATATTCATGAATTTCATCGGACACAGACGACTTTTGACGAAGATTATGTCACTTATGAGGAAAAGGCATCAACAGCGTAGAGAAGTATGCAATTCAGCGGAGATTATTCTGAGTAAACGTGAACCCCACATGAGCTATATCGGTAATGTATAGGGCTCGTTCGTGTCTGGTTATAATGAGAAAAAAGCGCTGATGTGAATCGAGATCAGGTTTCTTATCGTATGCCATACATGCTGTAGTATATATATATATATATATATATATTGTGTGTGTGTGTGTGTGTGTGTGCGCGCGCGCATGCGTGCGTGTGTGTGTTAGAGTAAGACTGCAAAATCAGTGATTTCACGATTTCCTGAACGTTTTGGGGATTACATGAAATCCCCGATTTCACAATCTTATTGTAATATACATCATCATGAGCTATAGACGCAGTGTGTAGCTTCAAAGACCAATCTTCAGCTTCAAAGACCACGAATGTGAGTCTGGTGCCATTCAGTCAAAGACAAGAGGATGATGTACTCGTATCAGAGATGCTGTTCTTTTTCGTTAATTATGACGAATAAGTTAAAGTTTGCGTTAATACTGTAGATACGAGCCAAGTGAAGAAGAACTAATATTATTGCTAATCGATGATTGTATATTACGAGATGAGATGGTTAATTGGCAAACTTATTAAATACGTGACCGTTTATGATGGATATCGAAAGTTCTATCCTTTTAAACTCGCAAAAATAGGTAGTTGTTGTTAATTTAGTTACAAACGGAAATAGAGAGGCCACTTATATATGTCTATATTAATACATGATGGAGTTATATCCTGACCTAGAATAGCCACAGCCTTGGCTTCATATCCCACCTAAACCATAAACAAACGATCTTAACTCATTGTTTGACTGTTTGATCACTCGATGTTTGACAGATGGCGTATTTTATTATTGCCGCTCGCCTAACACTATCCGCCACTACTTTGACCTCGCTTTGTAACAGACTTGTTTTTACTCAGAAAAAGTACATCTCCGCTGAAACGCTTGACACCTGTTGCTTAGATCCAGAATAATACCTATTAACTTGATTGGTGTAATTAGTGGGCCACACACACACACACACACAGAGAGAGAGAGAGAGAGAGAGTTTATGTGTGCATACGTGTGATAAAGCAAAGGCATAGAGAATCACGAATCGTTAATGCAACTTTTATACGATTCATCAGGTGTGTGTAAACATACTAGGTTAGTCTTGAGGATATAATCCTCATAGTTCAAATGGGTCAGAAGTTCACAAAGAACTTTGTCAGGTCAGTAATAACACAAACAGTTAGCTGCTACCAATATAACTAACATCCCGACTTATAATATCCCAAATCTAAAGAGTAGACACCCATTGACCTGACGACCTTGACTTTTAATTCCTTCATTAATGTGATCTTGGTTTAGTCTTTCTTATCACAGTATATGTACAATGTGTGTGTGTGTGTGTGTGTGTGTTGTACGATATATATACAATGTATATATATATATATATATATATATATATATATAAAGACCAAATTATGACAGATTATTTTAGTTCTTGGCAAATTAACTGGAGCCAGGAGACTTGTTAAAATTAATCAGTGGACTGCCTTTCTTCCATTCTGTCTGCCTCTCTGTCTATATGTCTGTCTATCTGTCTGTCTTCCTGTTTCCCTGCTTGTCTCACCTTCCCCTTTCCAGCTGAAATCTGTTAATGAACAAATATGTCCCTATGACAGCTTTGTCTCACCGTGATGCCATCAATTTATGTCTTTCCTTTGTTTGTCATAACACGGAATCGAAAATCATTTAATTAATTATATTGTATGTATGTATGTCTACATATATGTATAAAATTAATGAGTTGGTGAGAGTTAACGATTAAGGATTAGCGACAGATTTTCACAGATGTCATCTGACTTAGTACATTATATTCACTTTTTTTTGGGGCCCCCAAAAAAGTGAATATAATGTACTAACTAAACAACGAACCAGCAGTATATATATATATATATATATATAATATATATATATATATATATATATATATAGTGGGCTTAACTATAAATATAGAACAAACTGCAGGTCAGTATATGTATACTGAAACGGGGTCTGTGGGACTATGAGATTACAGCATGTGATCACATTCTTCTCGGCTATCATACAATGTGTGTATGTATGTCTATCTCTCTCTGCGTGTTTGTGTGTGTGTGTGTGTGTGTGTGCGTGCGGATCCATGTCTGATAATATATCTTGGGAAGCAGTATTGTATCCACAGATGTTCCATATCACTCGACTCCCTTAAGCGATATTCGGATGTGATTAAAATAAAGAAATTAGCTTCCCACAACCAACTTCTCCTCCGAGAATCGTCCACTGACCTTCGGTTAATATCATTCAATTATATTTGATCTGAATGATGCCTGTATGTGAACTGTTTGGGCCTGGAATATTTATTTCTAATTACTGTAGCATCATCTGTCATATTAAATGTTAAATAGACATTAAAGCATCTCATCTATGATTGACTGGCAGCCTATATTACTTATGGCTGATTGGCAGTCTATATCGCATGCGATTGACTGACAGCCTATATTATCTCTCATTGATTACAAGCCTGTATCACCTGTGATTCAGTGTCTGTGTGTAGTGTTTCAGTCTGACAGGTCACTTGTGTTATCTGCTAATTATTGACTTCCTCTAATAACCGGAAATGTCTGGCAATCTGGAATATCCATGATTATATCCAAATAATATGTCTGTAAAAGGAGATTTACGCGATAATTATTATTTATCCGTGAAAACAACCTTGGACAGGTGTGTCTTCAGAACAGATATAAACCTCAAGAACTGACCCATTTCTTACATCCACCGGTAACCCATTCCACGAAGTGCGGGGCTGCAACAGGAAATGCACAAACCTCATTATGACTTAAGCCGAGATCGTCTCCGATTAAACATTATGCCAAATATAATTATGTTATGTGCAGGACGAAAGATACCTAAACCAAAATGTACCTCAGAAAAATGTACATTGTTCAAAATGTACTCAAGACAAATGGTACATGTTTCAAACCAAATCATATCGAAGAGCCAATCAGAATAAACCCAAGTCGAAATGTTAAAAAATTACACAATTACCTAAAAGAATACGCAAGAAGACAAGATTACTTTACATTCATAATTGACACAATGATTTAGTTGTCTCTTAAAATACGAATGTACCATTGATAGGATTTTCTACTGTGATGTACATGTACATCTGGATTTTACCATTTTGACAACTTCGATTATTCGAATTTATATCAGCAACGTCACAAAAAGATTTGATATCGATTTGTATTTGACCATATGTGGTTATGTTATGCATAGTATTGGAAAAAATCTTTTAATATTAGATAAATAGTATCGGACGTTTAAGTTTCTTCTGACTGAAACAAGAAAAAATATTTTTTAAGACAGTTTGGCGAAATGAAGATGGACAAATCATAAATTGTCTAGAGAAAAAATTGGGGGTATAATTGAAGGTCGAAATTGATATTGTCAAAATCGGTATGTTGTCAAAAAACCAGTAACACCTTATTATAATTTTTACATTGTGCAAAATTATTAGACGATAAATTACCTGAGGATGTTGATTTAACAGATCAGCCTCATCATTTAATGTCTTCAAACATTAAAATTTATGTAACTTCACATTTTACACTTTGTGATTTTCTATGTTTTAATGAATAAATTATATATATATATATATATATATATATATATATATAGTACACCCTCTTTATAACGTCCCTCGTTATTTCCGCCCATTATAACACCCTCTTTATAACGTCCCCCGTTATTCAGTTATTGCTATTAAATATCACATCCCAATCTGTCATTTCCCTCTTTATTTCACCAATCACACGCGGGGTAAAAGTATTCCATAAAAGTAATTACAAACTTAACACACAAAGCTATTTCCTCGTATTCTAGATAAAGTCTAATATTGGCGAAAGAGGTGTCACTTAATGGCTTGGCTGAAGTCCTGGGATGGATAACGGGATCATATTATTAATGGATAGATTTTTTGAATTGGAATCATTGACAAATGCTAATTTATGTTTGTGTGAATGCATATGTGAGTATTGTCGTTAATTAATATACAATGATATTCATATACATTGACATTCATATGTAACTAAGCAACGTAGATTAAAAAAAAAAATGTTATGTTGCGAATTGATATTTGTTTATCTTTATTTATGGAAGCTGTATGAATCGACAGTTATATGTAATTACTTGTGACTGAGTTCATATAAGCTATACACGCAGGAAGCCATCTGTTGATAAAAACCTCACAAAATGACTGACAACAATTGCTCGTCGGTCCAAATAAAATATATAGACATTTATTATGATATATTAGGATGTTAATTAGAGCACTCGTAATATTATCTTATTATTATTGTCTTGTTGTAGCTATCACACAAACACTATCACCACCACCATCATTATCATCAACATCATCATCTGTGTCGTCGTTCTTATCATCATGATGATCATCATCATAATCATCACCATAGCTATTTTTATTTCCTGTTTATAACGCTAAACTAAAGTATCCGTAATTTGAACCAGCTTGTACTAGTTTGAATCATTATCCCAATTAAACGATGTTCGAATCATAGACAAGTTAATAAACGTCAGGACAATACATCCTTAATAGGATCTTCTCGTATACGAGTTGTTACACTTTGACGAAGATTAAACTTTTTGAGTTGAGAGTCGTAGAATAAGAAACACTTTGTTTCGTTCTGGATTATAATTAACTTATCTTAATATAAAAATGATCCAGATATCAGTCAGTACCCGAAACATCTACAGGGAAGTCTCTTATTACGGGATATACTTGGAAAAGAAGATAGTAGATAGATGTATTGAAGTGAATTTTGGTGGATGATTTTGTCTTATTTAACGTCATTAATTTATTACTTTCTTTAGCATCACACAGAATAGAAAAATCTTTTAATTACTTCTCTCTCTCTCTCTCTCCCTCTCTCTCTCTCTCTCTCTCTCTCTCTCTCACTCTGGCTGTGTCTGTCTGTCTTATGTTATTCGGTTATGGATGAACCAGAATCCCTAAAAATCGTTATTACTGATCGATCAATCTTCCATTACTCATAATGGATCAGTTACAAATCTAGGGATTATTTTAGACAAATGTATTAAAACGAATACGGAGCTGCCAATTACTATCTTGTTACACTTGTTAATATGTTCCATACATTTATTAACATCTCCTGTTAATATAATTGATTATAACATCAATCATGTAACAAATACTCGATAACATAATTATATTACACCAGTTATATCAAATCAAGATTTGCTGCTGACGAGGCAATTTATTTATTTTCGAGAATCTACTTATAAGTCAATACCTGTATATATATATATATATATATATATGTGTGTGTGTGTGTGTGTGTGTATGATGCACATACGCATAATAAAGGGTGAATAATTATATTACGTGAACTAAAACAGCGAGAGAAAAAAAACGATATCGTTCTCGATCTTAATATCGTTGTTACTGTTACTGAGAGATTTTGTTATTTAACATTATGGTGTTGGGGAATGTACAAACGTTTGTTGGGCAAGACTTGCATACATACATCTTCTGTTATCTTCAAGATAAACATGGTTTCAATTCAACTGGGTTTTTCTTTTATTACCGCTATTACACGATGGCGCCACCAGTCGGTGTCATTTTGCGTGGCAATATATTCGGACTTTATGAAGAACTGAATCATCATTTATGGCAGAGAAATATTCAGTTAATACGATTTATGAATTTTGCTAGATATTTCTGACTGAGTTTTGCTCATTTCTGTGTAAATATATAGCTAACTATGTATTATGCGGCTTCTTTGTGGCTACCGTGTTGAACGATTCCGAATGGAGCCTTATGATATCATAACGGGGACCATTGATAATTGAATATTTGTCATAATGTTTCAATTGAGTTGAATGTGTTGAATGAGCAACATTCTACTACGCTGATTTTATGGTGATCATATTTGTGAAATTTGTTTAGGCATAGAGATGTGTCTTTTTATTTGGGGGTGGATCTACTGTCTCTTATCAATTTCATTTTCATATATGAACACGCGCATGTTCTCAACCACCCACCCCCAATTAACAACCACATGAACACACCATACCAAACAAATACTAATGATGTTATTATTAATTAATGTATATTTTAAAAGTTACACGTTTCTGTCATGTGACTTGCCGTCCGTAAGAGAAATAATGGTGATAACCGGGTGATAAAATGAATTTTTTTCGTTTAATCTGAACGCTTGTTACATCTGAGACATATATCCGATGGGATACTCCGCAGAGGGATGAGTTGACCATTCGACAGACACATCTGACGCTGGGACTCGATCTGACAACTTAGAAATCAACTGCGCTATCATCTGCTCATTTTTGATAAAATCCCGTCATTTAGTAAAATGAATCAATTAAGCAGTAAGTGAACAAAATTTTCGAGATAGCTAGACCAAGATTTGAAGCCTTTTTCTAGAAATACCTGGTCTGCTGCGTAACTAGCTCTGCCACTGAGACGTCGCCATGTCAACTCTTTAATGTGCCCATTCCTATAGCTCAGCGGTTATAGAACAGTGGCCTGCAAATTTCAGCTCAGGTCAGAATCCGACTTCTATCTGTGTTTATGGGAGATATAAAAACCACCGACTCGCTTACTTACTCACTCACTCAATTGATGTGTTTAATACAGACAATGATTTGTTTAATACAGCGTTAATGTTTTGATTAGTTATGTTCAATTTAATAATACATAAGACAGTCGCGCGCAAATGCCTGTGTGTGTGTGTGTGTGTGTGTGTATCTGTGTGTGTAAGTGTATGGGTGCGTGACCGTACGGTGATACGTGCATTTAGTGCGTGCGTGTTTCCATATCATCATCTCAATAATCAATAAACACGTCCTTGTCGTTGTTTTATTTCAATATTATTCCACAATATATCTAACTGGGAGAGGATCAGTTCTCTAGGGTACACAAGCATGCCAATAACCCGTCGTCCGTTCCGTTACTGGTTTACAGGCCCAGTATGTGGCCCACATACCCAAGATCTCATACCCCACCCACGGGTATACTGGTCTAACCGATTCCCATCATATATAGCCAATCATAGCTGAAGATGGATCATAATTTAATACTTACGAGGTAACTATGCTGTTATTTTGTGTGGTGGTGGAATTACGAAATAAGAAATGATTTTGTCTTAAGACATGCTGGGATATATCCTTTGTGTCAGCGCCTCCTGGACACCATTCAGTCAGGCAACATCAATGGAATATCTTCGGATGGGAAATTGCCGTAAGATAGCCCTATGATGGAACATAGTGATAGCCACTCAATCACTCTATCCAACCTCACTACCGTTGTTACCCAGCCAGATAACTACCACGCAATGAGTTCACCCGATCACAGTGCTCAGAGGCTACCATTGCGTCCTGCTACCCACCCATCACCCAACGACACCACTGAGACAGTACCACCAAATACTATCTAGTTTTGTATAAAGATATCCATACAATTTTAAACTGACACGTACTTGTTTTATCACAATTATTGTCGGGGATACGACTTATCGAACACAACTAATTATCTAGTCGTCATCTAATTAAAACTCATAGAAATCCGGATTGACTGTGTACTGGATAATCTTTGGGTAAATAATGATCCTGTGTGAAAGAAATAATCCGGGAGAAGTTTAGGTTATGATGTGAAAATGGCCTATATGTTCGGTAATCACACACACACACACACACACACACACACACACACACACACACACACACACACACACACAACAACACACGCACAGACAGAGAGAGAGAGAGAGAGAGAGAGACACACACACACAGAGGGAGAGGTTTATAGTAGTTTTGGGAGCGCCGAAGGGATGATATTACCGATAAATAGAAATATCAGTTGTCATGCTGTGGAATGAGCGAGATCGTTCTGTTCAATAGCCATTGTTCTGTGATGTCGGTGATATGTTAGCTAGGATAATTCGTTTGCTGTGAGTGGCTAACGATTTACACCGAGAACGGATAGGCCATAGTTCCCTTGTCGTCTGCTCGCAGAACGGGACAGCGGCAGGCATATCGTCCTAGCATTTTGGCGCCAATTGCTTGCCGTCTGCGCTTCACGCGATTGTCTGCTCGCTGACTGACCGTCCGCCCGCCCGACGATCGTCTGCTTGTTGGCATATCGTCTGCTCGTTGGCTAATGGAAGAATAGCGCTCATTTTGTTCAGAAAAGTGCGCGAATTCACGGTTAAGAAATGGAGCAAGATGAAAAACTTGGTGAAAGCAAGGTACGTTTTAAATGATTTGTTTTTCTTCTGATGATCTAAATTGTTTGAACGACAGGATCAGTAGAAATAGATCCTGGCATAACTATTTGTGTGATTATTGTTAAATTAGTAACCTGGCCTAAAGTGTACACTGGTCGTCATGGGAAGGTTATCGATCGCTGTGTTTACATAGTAAATTGGTGCCGGGAATATTTTATAGCTTTTTAAACAAAACAGGTACTCGATGACTTTGTGCAGATCGGTTTTCACTCGATAAACGCACGCAATGTTAGCTGCAAGGCACACGACCAGAATGAATACAGATACACACAAACACACACTTGCATATGGAAACACAAGGATGAAGATGATGATGATGATTGATGTTTTAACACAAGGATGAAGATGTCGAGCACCATATATATATGGTTCTAGTATTTCTTAATAACAATAATAATAATCACCATAGATGTTGGGCAAAACCACGCAGTCATTGTTATGATGGTTAATATCTCAGTCGTGCCGTCATCAAGTCGGATTTTATCTTATTAAGGGAATATGGACATTTGAGATTACGATTTCTCCAAATATTTGAGCTGTTGAAAAACAAAGAAATTGGCAGCGAGCCTAATAACGGTGAGCATTTGGCCGGACGGGAAAGATTAGTGATTACAAAAGAGCTTAATGATCGCAAATAAGCTTTCATGATCAGACGAGGATTTTGACAATCACTAAGGGATACCGCTTTTGACCGATTACTAGTAAGGTCCAGCGACAACAAGTAGTCCAATGTGATTACAAAGTGAGCAATGAGAAATAAGCCTGTTATCACCAGTGATGAAGGTGACACTTATTGCATGTGAGCTAGTGGTAGTATTCGCCAATGAAGGTTGAACTAGCCAAACCTGAGTTGTGGGTAGGGAGTGGGGTGCCCGCTAACGAGATAGATAATGATTAGGGGACAATTTGTGACTCATCCGAATTGAAATTAGATGCCGATAATGAAAGGCTGATTAGATCGATCATCTGAAAAACGTGTGAGGACTAGTAGAGATCATCACAGCGCCTGATGTTTGCCTCACAAACGACGATCACAGATCGTAGAATCGTGTCGCGGTTATGACTGGCTTTTGGCGAAGCTTTTAATCTCTGACCTGGCCTACCAACTATCGACAACCTGCTCTTCTCCTCCAGTCTGCTATCGCACATCGATTGGTTCACTGGTGCCCCCTAACGTCAACCTTATCGCGTCTCTCGGTGTCTGTTGCAAGTGAATAGGACTGTTAGTTTGGCAATTAATGGATAGAGAGGTACCGTGTTTAGCCGGATTCTTGCCTAACATTGTTTTGTATGATTGAGTAACGACGGGTTGTTTGGTTGAACATTATATACAAAAATAATCAACCAAAGTAGAGCCCTCCACCCCCCACCCCCCATCGTGTAAGGGTATGATATTGCCGTAGTACAATTTATGATATATAAATGTATTATTTTTGTTAATGATTTGAGATATGTTGCTTTTTTCTCCGGACAACTTATCTATATTTCATGTGATGATTATATAATTATTAGTCTCCGAAGAGCACATATGTTATTAAACATAGAGATTGCTTTTAAACCTTAGGGTTCAATATTATTGCCTCGGAGGTAGTTCTATATTAGAATATTACTGCCTGCGGCAGGTTATTTCTGGCATAATATTGTAGGGAGACAGGGTTATAAGGAGGCAATATCAGGTTAAACGGGTTTGTATCGTGATATTGAATTAGCGTATAATGTTTAACAGATTATTTGTTTATTTTTTTTCTCTCTCTCTCTCTCTCTCTCTCTCTCTTTTTATATATATATATATATATATATATATATATATATATATATATATTAAAAAAATATATATATATATATATATATATATATATATATTATTGTGTATTATATATATATATATATATATATGTGTGTCTGTGTGTGTGTGTGTTTTAGCAGTGTATAATAAGGCACAGGCACAGAGAATCTCGAACCGTGAATTCAAACTCTGGACGTTTCTTCATTGGACTGAATCCAGAGTGGCGACTTTTCTTGCTGAGACATGTGTCAAATGTGCCTAACCGAAGATGCCGCATAAACACCTCAATTGGACTCATTTAGAGTTGGAATGCGATGTGTGCGTCATTAGGATCATTTCTTTATCTATAACATTTAACGCGATATATGAGTGATAGTTGAATGGACAGAACTGCTTAACAAAGCTCGATGAACAATAACATGGGTGATGGCGGTATATATATATATATATATATATATATATATATATATATATATATATATATACAGAGAGAGAGAGAGAGAGAGAGAGAGAGAGAGAAGCTTCGTTACCCAATGTTCAGTTGTAAACGATGACTAGGTGCCAGGACCAAGTGATTTGTTGCCAAGAAGACAACCGATATAAATAAATAAAGAAGTAAACAGGTGAAGTAGCGTATTAAGACAGCAGATGTTTGTTGAACATAACACGTTATTGTTCTATATTTGTTGTTTATATTGTTGTCTTACAGCAGTGAATCTCCGAGTGCATTTGGAGTTTATATCACCCCCCCTCCCGTACCTTCTCCATTTCCCTCCCAGCCCAGTATAATTAAATGGCGGAGAAAGTTATTTCAAATATATCGAGACGAGCTGTTTGTCAAAGTTAACAAATGTTTAAATATTACAGTTATCATAATAAAACATCGGAGCAGAGTACATACGATATGTTGATGTCGTTTATAAATTATAGATCATCTGGACCACGTAAAAACACAGACCCATCTCGGATCAATTTTAGAACATCGTCGCAACCGCTTCATAATGATCTTAACAGGTCCCTGTTAATCTCCTGGTTCAGTATAAAACAAAACAAGATCTCGGTTCGAATCCAAGGATTGGCTGTTGATCTTTCAGGTGCTCATGGGTATTGACGGATTATTGTCTGGATTGGCTTTCTATATATTACGGCTAAAGGTAGTATGCTCAATGGGTTGACGATATGGCTGTTCACGACTTAGCTAAATCAATAAATTGGTAAAAAAATAAAGATGAGTTCATTATAAAACCTGCCAGTAGTAATCAATGTTCTGAGTTCCTTCTATAACCAACATATGGTATATGGATGTTCCTGTGTTTTAGCTAGTAGTATTTGTTGTGTCTGGGGGATGTTTCATCTGATAATCTCAATCATCTATGGAGGAACTCCACGGGCATCTGTGTCATGTGTGACCTGGGTAGAGACTACACGAAAGGTCACTCTCACTCACTCACTCGCTCGCTCACTTACTCACTCCGTCACACAAACACAAACCCATCCACCCACTCACTCACCTACTCACACATTCACTTACTCGCTCACTCACTCACTCTATAACTAATATATTAAATATCTATATCGGTAAGGCTCTATCAAGAACACACGAACACCCCAAAACTTATTGTTGTTTTCATCATTATAAGCATCAGTGTCTATCTCTCTAGTAGTTGTTTTCGCTGGCTGTCCGTCGTCATAATAAGAAAACAAAAAGGTTAGACGAAGCCTTAGAGACACACAGAGTCATCGACACGTCAACTTCACGTCGTCTCATCTCTATCATAGGTTTACCGACCGGAACCACTCCCCTATTATCGCCCATGGAGAAGTTAGCTGTCCCCGTTATTGGAGGACGCTAACAAGATGGAGAGCTCAAGTTTCGGCTCGTTATTGATGGCGAGAGACGGCCTCTTAAATGACTTATCTTTAAATCAATGGTCCCGCTCGTCACCAGTCTAATGGTCCCTGGGATGTCCTATATTGATGGAGAGATGGGTTCTACTAATTTTTACCCACTCCACACACTCTGGGGTAAAACATACCCCAGAAAGAGATGGAGAGACACGAGCTGCTATAGTGTCTTAGATGATGGTGCTCCTCTTAGAACATCTTCGCTTATTTTGTCTCTATCACCCCTCACCCCCAAGAGTCATTTTACAACAGAAGAAGGATTAGATCAGATAAGATGACGTTGTTTTGATTTCTTTATTTGTTTGTAAGCCGTTTTATTCATGGTACAAATCCAAATTCGCTGTTTCAGCGAAATATTAGTTGTTTTGCTGTTGTTGTTATTGTTATTGATGTTGTTGGTCCTATCACAATCTTACACGTGCGTATGCTGATCAGGACCCAACACCTAGTCCGGTAGCGCTGTGGTTGGAACAGTGCACTGGAAATCTCGAGGTTCTAGGTTCGAACCCGAATTATAGCCGTGTATGTGGGATGTTTCCCTGAGGAGTCGCCCCTCGAACATATCTCCTAGATCAGGTATGACCAATGTCGAGGTTAACAAACTCACTCACTCATTTGCTCAATCATCAGTACCTATACAATTTGGTTTTGTTGTCAGTGTAACATGTATTGTGCTCTATGTTTCTATCCATTTCTAGTCAATAATCCAGCAAATCATTTATGCATAAGTTAACCGGTCAGGGGGTGAAAGGACACCACCCAGTTGGTTCATTCGAATCGATTACCCCCGATTTATGGTTGTGGACATTACAGCTTAGCCAAAGATACAAACATCTCCGGCATAACATGGTCATTATAGTTTGTAAATTATGAAAATAGATGATCATGTTCAGTATTCTCTTTTCTAAGGATGACAGTGTGTGACTATATGTTAGCTCGACTCCTAGAAACAACAAACATTGTCTCTCAACAATGTTATCCTCTGACAATTCTTCAGCCTGCGGCAGTGTGTTCAACAATATTCACGACACCTCAGGTCTCTAGAAACTCAGCATTAACCAACTACACAAATAGTCTCTCTCTCTCTGCGTGCGTCTCTCTCTCTCTCTCTCTACACACACACACATATATATATATATATATATATATATATTGGTGTGTGTGTGTGTGTGTGTTTCTCTCCCTCTCCCTCTCTCTCTCTCTCTGTGTGTGTGTGCGTGTGTGTATATGATAGAGTGAGAGAGGAGAGCCCCCTCTCTCTCCGGGAAATGTCTGAAATATTCTTTAAAGAAGCGATTTTATTAACCTAATTCGGCCATTTCTGTTTCAATCCACTGAAGACATTTTGATTTCAGAGCTTCGAATGATTTCCATGTTTCTCTACATTTCTAAGAACATCTTTATATTCTCGTTATGACCAAACTGACTTTTATTCGTTAGTAGCATTTTTTGCTACTTTTCATGCATCATAAATATTGAACAATGGAATGTTTTCAACCTACAGACAAACAAACAGACCACTGTATATTTATATAGAGATAGACAGACAGATGAACGGATTCAGAGTTGATCGTTTTGTGGCATATTTTCGCTTCAGAAAACATCAATCAACCCATCAACAGAATCGATCAGTCATACTGGCTCAAGTCATTAGTGATAAGAAGAGAACAGTTTGCCATAAACTGCTAATCGAGAAGATTCTATCAATATTTCTGGTCCTTAATGACGCTTAAGATAATTAACGTGAAGCCAACACTCTATGGAAATTATGATAAATATCGAATGAGAATAGTTGATGAGAAAGTGATAAATACGAGAGTTAACAAAACAATTGGACTGTAGAGAAAATATAACTTTTATGATAAATTTGTACAACATCGTTTTATAATAACACTTAACTAGTATTGGTAATTTCATATTATTATACCTTTGTAACTTGGTACTACAGTTCACGGCGTCTCTTACAAGATGATTATTGATGATTTACGGCCACTAAATGGGCCGATCGACCTCCAACGATAATGGAGCGAAGTCACAGATGAAATACCCTTCAGATATGCCCACGCCGAGATTCGAACTCATATTTCCACATTATCCTGAATGCCTTTACAAGAAAATATATGTTACAAGACACTGTTTCTTGGAATTAAACTGTTGCTGACGGAAAAAATGATGCGTCAAAACAATAAAATGTAATTTATTGTTATTTTCATATTGGTTGTTGCATTTACGATTGCAATGATCACAACTGTCGTTGGACTGACTGACAATTGAAATTTCAGACATCATATTTCGTTATAACCAGTGCGATTTATATTGATTTAATGTTCCTGGGACAAAAACAATACTTCGATAAAGCAAGTTTTTGTTGTATAAATTTCGTCATATCCCAGTTTTTTACTATGGAAGTGAATAGACGTTTGGCCGGACTAGCTAACCACTTTGAGTTAAGCTATTTTTCGTTATATCCTTGTTATTTATAACCAACTTTTATTTATATCCAACTTCGTGGCCACAAGATATTAGTATGATTATTAAAGTTACTTAAATAATATACTCATACTCGATTACCTTGAGAAAGAGATAGTAAGCATACTCGTACTGGTAGTGGTAATGCTCTCTCTCTCTCTCTCTCTATATATATATATATATATATATATATATATATGTGTGTGTGTGTGTGTGTGTATGTGTGTGTGTGTGTCCTTTTGCCCGCTACAGCCAGATTCGACATAACAATCTTTACTTGATATTGTTTTTATTATATAACTCTGGATCCCGATGGTTTTTAATGATCCTGTAATAGTATTAGTAGTCATGGTTCATTATATATTTAGTTATAGGACGAGAGAGAGAGAGTGTGTGTCTGTGTGTGTGTGTGTGTGTGTGTGTAGTAAGTGTAAAACGTTGTTAACTGACAAACAATGATGATAAAAGGGCCGAAAATAAGCAATCAAAGCTAGACGGACCATAGATTATGATTACCTTACGATGTGTTTTTTCGTTATTGTTGTTGTTGATATCCGGATGTTGTTGATATTGTGCTGTTTGCTTACCAAGATGGCGGATATCCATCTTATTGTCCCGTCCCCGAGAGACGTTTACCTGAGACAGGTAATTACTAACGCATCACCGGCCTTCGACTACCGAAACAAATATTTCTGGCCTCCTCAAGATGGATGAGGATTTTGGCGGATGAGGGGCACTCCGTACTGGATCCGTAGTGGTATTCCTAGCCATCAGGTGCTGTTGACTGAGTGAGATGTCAGCCGGAAGGGGGTGGGTTTTCCTGAAATGCTTCACGTTTTCTAGATAGTGGTTATTTGCGGTCAATATTACCTCGTGGGATGTTTGTCGAACATCATTGTTATAATTAGTATTGCTCCAGATAGTTTTCCCGTATTTGTTTTTCTGCTGTCAAACACACACACACACACACACACAAACACAAACACACACACACACACACCAGAAGAGAGAGAGAGAGAGAGAGAGAGAGTCAGCAAGATAACTGCTAGATCACGAATTCGTACTATGAAGCTGTTGAACGACCGTCCAATATTTCGATTGTGGTACCCGATCAAAAACTAACTTTTACCGAAAGTCCTTACTGACAAGTTCGTTTCCGTGTCTTTTCTCGTTCTGTGGGTCGTATCGTGTTGTTTTTGAAGTCAACAATCGGTTTAGCATAACAAATACAAAGTAATTTATTAGTTGCTAATGCGGAAATCTGCCAAAACGCATCCTTACCGTCGTCGTTATCAATTAGATGAGGCACAACGAGATGACTGGGATTAGAATCTCTAACTCTATTGGTAATCCCATTATATCATCAATCTCCGGGTACACGGAAACAGTTTCTGTAAAGGTCAAGTCTCTAGTCTGTGAGGGGCCTGAAGACTTCCTTTATCTAAATTATAGCTTTTGAAAAAAAATACTATCTCTTTCCATAAACTGTGTTAAAGCGCTACTTTATGTTTTTATATAGATTTTATGAAGCAGTAACAGTAGTAGTAGTAGTAGTAGTAGTACTAGTAGTAGTACTAATATAAACCTTGGGTTAGAGTGTAAATATTTTCTGTTATTGTTGTCAGCAGTGTCATCAACACCATCATTGTGGTTGTCATCATGTAATTCTTGCGTAACCTTGTTATGATTGTTTTTAATATCATCATCATTATCATCATCATCACCATCATCTGTACCATCGTAAACATCATGCTCATTATCAATCATCCAGGACTCTCTCGGGTTTTAAACAGAACACTGATATATCATGAGATCGGTACAACAGCCAACTCTGATAGATAACTATCTCTCTCTCTTTCTATATATATATATATATATATATATATATATATATATATATATATATATCACAATAATACCAGGTCCTGTTTCCTAACAGAAGATATCCATCCACTAATTTTAATATCGATTTCTGTACATTATGGCTAGGCTAAAGTGATCTTTCGATTGTGTTAGTTATAAATTGTCCCAACCAATTATAAATAAACTCAACAAAAGACCGGTATTCGTCCTTGAATACCGCTGTAAGAATTGTTGTTTCTCGTGTTCTTGAAATGAAAGATAATGGTTATGAGGGAAAACTGTTCATACACTAAGGATTTCTTCTCAGTTTATAGGACAAAGTACACACACATACACACACGCACACACAAACGCACTCACTCAGGCACGCCTACACGCATACATTTACAGCTTACCCTTAACCATCCTCAAGTGACAACTGCATTAAGATGTGTATACCCTTATTATTGGACCAGAGTTCTATTGTTGTTATTATTGTTGTTGTTGTACGTGTTGATGTTGATGTGTTTTTTTTTAAATATATTTATTATTAATCTTCCCCTCGCCATAATGTAGGCTAATAAAGGTATATATATAACATCTGATAATAAACATCAACATGCAGATGACAGATATATTAAGTTGTTAAATTCCATAATATGTTAGTATGTCCAACGTTTAATATTTTGCCCAAAATAGCAAATTAAGCAGATCCTTAAACTTAAATAGGTGCTTTCATTTAGATCCCACCACACCTAACGGGATATACTTAGGGACGCTAAATTAGGCGTGGATGATTGGTGATAATTGGTATTGTATGGCCACTTTTGTGCACATGTTAGTCTAAATGGGCCGAACGACTTTCAAAGTTAATGAAGCGAAGTCAAAGATGAAACAACCTTCATATATGCCCACGCCGAGATTCGAATAAGGGTGGTTGTGCTCTGTGGTCTAACACGTTATCGCTAGATCACGGAGGCGACCAAATTAGCGGTGGATGAACGTGCACTAAATGATGAACGGAAAAGTATGAGGATTAGCTGTAAGGTTTGAGTAAATCATATTTCGTTGTAGTCCAGTAATAATCCAATGTACAGTGTTGTTACTTTGTGTTTAACTTAGCCGCTTCGCTGCTGCCATATATAGGTAGTGTACACGACACAACGTTGTCAGGTGTTCAACTGAAACTGTTGTGTTGGTTAGCACGACGAGAGCTCATAAAAGACACAAATTTTCATCCTGATCGACTAACAACTTGGCAATGCCGGTAGTGTACATGACACAATTTTGTCGTGTGCTCAACTAAATAGTGAGAAATGGCATAACCTTTCACTCTGATCAGACAACAACTTGCCGACCCCGAACCTATCGGACCTCTGTCCGTACGGTTGATATAGGTAGGATTTGTCTAGCTATTCGAACCCACAATGGAGCTGAGATCAGGATATGTGGTGTCGAAATGTTTTTATGTATAGGTTACCTTTGAGCCACAGCAAATTACTACTGAATGTAAAAGGTGGTGTCGAAGTATTTATATTGTATATATGTTAACCTACTATTGAACTACACGCACGTGTTGTTAACTGCGAGCTGCGGTGTCAAGTAGTACCTTTTGGTTTGCTTCCGCTTTTTGTGCGTAGTCTACACCAACTGCTTCCCTGTGGGCGTGACATATTTGTCACGTAGGAAATGTGGATTATCTAGTCCTACAGGCTGATGAGTAGCCCAGACATATATAGGTCTACATATGTATAGATGTGTGGAGGTGATGAAGATTGATGTTTTATGGCCGCTTTTGTGCACATGGTAGGATCAATGGGCCGAACGACCTCCAACGGTAATGAAGCGAAGTCAAAGATGAAACACCTTTCAGATATGCCCACGCCGAGATTCTAACTCGGGTGGTAGTGATCTGTGGTCCAACGCGCTACCAACTAGACCACAGAGGCGCCCCTAGTTTGGAGGTTTGGGGGGGTATGCTAAAATTCAACTATGTATTGATTTAATTATGTATAGATTAATGAAGGTATATATTTAAAAGAAAGTATAGGTTTAGATATCCTGAACAAGTGCCACCATATATATATATATATATATATATATATATATCCCAAAAAACACTTAAGACCGATTTCGGTCACAATACAATGTTTTGTCGTAAGATCAACAAATGGTGTGTAAGGTAAGATCAATGATAATAATATGGATTTCCTGATGCTACCCATTGGCAATGGCATTTACTAGACAGACGGATGGAGCTCAAACATTATATGGACAAGTACAGAGGGGATGGGTACCAGCAAAATATAGTCTAGCTCTTGGTAGACAATAGATTATTCCGGCGACGCATGTTCAGTCCGCGAACCTGAGATCACGACCAACGATGCCGTGTACCCAATGAACTAGCATGAACTGTCCATTTTTAAATTCCTGATTCTTTTTAATTAATAAAATTAGATCGACTTACTAATTCTTGTAGCAATTTCGTGGAATATCCATTATGTTAAATATAACATTAATACTTAATCTTGACTGCTAGATATGATTATTTGTCAGAGTAAAGTCAGTTCTCATCAATGGAGATAACCAAATCTTCAGTCATCTGCCCAACATACATGTCACACATTATAAATCAAGATTGTTGTTCTATAAAACCACATTTATGTATTTAATGAAATGTTAGAGCTGACGGTTTTATTTCTTGTTGTGAAAGTCCGTCTAGAATATTCTTTAAAAAGGAAGACTAACATAAAAAGTATGAACGGAAAATTATTAGGATCTGTGAGAGATAATTTGTCTACCTATGAACCAGTTTGTGAATATTTTTACGAACAATTTAACACGACATCCACCAGTGATTTAACCCTTAAACAGTAAAGTATACTGAAATATTCATGTATGTAAATCATAGACCAGTTCAGAATGAAGATTTTGAGTATTTTCCATTTCATATTTCCCATCTACAGTCCATTGATTGATTGGTTCATTTATGAAGCCATTCCCCAAGTACCAATGTCTCCATTTCCATTGTTCTCTGGTAATTGGCGAACGACCTTTTATAACTCTATCTTGCATGATCTATTTTACATAATTCAAAGTGAGACGTAACATAAAACTAATGTTTTTATATTTAATTGCTGACCAAACAAGAGGCCCGATATGTTAAAAAGCGTCCGATTTACAGTGTATACGCAATTATTATTACACCAGTACAGGTAAGGGAGAAATATTAGACGCATGAAAATGGTTTTCTATCATTTATAAAAGTAAACCATCATCCTGGGTGCATGAGGTTCACCTTCTCTTGTGTTTATTCAGACGTAAGACCCCCATGTTATTCGTCCTTTTCTGGTCGAATTATAAGAAAGGGTTACAAGGTCATAAACCTGTCATAAAGTTTTACCTTAATAATTCAAACGATCCGGCCTTGGGTTGAAGTAATACTACTTTCAAATATCCAATATCCGAACCACATAAATCATTAAGAATTTGTTTTGTGGTACAAATTCTCACCATCACCACCACCATCATCACCGCCAGCATCACCACCATCACCATTATCATCATCATCACCACCATCATCATCATCATCGACACCATCATCATTGTCATCACCACCATCATCACCACCACTACCATTATCATTACCACTACCATCATTATCACCACCACCACCATCATCATCATCATCACCACCATCAACACCATCATAATCATCACCACCGTCACCACTATCACAATCACCACCACCACCATCATCTCCATCACCACCATCATCACTACCATCATCATCACTTTCACCAAACCGATAGAAATACTTCAGTTACTCTCGGTGCTGGTCACACATGGGACATTATGGCTGAAGAATAGCCACTAAGGAAATCAAGTGACCGGGCTGTGACCTTGTTTGTTGGATGAAACATGATGAAACATCGCATAGATAAGGCCTCGTATGTATGAAGTTAACCAGTATGAAGAACTAAATCTGATGGGAGTGTTACAAGAAAATCGCTGCCGGTAAGTCTGAGTTGGTCACAATAAATTATCTCTCTGTGAGACGACCATTGTACTTCAGGTTGATCAATCGACAACTCAGACCATCCTTTATCAGTATATATCCATTAAAGCTTCTTCGTCAAGGAAACGTGTTACCTTTCTAAATTTGAGAATTGTGCATCGTGAAATATGAAACGCTACAGAGCCATGTTTTGTGAGCATAGGCCTAACGGGCTTAACAGCAACGAGGCGAAGTGAAAGATGAAACATCCTTCACCCCATAGCTGGGCCTGTTTTATTTCACCAATGCCAATATAACAACAACCGATGAGCGTCGGTAAATAAAGTACCGACCAGAAAGTGTGGATCAAGAATACGAATTTAGAGAAAACGAGATACTTTAATAAATCAATTATTAATATCGCCACAGATTACGTTATAAAGGCCTAATGATAGAAATCAGAGAGGAAGAAGAAAAAACAGCCATCTCGAGATGAGATTATTAATCATCTGAAATTAGTAGACTGCGGCAATTGGCAGAGGAATCTGACATTTGTAGTAAAGACAAATTATCGACTGATTTTTCCATCATCAGTGGATTATCGTTATTTCTGTCGATGCCGGCTTGTCGTTTTTAATGCCGTCGACGGATACAAGTTTTCCATTAAAGAACAAAATCTGTTGAAAATTAAAACATCCCCTGGAAATGCCACGAATCAGCCAGCATAGGGATATATTAGTTGAGAGTTTTTCCCTCGACGTGACGGTAATTCGTTCTCATGCTCGCATATTATCGCTGACGGGTGGATATTTACTGAATATGCTCGTGTTTTGCTCTACACATATATTTAATGTTGAACACTTCGTCGTTCATTTCAGTTTAAAGTGGTAATTAGCAGAAGCTTAACTTCTCACATCAGTTGGCTTTGTTTACTTGTAAACATCGTTAACAAGCAATAAATAACACAGACACCATGAGTTACATTTGTTTTCTCGAAATTAACGCATCTTATCAAAACGCCAATCTACAGCCATCCTCTCTGTGATGCGGTAATCTCCCGTGATGCGCAAAGATAATAATTGTCGTCACGTGACAATGGGTGTGCCGGCCGTCGGAAGCGTTATTTAGATGATTGTGTTGTTTCTTCCCAGGAGAATCTGTTCTTGTTACTGTCATAAATACGATATTTTCACCGAGGTAGGCGTTTGGTATTATTTCATCTCGGCCCTGCCAACAGTCGGACACAGACCGTTCGGTTACATTAGCAAAGCCGACTGGGTGAATGGGTAGATTGGGCCTGGGACGTATTGGACGACGGACAGATTGGGGACGAGTGCTGGAGGGGGAGAGTTGCCCAGTTAACGATATCTTATTCACGGTTTGTAACACAGGTTGACTATAATGGCAGGCTTTTAATAATAATAATAATAATAATAATAATAACGTTTATAAAATGACCTCACTAGCTGAAATAAGATCGATCAAAGTTATAAATATTGAAAGATCAATGTAGTTCACAGTAAACTTCAACAAACTACTCACTTTAATAATCAGCCAACAATCCGTTCCACAAACCGACAGTTGGTACACTAAACGTACAATCACCATATAACTTGTAATAATATCTCACTGGATGATCTAAAATTTCTCGATGACTTTCTGATAGACGATAGTTCACAGAGATATCGAGGTCTAATTTCGTTCATAGCTTTAAAAGTTTTAGTAAAATATTCGAATCAATGCGCTGTCTGAATGGTAGTTTGTCTCACCGCTGTCGCACCAGCAGTCTGTCTCACTGTTGTCTCACCTGGAGTCTGTCTCGCTGCTGTTGCACCAATAGTCTGTCTCATTGTTGTCTCACAACTAGTCTATCTCAATGCTGTCTAGCTTGTAGTCTGTCTCAGTACTGTCCCACCAGAAGTCTGTCTCACTGCAGTCTCACCAGTAGTCTCTCTCACCACTGTCTCACCAATAGCCTGTCTCACTGCTATCTCAACAATATTTTTCTCACTCCTGTCTCATCGATACTCTGTCTGACTGCTGTATCACCAGTAATCTGTCTCACCAGAAATTGGTCTCACTAGTAGTCTGTCTCACCATTGTTTCACCAGAAGTCTGTCTCACTGATATCTCACCAGTAGCGAATGTAGTTTTTGAAGAGTAGATTATATTCACAGCAGATGGCCAGCAACCGTTAGATACCGACAGATACCGTTTACAACATTTATATACATTTCTCTTTAATATGTGATATGATGTGACGTGTGATATTACGTGTGATATGATCTGTGAACATGATGTGTAATATAACGTATGTTACGTGCTTTGCAACAGTTTAAAATGGTACGTGCGTGCGTGCGTGCGTGTGTGTGTGTTTGTGTATGTGTGTGTGTGTGCGCGCGCGCGCGTGCGTGTGTGTGTGTGTGTGTGCCAGCGAAAAATGTTTCAACATTTTCAGTCGAGAAAACTTTATCAGAAGACTCGCCCATTCCAAATACTAAACAAGCTCTACTAGCCACGTTTCCTGAGTAGATCTCCCGTAGAGACGTCTGCCAATCATTCTGTAGTAGGGACTTCAAATCAAGAGCCCTGATCACGGCTCACAACCTTAGTTTTCTAGATTGCCCCCAGATGTCGCACTAGTAGTGAGTAATATAGTCTATCATTATGATGCGATCACATTTTCGAGTATTTGTCACAATGCAAAGTGCACCATTTTCAATTTGCCTAAGGCGATTGATGTTATAATAATAAGATAACGCCATACAACACAGATAGATCATTAACCCCTGGGGCCCTATGTAGTGTTTAATCAAACAACCAAGCGCCAGCAACACCCCCCCCCCTATGAATGTCTGCTTATCCAACAAACAGAAAACATTGAATGATAATCACATTTTCTTAATCACAAAAATCAAGGACTGACCCATGGGCCTCCTTTGCCCACCGGGTAAACCATCAAGTGTACTGTGGTCTACTGGCAGTCGTCCAATCAACTTCTGTTCAGGGAACTAGTTGTAAGAGTTCTGTGAGCTACAACTCATTTTACACTAGGTTTGACTGGGTACAGTCTTAATATAGTGTAGTTCAGTTTGCAATAACTCGGCATATTGAAGATTAGTTAAATATAGCTTAGTTAACTACTGTAGTTCGATTAGCCACAGCTCAATAGATCGTAGTTCGATTAGCCACAGCTCATTAGCTAGTAGTTCATGTAGTTACGGCTCAGTATGCCTTTATTCAATCAACTATTGCTCAACACAGGGTAGTTCAATTAACTACAGCTCAAAACCGGATAGTTCAATTAGCTACAGCTCAGTCGACTGTAGTTGAATTAGCTACAGCTTAATATACTGGAGTTCAATTGGATACAACTTGTTATATATCAGTTCAGTAAACATGAACACGATATACTGATGTCTAACAGATTATCCCATGACTTAGCTAATTATTGTCTAATAACTTAGTGTTGTTAGCTAGTGGTCAAAGTCTACTGCCCAATGGGTTAAAGTCCAGTAGACTATTACTACTAACTACCGGGTTAGAGTCTAGTAGAATAGAGCTAAGTGGATATTACTAATTAAACTCCAGCGAAAATTGATATGTTGCTGTTTTACGGCCACTTTTGTACAAAATCTAGACTAAATGGGTACAGTGACGTTCAAAGGTAATGGGTCAGACATAAATAGGCACGAATTTGAACTCAGATGCCAAAATTTGGTGTCTAACCGCGCTACCAGTTAGAACCATGGAGATGTTTAATTAAGCACCAACCCCCCGCTCTGTGTGTGTGTGTGTCTGTGCGTGCATGTGCGTGCTTGTCGATTTATTAACTAATTTAATTTGAGCCCGTATAAATGACGCAATATGTAATAACAACGCAGCCATCTAAACAGTTGAAAGTGAATTGTAATATTAAACTTACTAAAACGTTTTAGTCAATAAAACCGTCAACATTCATTCATTAAACTAAACTTTATATCACAAGCGACATGAATAAAATAACGCAGAGAATATACATATCTCCATCGTGGCTCATGTTATGGCTTTCTATCTTTTCACACACACACACACGCGCGCGCGCGCACACACGCACACACACACACACATATATATATATATATATATATATATATATATATATATGGTTACATAAATATCAAAACCAAGAAACAAATGGCCACTTTTTGGCCACACTGACGTCATAATTCGTTTACATCCGGGAACAATTTTGTGCCGCCATCGACAGCACCAACAATCGTTAATGTAGGACTACTTGGGATGAGATACGCGGTGAGGAGAGATGCTTTTAATGTCTACTGAGATGATGTGCTCGTTATCTGTCTTCAGTCGTGATTATGACTGTCTGTAAACAGCCTCCAGATGGGATAATATCAGCCGATTGTCAGACTTTTACCGTCTTACGTCATATACCTGATGTATATATCGGTAGACAACGCCGACGACACAAAACCAGGAAGTGGCCAACGCGGTCGTTCACCGAACGGCTAATAGGCATTGGTTGACCTTTACATTAGCGGGGTCACTTCCTGTGTAGCACCGTGCGGGACGTATGTATCGCTTTGATGCCTTTTTGGCGGGTGATTTTCGGCGGGAGAGTCTGTTGTGTTTGGGGATTTGGCGGACGTTATTTATATTTGGAGATATTAATATTATATAGGCACATTACGATGAGAAAGATAACTTTGTGTATTTATCGTGTTGAGATTAATTAACTGACATAGGAAGGAATAGCGAGAAGTTAATTATTAATTGTTTCTTGTTTATGTGGCGTTTAGAAGACGTCACACTGGCGTGGCCATTTTGATTAACTGATTGTTTTGTATATAGTTTCTATTTTCTTTATGGTCTCTCTGTCTGTCTGTCTGTCTGTCTGTCTGTCTCTAACTCTCTCCTTTTGTATATATCTTTATCTCTGTGTTTCTATCTATATATATATACATCTATTTATCTATCGATATATGTACCTATATCTATCTATCTCTATCTATTTATCTATCTATATCAAAGTTAGTTGCATACTGCATTGCTAACATTGAAGTGGGAATTAGAACGTCAAGGTTTATTTTATTTCCCAAAGGATTGATCCCACATCCGTATATTCCAGACTAAATAAGCTGAGACCAAACACAACAAGATCTCTCAAACATAGAGGCGCACATTAAAAGGGCTATAATTAAGACAAACTAATATTATACTGCTGATTTACAATCACAGTGTTTAAATACTCAGTGTGTGTATAATACCCCCCACACACACACACACCAGGGTATCAGAATGCATTAATAATTAAATATAAAATACAAATAGCTGACGCAGTATTCGGACTAAATACATATTGCACGCCAAAGAAAAAAACTCAATTTTAATCAAGAAGATTGATCTTTGGCGGAAATCGCCACAAATCAACATCGTACCTTGAAATAGTTATTCATAATGTAGTGATCAATCAGTGGAGGCGTCATAACGCCATAATGTAATGACCTTCTGCGGATCGGGGACCTGTTAGCAAATAACAGCAGATGTAGCCACTGATACTGTAGCTATCAATCTGTACTGAAATGAATCTGGAGATGTTGTGGGCATACGTCCGTTTGTGTGCATGTGTAAACCAGTGGCAGACCTAATGGTAATATCTGCAAGATAATTCGTTCGGCTATTGATCCAGATTAGCCACTTATATGGGTTTGGTGGCTGGATTCAAATTGACCATATCAAAACAGTGCGTTTTTCATCTGGATTATGCTCTTATTATCTATCTGATCACACAATATATAGCACGGCCTTGGCGGTTATTTATTACCGATCCATATTTCTAGTCAGCCTATTTTATTTTTCATGCCTTTCAACCATTTTCAATACGTTCCGTCATTACCTAGAGAATACTCATAATTAACAGCATCAATTGACTACATCGAAAAGGTTTCCCCTTCAAAAAATCAGTGTTAATCAAATTATGTTCACAATCAATCCACATCAATTTATTTGCTAAACAGCAGTTAAAAATTACAATATTACATGTTTCTTCTACAGCAAGCGTGCTCTTTCGGTAACAACTAAGTGGATAGCGAACTTAAAATAGAACACCACTCGTAGAGTGTAGCAGGTAACTGGAGTGTGGTCATTCGCTCTGGATACGGCAAGTGTTGTCCGGATACCGAATCTATTCTATGTAACTCTATACGAAACATAAAGCTTTTTACTCCATCCCCATCCCCTTTAGACTCGTTGGCTCTTGTTAGAATGTTCAATTCAAATAGTTTATTTCAACATTCATAGTACATCATTTTAATGACAAAAAACGCATGTAGAATGTTGAAAAGCAGGATGCTTCAAGCATTGCTTATATAATGCATCACCCCCAAAGTGTTTATATTTAAATCACCAACAACAGACCAAGCGTATCATATTAAGGCTACCCACTGTTTTGCTTCATCAAGCAATAATTAATCAAACCCGTGACAGTAGACGAGGCTAGTACTCATAGGAGCTTTATGTGTTATTCAATTTTTTTCCTTAAACACGAGGCCCTTTTGAAAGACCGAGAAATTAGGTCAGCAACTATGTCATTCCTGTGAATGTGTTGTCTGATTCGTGTGAGATTCCCTTTTGAATGTCTACATGGAAGCGATTTGCAGTATCTGTATTTGGAAGACAACACTAGTTCTCAGTCCCCACATTTCGAATCACGCATATAAAGCGTCACTCTAGTCATATGCTACTAATTAGTCTGCCACCTTTAAGAAATATGTCCAATTGTAGTCTGGCTTCACACAGACAACAATTAACCCGAGTCACATCAACATTTCGAGTTGTGATTTGCCTATTGTTGCCTAATTTTCAGTTAGAACATTTTACACCAAACCTCAACGTTATGGATTCGAATCAAATTTATGGCTGTGTTTGTGGAATGTTCTCGTAGATTTGTCTCTCTCGGCCATATCTACCAACCAACATACGTAGAAACTAGCTTCTAATTTGATATTTGTGACATGTCCAGTTACTTATTGTTAGACAATCGTTTAATTTTTAATAATAATAATTTTGTAATCTTTAAGTGAAGGTTAATAAAACTAGTAGCTATCACTGTAATAATTTGGCTAAATTCGAAATTGAATGATCCATGTACATGTAATATGTCAGAAATTACTAAAAAATATCCTTGTATCGATGTGCATTTTGCTTTTATAACATACCCCCCCCTGAGTATGGCCTCATATTTCATCATATACGTGTTTCAGTTTGTCGTTACACATACATTTAGTGTTATTGATCATTACGTAATTTTTATATTTCCTTTTTTTATTTTTAAGGTAAGTGAAGACATTCGTGTCAACTTGGATATGTAAGTCTTTTAGTATTGTTACATATTTAAGTCTCTTCATAAAAACACATTTCACGATGATTATATCTTTCATGGTGTTCCATCTAAACACTAATCGTGGGTTTTTACGGGGAGAGGATGTTTAACCTTAGAGGAGAACCTGTCTTGGTCATTCCACGCCTATTGTTTCCGGGTCAGAAACTACTGTTAAACTTATAGTTAGCATGGAAATGAATGGTGCTAACTGCAGAACACATCTTTTCATTCTCGCAATTTGCATACTTCTCGTGGTGTATTTTGCCTACGCAAGTGAAAAAAATATAAACAATAATTGGAGTTTTCACTACAACACATAATCATATATTCATAACAATTATAATGAGTCACCATTTTGAATTTGACCTTTAGCTTACGGTATGATTTAATGTGGCTTATTAAGCTAAATAATGGGCTTGTCCTGTCTGTCTTTCCCTGATTGTCCAATTGTCATTGGACATGTGAATGGCAAGCTTTACCACAATCAGCTTATTTCAATGAGTAGGTTATAGTAACAAAAAAGAAGAACCTGCGTTTTAATTTATACATATATATTTAAATATAGTCACTAGACCTAAATGTACGTGCAATAGTTTCACCATCTTTCATTTTCGATAGAAAAATACGATTTAATCTGAAGCATCAGAAAAACATGTAGAATTATGAACAAAACATGTCTGCGTGACGTAAATTATTTAAACGGATTTGTTAAAACTAGGATTATCACTGTACACAAACATAATCCTGAGAAGAAAAGAAATCTCCCGAGATATTCACAATGATGCCATGTTTTTCTTCAATTCTAAAAAACGCGAAACAGTTTCAATAAATCAAAAGTAGAGTAAGACGGTACTACCACAATAATCCCACTATTAGCCGAATATTGAACTGCTATTAGATAATGCAAGTCAGTTGGATCAGCCAGGTATACTGATGTAAAATTCTATGCTTATTTGTCATAATGCGATATGGAAGTTTCACAAAATATAACATATGATATCATAACGTTCTAATATCTATAGCATAATAACCAATACCCTGCAAGTACGTTTTCCGATCATCCTCATCGAATAATCTGTTTCGGTCGACGCTACCAACTAACATCTAAATACTTATTCTCCTATCAGACTTTGTTAAGCAGATATGTCTAGTCGACTATCATACACGCAACGTGTGAAATATTGCCATTAAAGATGCCTTTTAATGGAGGCATTAATGTGGCATCTTCAGTTATGCTCCGGTATGTTCTCATTCGCCGCCGACGCTTTTTTGCCTTCGGATTAATTTTCCAGCAAACACCTAATATTCCCTCGAGCCCATTCTCCACTGATGGTTGGGTAGACTCGCCTCACACACAAACACACAATTGTTGAAATGTACTTGGCAATGAAATAATTTTACTGCCAGTTGTGACAAGTGGTTTACTCTTCGTAATGGAGCTGTTGATGTGGCTACTCCGGTTATGCTCCTGGGACGTTCGTTAACGAAGTCTTTTCGACACCGGAGCCATTCCCCACTGATGACTGGACGTATTCTCTACACGTAATCGCTGTAATATACTTTGCAATAAAAAGATTTTACTGGCCGTCGACAAGTGGTTTATTGCGAAATGATATTGTGGAATTATTGTTAATTTCCCAACGACAATATCAACACGTGTCTCCAAACATTCCCGTGCGATGTACGGGCTCCAGCCAGTAAAATACAACATAACCCCTCCCGATGACTATGCGTTATTAAAAAGTGTACGAGATCTACCTCATCCGATTCACTAGTCTCCCAGTTTGTCTTTTTTAACTCTATTTATGGTAGATACAATTAGTCCACTCTCTGGTGCCCATCTGAGCCTTGGAAAGAAATCAGTGTAGTGTTTCAGGAGAAAAAAACATGTTGCCCTTATCCCTGTTGAGCCTGCTAAAGGTGCAAGAGCCAAATTTATTATAGAGTCACCAGATCCGATTTTTGGCGCGGTTCTCTTTGTTTTGGTTGTATTATTTTCTCTATCAGTATTGTTTCAGTCAGCAATATAAACTGATCACTATATATCATTGGTTATTGAATCACGCACACACACGCACACATACACACATTTAATATAGTGTACCTTATGACACCGTCTCTCCTTAGAGATGGAAACAGCAACAACGGCAGATGCTAACAGAAACAGCTGAATAAATCAGACAAATATAAAACTGTATATCACTCTATGTTCAACAGAAATTATAGTAAGATAATAGTATTAAGATAATAATAATAATAATATGATAATGATGTTGTTTTTGTTGTCCTTTTATACACCCCTCCCCCCCTCTTTAAAGATGATCCAAAATCACCATATGAACACAATTCAGGACTGGTGGTTCTTACATACTACACAAATGTTTCTCAAGGATGTCTAGAACAGGAATCGTGATGTCAATCTGGTAGAGAGTTCCAGAGTTTGACTTAACCACTTTTGTACTTTGTAAAACAAAACCTTAAACAAATAATACGCGCGTGTGTGTGTGTGTGTGTGCCTTCCCTCGCATGTGTATGTGTGTGCCCATTCCCTTGCCACTATTCATTAGCTGTCTTCTTCAAGATATATTCGTTCATTAGCGATGCTGGCGTTATGCCATGAAAGAAGAGATCCATTGCTAACACGAGTTCTCCATTATTGGTTTTATTAAGTTTTTGTTTAATATATTGTCTTCTATATATTGTCTCCTTAGTCGCAATTTTTGTTTGTTTGTTAGACATCGATGTTAAAGACCAAGTGGTGGTGAGGGTAAGTGTCACTATAACTGGTTGAGTGGAAATAAAGGCAAAACTTATGATGCTGATGTTGAAATTATAGCAAAGATACGTGCTCTGACCATCACTGATGTCAATGTTTTCATCCCAGAATAGCATGATGTTTATATAATTAATGACCAGAATGTTATATATTTGGTGAATGTAGAAGCTATTGATACGATTTTATAATTTAATTTTTATGTTATAAACTGGGTTAACGTATAAGTTGTTATTATGTTAAAATAATTATTCACGCCAAATTTAGAAACTGGGTGAAAGTAGAAGTTGTTTACAAAATTAAGGAGGTCAATGGTAGACTGTTGGTAAAGACAGAAGTTGTTTACAAAATAAATTATGTAAATCTCAGAGATTGTGTGAAGGAAGAAGTTGTTTACATAATTCATCATGTGAACGTTACAGATTGGGTGACACCGATGATGTTGGTGTTAGATAGCAGATAAGGATATGTATTGTTAGAGTTGGCGGCGTCAATATTATAAATCAGGTGAAGGTGTTGCTAGAAATGATGACGTTGTTGAAGTATAGTTTGTTGGTGATGACAAAGTAATTTCTCATCAATCTCTTTGATTGCCGCTCTTCGTATCTCCATCAGTAACAACTCCAGGAAATCAGACATCACTGTGATTGCCCATGGCAGCTCTCTACCCCTCTAACTGTTTATTTATCCATCCATCCATCCACCTATCCATCCATCTAGCTAGCTAGCTAGCTATCTACCTGCCTATCTATCGACCTACCTACCTACCTAACTGTTTATCTATCTATCTATCTAAGTATATATTTATGTGTGTTTCTGTGTGTGCATGTTAGTAACATATGTACATGTGTGGGCTTATATATATATATATATATATATATATATGTGTGTGTGTGTGTGTGTGTGTCGTTTGTGCGTGCGTGCGTGTACGCGTGCGTGCATATCAAGCAGTGATTAAGACGTAATACAAATGCTACCTCACTAACTGATAATAGAACCCATCAAGGTACTAGTAATTAGTACTACTCCATCAGTAAACGGATCACGGGGTCTACCTAAACCACACAATTAAGATAACTTTTGTTGAACGTCTCCTTTATACCAGCCTCTCCCTCCATTTATTACCGGGTGTCGCAAAATGCAGCAATCCGCGATCTGTCTTCCAGTGCCGTCATGGTTTGAGAACAGCCATTTTCCGATCTGTATCCAGGCCAGTGGCAGGTTGAGCAATTCCCTTTAGCGATCACCAAATATCCAGTATTTAGCTAGATTGCAAACGTATTGATTTTTCAATATGGAGCCACTTCTGGCCAGCGAAGCTTATAAACGTGGAACGTTCTGGTCATTAAAGATATCGCTGTACAGAATGGAAACACTAATATTGCTGTTGGCAGAGAAATTCTATCTCGCCTGGCGCCTTAAAACTCCTACAATATCGTCATATCAGCTCCATATTCAGCCACGGATATGATATATCCCCTCCCCCCCCCCTCCCCTCCACTACACAAACTGGGCGTGGGAGTTGATTCCATTTCTTTATCACAATGATCAGTACATGTTCGGTTTACCGCTTTTAACAATCAGTTTAGGTTCAATGTTTATCTGATTAGCCATCGTTTATCGTTTAGCTAGACAACTGATAGTGATCGATGATCAGGCGGTGATTAGCCCGCGTTCACCGTTTAGTTAGACAACTGATAGTGATCGGTGATCAGGGGGTGTCCGGTGTACATATAGATATCTGTGATCAGTGATTATTTTACTCTTAGTGATCAGCTGACATTCGGGGTACAGTTATCTGGCTTTAAATATTTTTAATAACCTGCTATGTTTATAACAACACGCCAAACTACATTCTAATGAGTTGACGTACAGGTTCAGGTTTTAAAAATAATACTGTTTTATTGTTTATTTATTGATAGTTTTTCAGTCCTATTATGGCCTGACCGCCTTAATCATCTGTGCATGGTATCTCTCTGTCACACAGCTGTACAATATATTGCTATCACCAACTCACCCCGAGGTATATTGTTTTAACTACCAATTTAGCAGGTGGTAATTTATAGTCCAGTGAACCGATGCATTCGAACTGAGGAACGACATGTGATCAATTCCAATTCACAAATAGGAATTATTCGTGTAACATTTGAATTGCACATGCCAGTTTCCTGCTAGAAACTGTAGTTGTATGAACTGGAATTGCATCAGATAAAACTGATTTGCAGGTGATTGGAACTGACAAGAAACATATGGAAGGGGCTCGAAAGTGAGGGGAAAAGTGGCACTGACGGCTTATTCGACTGTAGTGCATTATCGCTGAGCTACAATGGCTATTGGGTAAGTGGATAGGAGCGTGGGACTTTCTTACTCATGGTCATGCTGTGCGGGAGGTCGGAGGTTAGAATCCCGGCCGTGGTGTTATAGTAGGAGCAGTTTTTCATCCAATCAGGCAACTGGGAAGGTTTTCTCCGCCGAATATGCCATCTATTGTAAATTCTAAATTTATTTACAATTAGTTCCCGTGGTGAAGCTGTAACTTACAGACCACATGCGTCTCCCCAATTTGAGCTAGCCAGCCACGTAAAATAACTGTCATTTCGGCCATTATTATTATTATTTCAAAATATAATTTTCGTCATTTGTTAATGTTCAGTTCTGTCATATTAACAATTATTCATTGTTCAGTATATAGTATATATGACATGTTGTAGAGATCATGAACGAACGTATCTTCTATGTTTGCTTTGACTAGTTGCTTTAGGTAACTGTATTAGATCCAATATGAGTATGCACAATGAGTTGACTTCTTGTTGTTGAGTTGAAGCTCAGGAAACGTGGAAACCTGTCTATCAACTTTATCAACTGGGCAATAATGTATCTAAGAGAGCATTCCTTTACTCCGTACTTAGCGCAGATTAAAGTCTTTTATATGCTGACCAGATGCTGTCTTCTATTTTGTCTAGATACTGATGTGGGACCGTTCGTATAGAACAAATTGTTATAAAGAAGGTGCCATGAAGCATTCATGTATCCCTTTATAGTCACTGTCGCGAACAAATTGATGTCTTCTGCTGGATAAACTCGTTCAAACATTTTGATATACACTCACTCTCCCCCATCCCCGTCTCGCTATCTATCTATTTATCTATCACCCTCTCCCTTTCTGATTCGTTACGTCTAGCTTAATACTTAGATATGCACTATGAATGATTAGATAGAATGTTTTCATTGAAAATGCCACATTTTACTTTGAACCCAAAATAATTAGGTTAAAAATAGTTGAGTGAAGATGGGTGGCGCACAATCAGTGTCATTTAATTGTGGTGTGAGTAGTGATAAAAAGGACTACACATGTTGGGCCTCAAAAGATATGATGCCCCTTAAACTTTTCCCCTTCTGAAATTGCACTGATTGAAGGAAGGTATAAAGTCTTGATTAATTTGAAACCGTCAATTGCACCATGGGATTGGAAACGGCTGACCAATAGTTTGCCTCCTTCGTGGCCTTAGCCTATTTATAGCGGTGTAAATGAGATGCTGCTAATTGGGAAAGGGCTTTCTTGACACGCTATCCCGAAGCCAGTTAACTACCGGATGTTGTGGAAGATTGTAAACAAAAAAGGAAGAAAAAAATAACTAGTTAATGAAAACTGTTCCCTGACATGAACACATCCCATGAAACTAATTAATTTCTTGTTACCGCTTTTCACGTCGTTTCAAGTTACCTGAATCTTCACTTCTGCTGTGAAATAAGAGTTATTAATTTAATTAATTCCCGTGTACTTTATTTTACAAAATTCCCGTTCTTCCTGGGCCAAATATTGACTAGCCTAAGGAAATGTTTAATCCCAATAAGAGAATTATGAATCATGGCATAATTCCCGCCGTAGGTGAAAGATTAATATTTGTTAATTGTTTGCTTATGTTATCGTTTTGTGGGTTAGTAATTAGTCTTGTTTAAGAGAAGCAGACATTTATTTTGTGTTTAATATTATCCCATTTCCATCTCAGGACTGACAAGATGCGAAGCATATTGATTTAACATTAGAAAAATGTGTTCATGTCATAATGGCAAACGAATATTGATCCATACAACTGTTGAGTGTCACTTTCTTTGTCTCAATTTCTTCTAAACACATTACTTAAATGTGGTGAGGGAGTTCGCGCTCGTGCTCGCATGTGTGTGTGTGTGTGTGTGTGTGTGTGCATGTGTCTTCCTATCATAAGAACTGATAATAATAGAGAAAATAGCATTATGTAATAACAAAATCCTGGATAATTATTTACCGGTGAAGCTATATCGAAAAGAAGTGTATTATTATTCTCTGAAATCATTCTCAAATTGAAAAACTTACACTGCGTAAAATCTGGACAACACACTAATGTCCTAGAGAGGGAAACGAATCCAGAACGGAGGTGACAACCCACGTTTGGCTGCGAATCTAGATAGCCGTGAATGTTAGTTTTTTTCCTTCTCCCAGATGGCTCGTGCTAATGTAGTGATTCCATGGCCTCGTGCCATTGTCCAGACCAACCAGCACTACCATGTGACTGGTCACATGTCACGCGCCCAAAATAAAGGGGACCACGTCGACATGGGTGCTTCATCATAAGAAATAGACTGCCAGAAAATGGCATTTGTTTATAAGTAGTCATGTGTACTATTGTCACATCTGGTGACGTGCCCTGTTTACCTTTTCCCCTTCCGACGTGACAATAGCATATTGCCAATAGGCGACTTACTAAAAACGTCTTTGCTGAGAATGACAAAAATAAATAATAGTTCTCTCTCGTCTGAATGGAAGTCATTTGATGTCGCGGTGTTCCCGTTCATCACTGCCATTGTTATCTATCGCTATAGCAAGTATTACATTGATACAGTATCCGTGCTAGTTCTGTCCTCATGTTGGGTATAGTTCAACTTCGCCGGATGTCTAAGATTTTTGTCATCTCACTACCATGAAACATTTATCTTTTTGACGGATGATATTTCTGTCTAAGATGTAATCTTATGCATTTGAGCAGTTATACTATCTATCTGTCTACGTTTGTCCCTGTCGGATTGTCCCTCCCTGTGTGTGGGTGCGTGATATATATAATTATATATATATATATATAAAACAAAATATATATATATATATATATATATATATATATATATACATACTTTATACTCCATTACTATTTGCATGGGTTCAAATGGCCGTTTGTTTAAAGTGATTCTTTGATAGCCAATACCTTTTCCATATGATTTTAATAACAATTACTTTTATAGATATGATTAGTTACTCTATCATGTTTATCTTGCAAGTCATATATAAATTAAATTTGCGTTAGCTGTCGTGTAACTGATTAATTATACAGCAGAATATGGGCACATGCTCAGTATTGACGCATACAGAGTGGTGACGTTACACAAATAACCGAATAAAACTATACCAAAGCACAGTTTTATGACGTCAGTAAACAACTCTGGAAGGCGGAAATTGCCGATTGGAAACAGACAGAACCGAATATTTACAAGAATGCCTATGTTGCTCCTAATTACTTACAAGGGCATGAGTCTGCAAAAAACTCAATTAAAATACCCAGCTATTATAATGTCAGTAGGGTTTAATAATGTGACAGTTCTGATAAATTGACAACATCAAATGGTTGGAATTAGTGTTATCTACAGTTTTAATTAAAAAAACTGTATATTTCAGAGCACGATACAAATATTGAAAGAATCGCTTTAAAACATTACTACTTTGGGACCACTTATCAGTATATGGAAGCCTATATTAGCCCAGTAATCTCTGAAAATATTGAGGTGATTTGAACACCAGTTAGAGATAAACAACGAGTCTAACCCTTGTTTTGAAGTTCGATGACTTATGACTCGTCTATTCAATCACCCGATGCGGTATTCTGGACGGACAGAAGCTTACAAAACAAATCCGAACATCAGTAAAACTACAAGCTTCCAGTCACAAATTGTTCATCTAGTTCATACTCGATTCTACTAACTGCCTGATTTTTCATGGATCGATTTGATTTACTTTATCGTGTTATTGTTTGGTTAGTTTATCGTGCTGTATAACCGTTCAGCTTAGTATATGTGATAAGGTCTTGTATCTATAAGGCAAGTAACAGTTTCACGATCAAAGGGCTTAGCCTGCATGTTTCCCACTTTATCGCCCAGTAAGGACAGACTGTATCACCTCCTAGGTCTTGCTTATTCTGAAGTCGAATAGACACGGGATCAAACTGATCCTCTTCTTTTTGGGAAGCGGCTTTACAAAAGGCGAAGATACAGAGAAAAACCATTACGTGAACAAGCTACCTGGCTCTTCATGCGAAATGAAACATTTATATCTCTTTTCGTAGTTTTGTTATCTACGTGGCTTTGAGTGATGTTTATATTGATTGTCTTGACAATACCATCAGCAGTATTAAGAGGAGATAATACAATAGTTCAGCACTCATATTATTAAACTATTAATGGTCATTTGTGAATTTGTAAAACGTTGTTATTTCTAATGCAGAAGCGTTTGCATCATTACCATCATCATCATCGTCGTCGTCGTCGTCATCATTGTTCTGCCATTTAAAGTGTTTGTTGTCATTACATCAACAAAATTACGTACATCTATTCAGCACGTTATTAACAATTGCTGTCTTTAGTTCGTCGACGTTGGAGTAGAATTATTGTACAGTTCTATGTAAACTAGACGACACACACACATTCTCCCTCTTCCTCGCTCACTGTGTGCCTGTGCGCGCGCGTCCGGCTGTGTATGTGTGTGTGTTGTCTGTTTAACTATATATATATATATATTTATATATATATATATATGTGCGTGTTCGTGCGTGCGTGCATGCGTGTGTGTGTTTACTTTATCTAAACACACACACATACGCACACACATACACACACACACACCTTCCATCTGTTAGCCTATCTCTGTTATATCCAGGCTGATATATCATCTTACAATAGCCTCCTTTTTACGGATGTCTCACGGGATATCACATCCACCCCACACCATTTAACCCATCACGTTATTATCCATTATGGAGACGGTCCCAATATACACAGCCTCCCCGCAACTACCGACATGCAGCTATAATATCACACCACAATATCTTCAGTCGGAATACATCGATCATGACAACGTAAATCGGCCACACCATCTCTCTCTCTCTCTCTCTCTCTCTGGGGGGGGGGGGGTTCACTTGTCATTATCATATGTGGTTCTGTCTCCTGACGAGGATGTTCCCCGCCCAACAAATAACACTCACCGCCCCCCCCCCACCATCCGAGATCTTTAAATGAGGAAAACAGTCGCATCTCCCCTAGCTGTCCCCTTGCTGGCAACAGCAAACAACAGCAGAAGATGACATTTTACACTAATGTTCTAGCTGGTCGAGTCTGTTTACCACCAACAGCCGATCTTGTTGGAGCTCTTTCTGTTTGAGAGAAGAAGACACTAAGCTGCTTTTCTTTCTGACCAAGATGGAACACGAAGTCACGTGCTGTCGTCCAGCTTTACTCATTATGGACAAGGACCATTAACCAAGAATGGGACCTGTCTATGTGCCAGTCATTTATGTACTGCTGGTAGATTTGGGACTGGCTGTAGCTTGTAGACCAATGACTTAAGAGTTTGAGTAGATCTAGGACTTTGTCGGTGATAGTTAGTGCTGGGACTTTGGCTGTAGTGGATAGATCTGCGACTTTGACTGTTGTGGGTAGCTCTAAGACGTCGTATGTGCGGGGAAGATCGGGGACTTTGGTTCTGGTAGGTAGATCTGGGAATTTGGCTGTGGTGGGTAGATGTAGATCTTTGGCTTTGGGTAGATCTAGGATTGTGGCTGTGTGTCGAGCTAGAAATACATAGGCGAATAGAGGTATGAATCTGGACACGGGTGTATCTAGAACTTTGCTGTAGGTAGATTTGAGACTAGGGCTATGCGTAGATCGAGGAATTTGTGTAAGGTAGATCTAGGACTTTTTATGGATAGAAGATCTCAGACCTTGACTCTAGATATATCTAGCACCTCGACTATGGGTAGAGTTATATAGATATATGACAGTAGATGATGCGTCGTTGCTGTTGTGATGTCGGTAGCTGAAGAATTGGAGCCGATGTAAAGGTAAAGTATACCCTCAGGATAATTAGAGACCCCCGAGGCAATATTATTTTGATCTAAGACTGTCTGAAGGGCAGTCTTATATCAATATAATATCATCTCTCTTTATAAGAGTTATATATATATATATATATATATATATATATATATATATATATATATATATATATATATATATTCCATACTTAATTATCGCTCAGTGTGTTAAATGTACTTTAGTCAATCACGACATTTAGATAACCAGTTATTCAACATGAAACAGTAAGTATTTTAGTAGTGTCTCACTACCTGTGTATACATAAATAAAACGTATAAATACACCATACATAAACCAACTGAAAGAGTAGATTAATACTAGCATATTATTGCTATTTGGACCCTTTTGACAGAATATTAATGTCTGTGACAGTTTTTTTTTCTTCTGTATTACACTCCGGAGAGGGTTAGTTTATGAGAGGAAGATATTACATCATCACACCGGAATAGCATCAATATACATTGACAATAGAATTAACGAATTATTTATAATAATTGTTATATATATATATATATATATATATATATATATATATATATATATATATATATATATATATATATATACATTATTCTTAAAAGAAGTTAAATGAGAAAAAAATAAGACACCAGTGTAACTTAAACTGATTGTTCAACAACATAACAAATAAGTCAATACAAAATAAAAATTGGATACCAGCTCGTTGAATGACTGATATAATTAAATATAACAACATTTATTATGGGTGAATGAGTGTGTGTGTGTGCGTGTGTGTGTGAAGAAATAGGTATCGTGAGTACAACATCTTGATGATTAATCAGGGTACTGATACACCGAGAATTGATATATTATGCTGAAACATCTAGTGTCTCATTTGCCCTCTTTAAGAATTGTTTCAGACATTCATTGTTTAATGAAACATGTTGATAAAGTGTGTATAAACAAATACAATATATAATTTATAATTGGATAGTTAGTTTAACATTTTAACATAGCTGATGTCCACAAGAAATAACCATCCCTGGACAGTTGACCGGATGTAGTGGCTCCTTGTTATCTCTTGACAGGAAGAAGGGATCTCGTCTTTGATTGTCTTTCCCACTGTGACACTAATGAACGATTCTCGGTAGTGATAAGGTAGTATCTCTATCCGGTCGGATCTAATATTATATCAGATTATATCTACTTGACATTAAACGGGATGTTTCCAGCTGTTAGAGTCAGTTATCGGCTAATGACTACCCACAGATAACAGTTGTTTGATTGTCCAACGAAAGCTTCAGTATAACTAATGACATCTTTCTCTTACAGGATACCCCATCTCTCTTTGTACTTATTTATATATCTATCTATCAATCAATCAATCAATCAATCAATCAGTCAGTCAATCAATCAGTCAGTCAATCAGTCAGTCAGTCAGTCTGTCTGTCAGTCTGTCTGTTTGTCTCTGTCTGTCTGTCTGTCTGTCTGTCTGTCTGCCTGTCTGTCTGTCTGTCTGCCTGTCGTGGTTTATGCTACAGACAGAACCCTCAGCCAGTATCATAAGGTTATGATATACCTTTGCACCTAAAGAGGACTGTGAGAATTTTAGTTTTGTTCGGTTTAAACAAAAACTTCATGATGATGTCTATCTTTATATCTACTTATATATCTATCTACCTGTCTATCTATCTATCTATTTATCTGTTTGTCTATCTATCCATCTCTATATGTCTGTCTATGAGTCTACATATTTATAAAGCCATCGTATCAATAGATAATGATTATTTAAAATGTTTATATGAGTGTATTCGAGCACCTATGTGTATATTTTATTCATTATTTAAATGTATCTTAATCACAACACGATTATTCTCAGAGATTCGCATACCGTTTAGGGTTTAAATAGCATTCTTATTTAAAAACAACAACAATAATAATAATGGCCGGAATGGCAGTAATTAACAGGACTGCTGTATTTCATTGAATAAGATATTGTCTATAATTTAATAGTCATCCCACGAAGACAAAATGTAGATAAATAGGGAATTTGAAATAGATGTCGGGAGTCGAAGAAACCTGACTTTTGATTGTAACTTGACCGGACGACAAACTGCATCGACTATAATGCCGCAGTATGGAACCAAACACCGACGGCTTCCCACACACGACGAACATTATTAATAGAACTCCCTCGAGCACAGGCCAAGGTCCAGTCGTTAACTGGCTTCAAACTAGCGATTCCTGATCCCTAATAATCCCTCATACTCCAAACAAATACTGGTTTATGGCGAAGTGAACTAGTCGGTGTTTAAAACACTATTAGCTAGTTGATAGATTCGAACGGAAAACGTGATGGTTTCTAATCCACCACCACCCTTTGAGGTTGTTCGGATAGCGCAGTGGTCAAAGCATTGCGCTACAAACTTCCAGGCTATAGCCGTATTTGTGGGACATTTCCTTACATAGTCATTCCATCGGCTATATGTTCCAGGTATGACCACCGCCGAGAATAAACAAACCATTTACTTACTCACAACAACACGACTGAGAAACATTGGTACATCCAGTACTCTCGCCACTTGAAGGTACTCACAGCTGAATAAGTTTCGCTTATGTGCAATGGGTGGGCTAAATGGGCCGAGCGACCTCCAAAGTGAGGGATGAAACACCCTTCTGATATAGCTCGACCAGAGTTTGTACCCACGTGCTATAGATCTTTGACAATCGCGCTACCAATTAGGCCATAGGGGCGCCCCTTAGGTACCTATGCCTTGCTGGAATGAAACTGTGGCCACAGTTAAATGCCTGTGTTGGTACCACCGGAGCCGGCGACACTAATTAAAGTAACAAATAGCCCTATAGCAACTGACCTTACATACCTTCTGTAATGAGATAATGTCAAACCACTTGACTACTTCTAATTGCTGCTATCTGTTGACGTAAAACATCTGCGTGCGTGTGTGTGTGTGCTCGATTTTCAGAGAAGGGGTGATGATGATTGATGTTTTACTGCCACTTTTGTGCACATGGTAGGCTAAATTGGCCGATCGACTTCCAAAGGTAATGAAGCGAAGTCAAAGATGAAACACCCTTCACATATGCCCACGCCGAGATTCGAACTCAGGTGGTAGTGATATGTGGTCCAACGCGCTACCAACTAAACCACGGAGGCGACCTGAGAAGAGAAGAGGAAAACAATCGTCTTGCCCTTTACTGATTTATTTGTATGCATCTATTTTATTCGGGTTTCTTCAAATGACAAATGAGCCGTTGGTGAGGTTATATTTTAAGTACTTCAAATGTAAGCCATGTTATATTAAAGATGAACGGTCGGATATTTTACCTGAACCCAGTCAAATTAATCGGCAGTGAATCATCTCTGACATTTTGCTAGCTGTATTTATGAGGTAACGTGACCGGGATTTCAGCATTATTTCGTTTTTCCCCAGCGTATGGCTCGGGGCATTGATCCTCTCCCTTCTGGATCATTGATTCACGCTGGACAGGACTCGTACATAGCTTCCTTAAATTTGGGAAATTTTGCTATCTATCTCAGGATGAGTACATGGTCTTATACACATCTCGAAAAACATTCGATGCAAAATGGATTTTGTATCCATCGGCACGAACGTTCAGACAGGTAGTGGGATTGGTAGAGTTTGGAATTGGGTACAAGTTTGGTGAGTTAGTTCAATGGAGAGAAGCTTTAGTGGGAGAAAATATTGGTTAGTTCACTTGTAATGTCAATGGTTGGTTAGTGCACGCGAGTGATTAGTGGCATTGAGCTTATGGAGCAATGCGATATGTTAGTGTGGAGCTAGTGAAGTAAGAGGTTTTAGTTGGCCGAAGGGGCTGTTAGCTGATCGGTTCAAGGTCTTCCCGTGATATCACCACCATTGAGTATAATAGGAGAAAATCTGAAGCGTCTAAAGGCATCCTTCGAGTGGTAACACTGCACCGCAGAACTAGCCCATCATCGGAAGAAAGTCCCGATATTGTTCCCACAGATCACTTCATAACAAGAATAAAGACCCAGGCACAAACCTTTGACGAATTCGCGCCACTGATATGTCAGTAATGCGTGGCTTACAATGGCAGTGGGCACATAAATAAGAGCTAGCCCGGCTAAGGTAAACACATTCTCCTCGACAAAGCCAACATATTGCCAGAATACAATACGTGGGCCGTTCACCGAGTGTTCACTATAGACTGGCAACGTTTCTATTGTGGCTTGTCTATGCTCTTTTATCGTTGTGGTGCTTTGTTTCTCGGCTGTTTATTCCCTAGCACTGATGTATAACTAGATGAAGCCGTCAGATGTATTGGTTTAGTAACCATCACTGGATGGCTTCCTAGTCGCTGCGTTTAAACGAGTATATGTGCCCGTATATGTGTCTGTGTGCGTGCGTGCGCGGGCGTGCATGCGTGTATTAAACAATAATCGACAAAATAACGTGATTAGAGCAATAACAGCTACTATTATTATTACGACTATGACTTCTATTTGAACTACTACACACTACTACTACTACTGGTACTACTACTAATATTGCTGTTACTAAATAACTGAAGGCAATATTCTCGACTTATTAAAAATGATAACAAAGAAGATGAATCTTCTAAAAGAGAGATATATTTAACTCAAAGAAGTGTGAATGTTTATTTTAAAGCTCCACTTAATAAAAGTAGCTACTTTATTCTTGGTTAAGAGGGGTCTTATCTAAGATGACTCGGTGTTAGCTATCTTTGTGAAGGATGCCCCCATAAAGGGCCTTAAAGCAAATCCTGATTTGTTAGCTCCCATATTCCTAAAACATTACCCGAACTGGATGAAACGATTCCTGTTTCTGGATACCGGCGGAGCATCTGCAAGGATGTGAATGATACCGAGTGAGCATCCTTGGCTTCATGTGTGGCGCATTCTGGATCACATGAGTAACCAGAGAAATATGAATAAGTTCCTGAAGTTTGCGTGTAATATCTCAAAATATCGAGTGGAATATTCGGACATGAAAATGTGACCATGCAGGAATTGACCTTCTAACAATGGGATACATACACAGGCATCGTGTGGTGAGTAAATGCAATAAATGTAATACCTTAGAATAACGGAATAAAATGACATTAGTTAACTGTGATTATGACAGCGTCCACCGAAACTCAAGTAACTGGTATTCATATCAGAGTAGCAGAAATGCTAAAACGCAACTTCATCAGCTTAATATTTGACGCTTCCACGATGCAATAAATAGAGCACTGAGCTACAAACATCCCGGCCAAAATTCGAATCCCAGTAATACTTCTGTTTGTGGAAAGTTTCATTGGGGAGTGGTCCCTCGCCAACGTGTCCCAGTTACCACCAGCGTCGATAATAAATAAATCACTCACTACGTCACCGGTTTACTCTATAAACCTAATACAGACAACAGTATATTAGGCTTATTCCCTCAACAATTTGACTTTTTGTGCCCTAATCTATTTATTACACACTGACATAGATAATTTGACTGCGTGTGTGTGTGTGTTATGTGTATGTGTATGTGTGTGTGTGTGTGTGTGTGTCCCTTCATTCCTCAGTCGACAACAAACGAGTCCTCTGCTACATGATGGACATATACTTCTATTCGGCTAACAAGTTTTGACATTTTGACATATCATTTGCCATCAGGTCTAGCCTAACCAAGTTAGTATTACCACCCAACCACTGGTAATACACCATTTCATCATAATGACTATAATCTTAACAGTGTTCGTCGTCTGTCTCATCCGGTCGTGACATCAACAGACTGACGAACATAACTAACGTCGTAATATTTACCGACAGTTCAACATTGTACAGACGTATTAGTATTGGTCTGAAGAAGAACGTGAGCTGTAATGGTTGTTATATTTTATAATAATAAAAAAAATCCAAAATTGTAGTCCGCACTTTCTCAATTTATTTGTACAGCAATGTCTAGAAAGTGTTTTAACAGACAGGTCAAGTCACATTTTCTGAATATGTGTGAATGAAAAAAACGGTACTTGCACACACTGCAGCACGATAAAATTATTTTTCCAGGGCATTTTCTACCAAACTATTTTTTGGCTACAACCCTTTGGGTTTTTAGAAAATGACCCCTGGACTGCTGGAGTGTAAATTTAATAATTGTATCATATGGAGAAATAACTTTATTTTAAATACCGAGCGCCGGTCGAATGGGAAATGTTGTTTTTACGGCCATGGCTGTGTTAATATTACCATAACCATACAATGCCCGGCAACTAGTTTAAGACGAGGATTACAATCCGGAGAATGAAAGGTGTGCCGCTAGAGGTCGGCACTGTTTATCATCTCCGACACGTGTTATATCAGCAGAAGTGAATGAAGACCGTATTATTTATTGAATGTTTGCCACAAGAAATCATCTCTCCGAGCGAGCAATGTTTATCTAACTGCTGCATCATAACACAGCAGGTCATTACCGGAGGCAGCAAACTATGACTCATAAACAGATCATCGACGTTCAACTTATAAAAACGACTAAAAGAAGAATATAAAACTAACATTATAATAATTGGGTATTGACGGGTCTATATGAAGTATGTTGGTTATGCTATACTTTTTTAAAGTAACAGAAGGATTTGATATATGTGTGTCCGCGTGTGTGCATGCGTGGGTGCAAGCTATATAAATGTTCCAAGCGGCGTACAAAATTACCTCTTACGTCCTGGTATTCAGTGAAGAAATAATTATATTTTGTGTGTGATTATAATAGAAACGACGTTCCCTCAACAGTTATCGTCATTTGATATTAAGACTGTCTAAATATGTGACATAATGTGACAAGACCTTAGACGAAAGACTATTTTGTAAGGTTCATTTTTCAAGAATAAATAGAATTAATCACAATATGTACATTTAGGAATATAACACGGGCGTAGGCGGCGAACGTATCCAAATTTCTATTTCTTTTAGCGTTTCAAAGAATTGCGATTACATTCATCTGGTGAAGCCTAATATAAAATTCAGATGCTTATACCAGGGATCGTATTATAAGGTATTCATTAGTTTGCGCACATCTTTGGCAAAGGTTTGTGTTACGCAGACAACTGGTTTACAGAAACCGCATACATATGTTTCTGGTGTTGTGTTTAGTGTTTAATGTTTACTCTATGGCCACTGAACTCTCACAGAAGTATCCAACGTGTAGCCTTATCAGGTGCATTATCTCTCTTTCTCACTTTCTCTCTGTATCTATCTATCAATCAATCTATCTAGCAATCTATCTATCTATCTATCTATCTATTTATCCACCCATCTGTCTATCAGGCAACAAACACGCGCATGCACATACATACATATTCATGAATATATACATGAGTGATTAAGGGAGTATTTTCTTTAGCCTTAGCACTGGTCAATCTTGGAACGTATGATCGGATAACGAAATAATCAGACATAAGGGTTTTAATGAACGATGAAACCTTCCATATAAATAGATGACACAAGGCTTCGATGCTGGGTCCAAAAGTCTGCACTGCTCCTGCTACTACCTCATCATGGATATATAACCATAGCTCACCACACGCCACCCACCCACTTCCAGTGGGTACCAATTTGAAGCTGATCTAAAGTCGCTAACCTTCGTGTAACGGCTATAGTAAGTGTGCCAAGTAATATATTATCTGATCTATTAGTAGATAAATGACCACTTCCCCCCCCCCCCCCATGATATATGATAATACAATATTCAGGCAAATTAAAATTAATCTCAACACATCTTCAGAATTTGGGCGTGACAGACTTTTAAAACACTGGGATTAACTCCGATGAAAACGCCCAATTATTAACTATTGGGATGAAATAATCTCGTTCTCATGATGACGATTGCGTATTCAGCTAGAATCGGTACAAAGGTCAGACTTAAACTCTGGTGAAAGTCAAATCATCATGTCATGCTAATTGGCGAAGACAGATTAAAGTGTAACCTGAATAGAACGTAGGACGTTCTTCACAAAATGTTGACATTTGGCCATGAGCCTGAAGACACCTAGTCACAAAGTGTGACGTATAATGTAGGTGGCACCCTCTGGTAGGTGATAGACGGTGTTAAACGTCAAGTTAATGTTATGATTACTATTACAACAACGATAATCATTACCGCTTTATGTGGCTTACATATTTCAGCTTTAAACAAATATAATTCTTTTCAATTGAATACATGTTATGTTCTCGATGGTTGATGTACATCTAATTCTCTACTGTCTGAGTTGACCAGAACTAAGATAAGTTGGGTTATGAATGATGAGTTTAGTTGCTTAGCTTCAGTCCGAGACATATGGTCGAGGGACGTTTGCCGAGGCAAATATCCCACATGGACAGGTATAAGCCAGATTCGAACCCACAACTTGGGAGTTCAGTGTGTCCACATACTTAAAATGATTATAAAGGGGGTAAGGTCGTGTGTTTATGTGTGGCCCCAATGCTGTCAAGGGGGTGTGAGTTCGAGGGGGGATGTCTCTCCCAATCGTCTGTCAAAAATGTTGAAAATAGTGACATAAATGGGAGAATAGATAATACACCCTTATAAACTAGAGTTTTATTGCAGAAGGAGCTCTATTGGAAAGTATAAAAGTCACTTGAATACAATTACGCACTCAATTGTGATAAAATAAGCCAATGAAAAGGCAGACAGTGTCCTTTTGGCCAAAAAAGGAGATATGTCAAAAAAAGGATGACATAAAGGAGATCTATCAGAATCATGAAATAAAGGTGATTCGTTTAAATAAAGGAGACGTGGACACACTGGAGTTTTGTAGCGCAGCACTAACTAGTGCCCCACTGGGTCGTCACCAAGTTTACTGGCCAAGAAATGTATCGCATGGATACTATCTCAACCGTTGACTACTAAAGTGAATTTAATAACAAGATAATGTTACGTGTAAGGAATTTCCCGTGAGTTTGATTATTCATTCACGCTCTATTTATACTAGTCATCGGTAGTCGCCTGTTCCTATCCAATACTTTAGTCAAGGCCTAGAATAACAATTATCCGCTAATTGGCTCTATTTAGTGCCACACGACGTTGTGGTTTCCCGTCATAATCACGTTACGGCCTTATCTCCGGCCCCATAGATAACCCCAATCTCTCTTATCTCAGGTACACGTCGGGCAGTGCTCTATACTATCCGGAATAAAACCAGCAATGTGCATTCATCATATTGCTTCGCCGACCTTATGGCTGCCGGCCAGGTCTTAAGGATACGTTCATTACTGTTGGCGTCCACGACACTGGGCTCATACATTCCGGAATACCGGCCGCTTCGTTTCTCATTATGGACTCCTTCGGTGCCTCCGGAACGACACCGGTGTAATGGTCACAAAATGGATTGCTAATTCCAGTGGCTCCACACATCTGGTCTTCGGCGATGGATTTCAGTTGATAACATCTGACGTGCCCAGCAATGTTGGAGAATGCTTTTAGATTGGATCTGGGTCTGGATTGAGCTAACGTTTTTTTGTCCATCATTAGCCAACTGGGATCATTAATGGACATGAAGAATTAACTCGTCTAAGCTGACATGGGGAACAAAGAGACCAATAAATAACACACATAAACATACAAACACACGCGCGCACTCACACACGGCACTAAATTTCTACCCATAGAGATGTTTACTGTAATATATGACCATCCAACTTATAATTATGTAGACAACAATCGCTGCTGTCATACACGACCTTGGTAATTTTATCACCTTAATGAACTGCATCATAAATGGTTTAGGGAATATTAGAGCTGAAATGTTATCCTTGCCCCTTGCGAAGTCCACCCTTCATTCTGGTGTGAATGAGATGAGCCCCCAAGGACGCCGACTGATTTATTTTATACAGTATCCTTTAAAAACAAATCTCAAAGTCCACGCATTTATACATGCATATGTTAACACACACGCGCGCGCGCATGCGCATACACACAGACAGAAAGGGGGGGAGGAAGGGAGAATGTGTATATCAGGCAAGAACTGGGACATATACTCGGTTTGGTATCGTCAGGTGACGCTTCTCAGCTTGAGGCAATGTTGTCATAAGTAGAATAATATTCGGTTTTACTCCCCTGGGTGTGGCTCCTGCTGCTTGAAATGTATAGAATAGAATCGCGGGACCTGTTTCCCTTCTACCTTGCCAGCTGTCTTCCACCTATTCTACTCTTTCCGATTCATTCTTCATTCACGCTATTGTTGGATATCCTGTCTTCAGCATACTCCTCCCCCCTCCCATTTCAATACCATTTCATTCTTGTTCTAGATGCGATACATTATCTCAACATATGACCGTTTTCTCATCTACCCATCAACTTTTATTTTCATATTTGATCAGACGTAGTATGAACATCTGAGTTCATTATTTATCTTCAGCCATACACGCATGCATACTTCGTGTATAATTTGTATTAACGATTGTCGATCGAAAACGAAGGTAACATTAAAATTCTAACTCCGGTATGAAGCTTAGTAGCGCGGAACACTATTAACTATGCTACTGGAGATTCCTTTATATATATATATATATATATATATATATATATATATATATAAAGAGAATGAGGGTGGCGGGATGTCTTGTTTCTTGTAGTGAACTATACTCTGAAGCAGTTATTCTCTCTTTTATTTGAACAAGCATTCGTGAATATGTCAAAACTTTATGGCAGAAAAACGGATACATATGACTAGTACATAGTAAGGGTTAATGCCATATGAAGTGCCATATCTGTAAGTCTGCACATGGACGAAATATATGACAGTCTAATAAATTGAACGGGACAGTAACGTGAGATCTCGCTTGCTTTCTCTGTGTGTGTGTGTGTGTTTGTGAGCGCGTCGGTGTGTCACCCTGTTTGGGTAAGCCGGATGATGCCCGTGGCCTGTGCGCGTGCGAAATATGACCATTCTACTTAAGCCGCAGGCCCCAGTGTGTGTAATTATTCAGCGGAGTACAAGAACCCACCATTCTGTGCCTGCCATGAAGCCATCACTTATTTACTGACCCAATACTTATACACTGGCCAGGGACTGCCCACAAACCACTGTCTCAGTGGTGCGGGGTCGGTACGTTCACTACACAAAAACGCGCCTCGTTCCGACTTGCGCCATAACACTTGGGCCCTCAATAGCTTGTAAATGATACCATATAGTAATGGTAGACGGCCCGAGTAATGCCACACACACACGCCGATACGAGCACAGACCACCGCCATATTACCGCTGGCAAGAGGCAATATAATCTGTTACCATTGAGCCGGCCGGTGTCTGGCAGTATGAAGCACAATACATGTTTACTCGGTGTTTACTGTACAATAAGTACTGTTAAGAGCAAGTGAACGTTCACCTCTTCCGTTTGACCTGAACGTTCCAATGTTGTTCGCCGCCCAGATTGGCATTCCAGCCGCGGGGTGTCCTTAAAGCCAACTGGACAACGAACATCCCGTTTGATACCTCGCCATCAACCATGCAGCCGTGATGGGAACAAGGCTTTGATAGAGAGAGAGCTTTAAGTACAAGGACAACGAAGATGGGATTGGTTCGCATTCATATCGATTGTTTATAAGCCCACGGCGAGGTATTTGACACTTGGAGGCGTCGCAGACATCGTCATTCGGCGCTTTTGGTCGATGTTAAAGGCGACACTTTTGCTGATAACACTTCTGCACTCAAGGCAAGGACGGATGCAGCAGGCCATTAGCTGCATGGCAGAAAGGCAGAAGCCTAGTATTAGTAAGTCTGCAGCATCATCCAGCCAGTCAACTAAGGCGGCCACCATCACGCCAACCATTTTTCCGCTATGGTGACATGCCCGTGTCTCGCCCCTTCTCTAGCCAGTGTAATTCTTTATCAGTGGCTTGAGACTGAGCCTGCCTGCCTGCCTATCTCTCTGTCCGTCGACTGACATGCGCGAGGCTGTGTTGCTGATCTGCTAGTGTTGGCTCTATGACGTGACCGACTGATATCCGACACACGACTCACAATCCGCTAACTTGGGATTAACCGCCCTGCCACGGATATGACAATAGATCTACGGTTAACTAATCAGTACAGCGTCCTATCACCAATAGCTGGAATAACCTGTTGCATCTTGAAAACCGGTCGAATGAAGATGATGCAAATTTCACCGATCGTTCCTCTTCTCGGATAAGCGATTACGTTGACGACGACAATATATCCGAACAGTAGTGTCAGCCATGGATGCGAATAAGGAAGCTGTAAGTATTATTGTGGAGTATAGCTATTAGTGCAATGGTCCAAGTGTTAATAAAATCCCATGTCTACGACACGATCGTAACAACGATTTCTCTCTGGTGTAAGCTTGTTGTACCTTATTGTTCAATGGAAGACGGTTCGTGGTTCTTGCTACATTTAGAAATTTTATTTTGCTCCCGTTTAGGTGGGTTTTAATTAGCATAACAAATGATGGGTGAGTGTGTGCGTTTTTGCAATATTATTACAGATCCGAGCAAATATACATTTTCATTTCCTTTCCTTTGTGGATATGCATAAAGTATGTTTTAACAGGTGATATCGTGTATTTCTAATAAATGCCATTGCACCAATAATAGTATACTAGTATTCCTTTTGCGACAACCTTCACTTATCAGTCGTCTTAATATAATTCTACTGTCATCAGCCTGATTAATTAATTCAGTTATCACCCTTTTGTCCTTGGCGTCGAGATGCTGTTACCACCGATAATTCACTGCTCTAGACCTTCAGTGCTCCCCCCATTACTTTCCTCCCTGTTGGCCTTTTCCATTCCGTAGAGTCTCCAATAACAATTAACACTAATCCGTTGTTTTGTTCATGTTTACAGCAGGTTTGCGTGGTATAGTCCATTAACTGTATATTTCGCCTGTCTGTCATTATTTCCCTCCTTCCTAATACATTCCTACCCTTCAAGAATGTTCATATCCAACAACCTGTTAATTGCGTGACACGATACTATGTATCGGGTGACCGCGTGGTCTTTAATAGGTTTCACCACTTTTATGACCCTGAAGTACAGTGCTACCATGTTTCACGGAAGTATCTTACACTATATGCAGATGTGTTATATATGAATATACATCTTTACATATTGCGAGAGATTACCGATATTGCTCTAGCTAGCAGCTGAGGATTGCTTAGTGTTCTGCATCAAGTGCTCCTGATTACACACGACATTGAGGCTCTATGTGAGGCAGGTCACTCGGCGCTGGTCTTCCATCACTAATCGTCATATTTATGATAATCAAGTAATACATGGGTTAAGTCCAATTCTGTGTTTGTCCAGCCGAAATAGCTATCATGACCAAAATATTGTACTACAGGTACGCATTGACTCGGTACGTAAATAAACAATCGAGATATCGTATTAATGCTTAGCGTACACTGTTTTAGTGCATTATTTATTATAGACACGATGTTTGAGATGGCTATTATAACATAGTGTTACTTAATGACCAGTATGAAAGGCTTGTAAGGATAACAGACGCACACGCACACACACTGTGTGTGTGTGTGTGTGTGTGTGTGTGAGAGAGAGAGAGAGAGAGAGAGAGAGAGAACACGAATGTTCATATTTCTTTGCTGCCAATGGCCCTAAGTTCAGTGTTGTAAATTTAATATTCGAATTACTTAACTGCATCATGACGTTGACTATTCACACCAACACCTTGACAAACAGATCAAACGATCTGAATAAAATCTGAACTTATCGCGAAAACTTCAAAGTGTCATAATGTCTTCTTTTACTGACATTTTATTGCGCTGTGCATAAAACATGTATGTATAGTTGAAGTTACTCTTCGTTTTTCCTTTGTTCGTATTCATATTGCATTACATTATATCCAATACAATACATTAATGCTACATTAGCATTATATGATCCCAATATAACTATTGCAATTGTCAGAATAAAACGGGACGCCTCTATCATCTAATTGGTAGCGAGGTTGGATACTGTTTCAACCAACCGAGTTCAAAGCTTGGCGCAGGCATATTTGATGGATGTTTCATCTTTCTCTTCTCCTCTTTACCTTTGGAGGTCACTCGATCTATTTAGTCTACGTTGTGCAGAAAAGTGGCCGTAAATCAACAACATTTACATTTTGCATTTACTGAGTTACATGATGTGATATGCAATAATTTATGTAGTTACTTGTATGGAACAGGCTTCCACCAAATGAGTAATTACCGAATTATTCAATACAAATAGGCTCAAAGGGTTAGAAAATAGGGGTCACTGATTTATAATAAAACACAATAATGTCATATCACTGTGTCTTGCTGGATTACATGTAATGTAAGTTTTAATTATATGAGTCAATATCTTCTCGCACTACGTTTCCATAACACACATACGCGCAAGCACACACACACACACACACACATCTATTTTTGAATGTGGTGACCATTTATAACAAATTGAGTTGTTGACAGAGAAGTGATGATGATTAATATTTCTAGCACAAAAGATAAATCCTTGTGCCAGACATGCTGCTGTCAGATACAACTGTTTGTGCTGAAATCAATTTACACCACACACCTGATGCCAAACACATTTCACGCATCATGGTGCAAATTCAATTCAGATAGTGAAAAGTTGACTTTTTAAAATGCAAATGCATGCTCTTTTTCCTTAAAAAACCCCTGGCAATTAGCATGTTTATTTTCTAATAACGTAATGGTTATAGTTTTGTTATAGTTCATAAGCATAATTGCACTTAGCCATGTAGCTAAATCTTAGCCACTTTTATAAAGGCTACAATATATATTTTATACACAAACGAAGTAGTATTTAGGCAACAAATCTCTATTAAAACCTTTATCATTCAATAATAGTCTTTTGTTGAGATTGATTTTCAGTTTAATGACAAGAAAGATTCACGCCAGTTGTTAAGGCTTCTAGATTAATTTATAAAAGATCAGAGAAAGCCTTAATTACTTTAAATTGAGGGAGAATCATTTCCAAGACTGAAAAAAACAGCTTATTTCCGATTAACTTTTATTTTCTATTTAGCAAGCAGCATAAATGGTACACTGATATATCAATCGTTCTTATGGTTGACATACTTAGGCTCAACTGACAAATATGCAACCCATAAGCAAAGGATGATTTAGTTGTTTGGTTAACAGACATGAAAGCTAGGATTAAGTGTAAATTATGAAAAATGATTAAATAAAACTGGGGCTGATGATGGTGTAAACGTCGCATAGAGGGGGTTAATGCGCCGATTAACTAACCCGAATGAAAGGGTTAAGAGGATGTGAAATGTAAATCTTGGACCAGCTTAACAGGGGTAGTTCAACAAATAGGGCCATCTGGTTACCATGGAAACTGCTGTTAGCTTTTAAGACGCTCAATATTCTAAACAACGGGCAAGCGGAATTTACACCTGTGTCTTCTAGTAAAGATAGTTATCGGCAGACCAATGACCAACACCTGGTATTCACCAAAATAATCTTTCTTCACAAGGCGACAGCTTTGTTAATTAGTTTTTTTTCTTCATAAAACAGAAAATGTTGTAAAACAGATATATCTGATGAGCATATAGAATTACGAAAGAATGCGGTAAATATTGATTCACACACAAAAATACCCACATATTGTTGATTATGAAGGTTCTTTCAATCAACTTGGTTAATTTTACAGATGTCGTGCCCGGTAAGGTAGCGTCCATGTTTATCGAGGTAATGTTATTGTCTACTGCTCGAACATACCATATATATATATATATATATATATATATATATATCATCATAAAACCTGTCGACACAGTCGTAGGGGTCACTGTATATAAATAGATTATTTTTATTGGCTTGTTCGCCTAGTCCTATTTATATTGGTTGACAGAATTTATACTTGAACGTTGACGCGCCATCTTAAAAATGATTAACATATATTAGTTAAAAATGTGATGGCTTGTGATGTTATCACTTTTTTCATGCGAGGACGATAGTGTTATGTAGAGATACGATCATTGGTTTATCAATTACCGTTACAAATATTAGCATTCTTGTTCTCAATTTAAATATTTTATTTGGCACCGTTTCGTAGCGACGATATACCGAAACAAAAGGCATAGAATCACGGATTTGATAGTACATCAAACATTGATAATGATAAGATGTCTGATTTGGTGTATCAATGAATTGATAGCCACAGTACAAAGGTCATACTTCGTGTGTATATAAATTGTCTGTCATGGTCGGTAGTGTTATGTTTTGAGTTTATTTAATTACGTAGACCATTTTAATTAGATGTGTTAATACGTTCATCAATCTGATTTGTGTTGTATTGCTTCCTTTTAATATTGTTGTTTAACAAAATAGGAAAATAAATAATAGTAAATAGTAGGAATTGCTACAAATAAATAGTAGATCAATACATAGTAATATAAAATTTTAAAAGTAATAGATACTAAATAAGTAGTAAAAGCTAGAAATAAAAGGTGGATAAATAGATCAAATAAATAATATTAAATAGTAGGAACTGTGATATTCAGCATTCACCATAGAACCGACTGGGTTAAAATAGTGATCTTTTTTCTTCATTACAATCAATAGTGATAACAAAGCTTCAAATTGTCAGATTTCCTCTCTAATTTGCCAGTCTATTTTATACATCATACTCTGCTTTAATTGTTACAATAGCCAAGCACTGGCGCTTTTCATACGAACAGATCTCCTGTATCAAGCAAACAAATCATGATATGGACATGCTAACATCAAATGACATAAGGCTATCCACGTGAACTGATAGCATGGTCTGGCCTTGATAACTGATTCGTAATAGTTTAAGTCAGGAGTAATTAACTCTGTATCTGAACAATGCCAGTAGCTCCGTGGCCAAATAAATCAAAATCAGTCTGCAAATGTACCCACACAATTTACGAACCATCACAGATTAACCTTAGTAAACAAAGCCAGCTGCTTGAGAATGTCATTTGTGGCGTGAACAGATGTCACATTTTAATATTAAACCCTCATGTTAATAACAATTTTGAGTAGATAATAGTTTTTGAGTAGAATAATGGTTGACATTTACCACATTATATATATATATATATATATATATATATATATATGATCACCATTTATAAATGTCGCTATCATATCCTGGTGTCGTGTTCTTGTATTTCTACATATGATGATAATGCCGGTATTCATTAAATGTTTATCTCCTCTAGTCAATGTGGTCGGAATATGATTTTCGTTTGTATTAATCTGTTTATAGATGTTGTTGCTATTGTTACCACCGAGCTCCTGGCTGCCTTCGTATTTAATACTCCTCATGGGAGCTTTAGACGTAGCACACGTTGTAAAAATGGTGGAAGGCAGTGTGACTAGATTAGGAAATGTTGAATGATGTACTTAATCTTAAATAGCCAATATCTTAATCCTGTGTATTGCTGTCTGAAGTAATAATAACTTCAGATAATGACTAACTCATTGACCAGCCGTTGTTACACGTTTTCAGATCAGTAGACTTAGCAAATCTCTGACGAATGGCATTGAAAATATCGCAGATTACCGACATTTTGGAGATTTCATATCCCCCTTTCTGAGACTTAAGGAACCAGTATATAGCTAAACGACATCCTACAAGGCATTGAAAGTTTGGTGTGTAAGAGGGATATTTCACCGTCTGTTCGCCATCTTGAGGTTGGAACTGTCCAAAGGTCAAGTGACAAGGAAGAATATATTGACAGGATGTTGTCTGGTGACACCTCTCAAAATGTCCATGACAGTCTATTATAGGGCTTTTGCTGTTCCTGGCATAAAGACTTTAAAGCAGTCACCGAATTGGGACTGAGTGTTGCAAGATTAGTGCCATAACACGTTTTCTCTATTTCGAGAATAATAAATGGTAAACCTTTAACTGCATGTGCGGACGTGTTTCAGTAACATATCGACATACGCTATGTCGCGTATAAATTAAAATGGCTGTGAATTATTTCTACCGTACATCCCCTTTTCAGTAGGGAATAGAGTAGACGACATCTTACTAAAAGTATGCAGCAGCTCACCTGTGGTGGGCTGTAAAAACACTGCAACGCCATTGGCGCGGCGTTGCTTGAGGAAATATGGATGCGGGGACGGGGTATTGAAGGGCTGGCTGTGGGGTAGTGGTAGTCACACTAACGCAGTAGTGTCTCTTGTCCATTGGAAGGGTGGGTTTGGGGCTATCCCCTGAAAAACTAAATGGGGAAAATGGAGTATTTTGTTAATTCTAGGCCATGTTTTCGCTAAAACCAAAGTAGCCGACCGATTTTCTGCCAATAAAATAGACGACGGGGGACTGTAAAATAGACGTCGACTGATATTGAAAACGCTGCGTACATCATTAAATTATTATTTACACGTCTATAAATCTATCTAAACAACAAAGATCCGGAAAGATGCTGTATCTATTATAATCTCGTTTGCGTTCTAAATTAGCTAAGCACTCCCATGTAGTACCCGGATGTATTCGTCCTATTCAGAAAAACACGACAGATCTCGTGTAACTATTAACGAAATTAAGACTAGTGTCTGCTACAGTTATTTACATACACTAGAACTAAGCCGACAAAGATCCATCATGCTTGTCAGTGTGATGTTTCGCGAACTCACTTTTCAAGTCTCCATTACCAATTATCAACACATCCCATTGTAATATGGCGGGACTTTAGCTGTTAGACATCAGCATAAAGCGCGGGAAAGTTCTATCAGTCATTTATTCATTCCATCTTATCTTGATAGCCGTTACAAAATAGTGCCAATTCATAGTGCTGTATTTGGATATCAAACTCGAACTGATCGATATTACAGACCCCTGTATGAAAACACTGCTTGCTCAGTATGCCACTGAATCGAAATAAGTCTGTAGATATAACCATATAATTGAGGGAACTTTCCAGATTAAGTTCGGCGAAATGAGTCAGCTATATTAGAAAGCCATTTGCGGATGTTGCGCTCTCACTATTAACATTCACAGTAAAATTCATTTTGAACAACTAGCCATCTGGATAGAATATACTGAATAACGTTTGACATGATCTTGGTCATGATCTTATTATGACCAAGTACAAATCTTTTGTTGGCAAGATAATGTATGGCGACGCCTGCAAAGAAAGTTTACTTTTTGCTAGTCAATAACACGCTTTTTATGTTCTTGGGATATACGTAGCCGTGCAGTTTCTAAACTGGGAATGAATATTGTCAGTGTAGCGTCATACGATATTTTCTATAATAGATGATAAAAGTAGGCCATTGCGTCTCCGGGCATGTTTATGTATATGGCGTATTAATCATACATGTCCAAGATGAGTGAAATATGAAACTCGAACGTTGTCTACAGGTATTCAAATTGACATTTTCTAACAATAGATAATATGCTTCGTTTTAGCCAACAGCTCAACATTTACATATAACACTGTCCTCAAAATTTGTACTCAATACATTCAAATGGCAAGTCTTTATTCATTCAATTTACTGCATATGACACTCATTTATTCAGAATGTTTATGATTTTCTATCTATAACATTAATTGATCTCTTGTCATAGTAATCAGCTGCTAAGTTTTGGTACAAAATAAATAGACTGGTTGACTTAACACTGAAGTGCTATTTCCCAAAATGAAACTCATCAAATCAGTTGTAGTAATTACTGTATAATATATCAATACGAGATCTTACTGACCTATTCGCCTGAATATATGTATTTCTTCTAAAGAATTTACATTTAATAGCTACCGTAAAGTCAAAAATTGTTGTTCGCCTATCTTGGTTATAAATATAATTGCATACGACTGTGTAACTTTCTTCACCTGGAAACATATGATGTTGGGCGTGTTCCTGTCACATCATTATTATTTGTGATCGGTTATCATAACAAATTTCAACATTCTTCGTCTAAACTTAAACCTTTCTGTGTTCAATATTTCATGGCACATTATACGTTGGAAAATGTCATTGGGTTACATAAAAGATCACCCCAAGATAACATAATCATACATTTTATATGTAGACTAGATATCTAGTACAAGTCTCTGATACCTTTTTTTGTAATTTGTCGCTAATTGTTCTAATTGGAAGTGTTATGTTTGTATTATTTAGTTAGTTAGTTAATCGTATCTCTATTGTTTAAATTTTTTTTATTTGAGGATATCATTTATATTGTACTGTTTTCCAAATTGACATATGAATGCATGTAAATGGGAACTGCAATAGCCCGAAATCAACAAAGAACTGACTGATTAATAATTGTCTTTTATAGGAAAGCCAATATTAATAACAAAGGTACTGATACCCAGATTTCTTCTTCAACATTACAATATCTATCTTCCACGGAATAATCTGTACACTCTAAAATAGTCAAACACCCCATTTGATATTTGCATGTGTTAGTCATACAAATGGATTAAACAATGTAACTAATACCTAAATTAAGAATAATACCATAAATGTTCACATGAGGTGCTATTCAACCAAGAAACATATCACGGTAAATGGCATGAAGTGTCAATGATTCTTGTTTGGATCTCCCTTTCGACATTATAATTATGATGTGAAGTCCAAAATTGCTAATTAAGCAAGACATGAGCCACTGAAATTTGTCAGAATACCAGCTGTTTGGATCCAACAAAAACCCAACTAAATAATTCCAGTTTACAATACTCGTTGTCTTCATATCGAAGTCTGATTGATCAGCATCAGAGAGTATTCAATTAGAATGCCGCATAATGTGTATGCAGTAAAACATAACTCAGTTTGCAAGCCTAACTATGTAATTTATGAAGCATCACAGATGGCGTGTTCCCATTATTGGCCATTCCCCGTCAAAGCCCATTATGAATAGACGGCCATTTGGATGGATTTTACTTTATATCGGTTGACTTCAACCAAGTTATATTTATTGCCGTTCGTAAATGGCGCTTCCAAATCCTTGATACAGAACGTTCTAGTCGGTGTCATTTAAATACTTATCCCCGTGTAGCAAATGGGATCAGACATATGGTGTCTTGGTGTTAATATCGAGTCTATGTATGGCCACTTTTGCTATTGCCTCCACCGAGTTTCCGATTGACTCCTTGGTTAATACATCTCATGGGAGCTGTACGTGTAGCACGCGTTGTAAAAGATGGCGGTAGGAACTATGACTGCATTAGCATGGTGCACTTAATCTTAAAATAAACAATGAAGCAATACACTGTGTAATTGACTCGATTCCCAATGATCTGAGATGATTCTAGTAAACTTAGCTAATTATGTTTTAAATTACATCGACAGACATCCAAGATTAGCAGCATACCATCTACGTATATATTGCTTTGTGTTTATTATTGTTATGGCTCAAGTATTTAGTATGAGGCATTTCTGTCTATAGCACTTACAGAAGCCTTTGTAAGAGGACATCATGGAAGTCAGGTGTGAGAGGAACATAATTCTGAAGTCAGAACAAAGATTATAATATCTGGTGATGTCTGCTAAGAAATTTCACCTTCAACGAGTTTTTAATTGAATGTTGATGTTCACGTCTCAAATATTTCAAATTGTCTTTGAAGCAGAACTTGGTGTTGACAAATTAGCACCTTAAGTCGTTTAATATTGCTGCTAGCGTTAGAGGGCGTCATATATATATATATGTGTGTGTGTGTGTGTGTGTGTGTGTGTGTGTGTGTGTGTGTGTGTGTGTGTGTGGGTAGAGTCGGAAAAACAAATTTCATTTTTTTATTTATTCCGAATTTATTTGAAGGTTATCTATTACGTACATAAAGTTAACGCATTGTACTGTTTTGGTAATTATTAACGAAAATCTATATTATCAGAATCCCCAGAATCACTTGCATGCCCTGCGTTTGATATGAGAAGATATATTAGGGTAGTTATAATGGCAAGCCCCTAATGACTAAGTTATGGTAGGGACAGCTTGGTGTTATATGTCGGAATCTGAGCTGTCAGATTCAAGCATAAAACCGTCAAAATATCTTCAGCTATTACTATCCATGCTGACATCAAATGGCATCTATCTAATAAGATATAGTGTTATCCTGATAATTTTTACAAATTTCTTGTAGTCCCTAATACTTTAAACCAAATTCAAACTGATCGCAGTTAAATAGAATTGTACATGAATAGTTGTTGCTCTGTAAAAATTATATTTTCAAATCAGTTAGTAAATGTAACAATTCTCATTTGTCACGCTCTCAGTAATAACAATTTCCTGTCAAATAAATAAATATTTTGCTGGATTGAGCTGTATAACGTTTTATATTATGTGTGTGTGTGTGTGTGTGTGTGTGTGTGTGTGTGTGTGTGTGTGTGTGTGTGTGTGTTGTGTGTGTGTGTAAAGAGTACCATGACATCCTTAATGTCAAACGTTCCAGTTATTGTCACCTAAATGCAACAGTAAATAGGGTGGACGTGGGTTTCCTATGTATGTTAAGACCGTGTATATTTCTGACTGTCTCGACACTTGTGCTACCACCATGTTCTCAATTATATTCTTATTTACCACTTAATGGGAGTTTTGATTGTAGTGAAGGAGCAGACAGTAAGGGTTCATTAGGAAATATTGAATGGGACACGTAATTTGAAATAGTTGAACGAATAAGTAAGAGATCGAACTTTCTAGGGAAACAATCCACAGACACAGGTGTGAATCGGATTCGGATGCACAACCTGGAGATTCATTGCTCAAACCGCTGAGTAAGTAGTAACTAGCTCAAGCCCTAATCACTAGCCGTCTTTGTCTGGCCAGTATATTTGGACAATCTCAGACGAACGTCTTATAAATCACCGTAGAACACCGACCATTTAGGGAATTTTATAATCACTAAGTGGACAAGAATTTGTGTTTCTCATCCTCGAAGATCCAGCTAGACTAGAGAACATTATGTTCAAGGCAATTACACACATCGAATTCGAGATGATATCCTATAGAGCCCTTGGAGATATGTTTTGGGGGTATTTTTAACAGTATGCTTTCTACTCTTGAGCTAGGATTGTCCACCAGAGGTCAAACAACAAAGGATAATATATTGGCGGGATATTGTTTGATGACACATCCAAAGAGAGTTCAACCTTAAGGAATCAGTTGGCGGCTTTTGATGTTCGTCGGATAAAGACTTATAGCCATTACGAAGTGGAAATGGACTTTATGAGATTAACTCTAAAACGTAGTTTTCTGTATTCCAGCTACAACAAATGCTAAAACATGAAGGCGCTCACTTTGTGTGCATGCATGTTTATGGACACAGATTTGGCTGTATCAACAAATTCACGAGCTCTTCTTTATTTACTCAGTTCGGTGCCTGTGATACACAATATATTATATTTACTCAGACCATTTTATGGCATCCCCTGAATAAACCACGTTGTCGAGAGAATTAATGTATATCAATATACGATTTTAATCGCCTGTTCTTCTAATCGGTTTTATTGGCGCTACAGACCGTCAAAAATGTTAATAAATATTTCGTACAAATAAGATGACGTATACTTCTTCTGTTATTCATAATATTTGGTGCATTCATGTGGCATTATTACTTTTACCGGTTGCCATGGTAAATATAATCATTCTTGTTCTGAATCTAAATCTTTCATATGGCACTATTTCATAGTACACGCTATGTCGACAAAATGTCATAGGAACAATTCACAATCTCTGATTTCGGTAAAAGGAAAATCCTGTATTCAACAAAGGACTGACCTGTTTTTTAATGGACACGGTCTTTCTTAAAATCAATATTAGTAACAAAGCTATATATTGTGGAATTTTCTCTTCACATTGCCATATCTATTATCAATAAAATACAACTTTGTTCTTTAAGCCAGACAAGCACGCCCGTGCAATACTCGAATATGTCGGTCCTATTGGCCCAAAGCTATTGGATTTCATGTAACTATTAATTAAATTGAATATGCTAGTGCCACAATTATCATGCACGCGTTGTTATGAAGAAATCTATTAAGACATTTTGCTTGATGTTTCCATTACCAGATTATATTGATAACCTTAAATTAGGAAGGCTCAACATGTTCTGATATGGGCTTCTAGATGTAAGCATCAAGTCACTAAAGCACTTATCAGTCGACCAGGCCATCACCGTAGCATAATAGCGTTGTAATAATAACTGTTAAAAATCTGTTCCAGTCAGCAGTACTTTATATCAAAATCGACCAGTCATTATTAGGAAGAATTTTATTTCACTGTTATATGGTGTCTACTCCATAAAACCCAACATAACTGACAAACGTAAACCTGTAATTTACGAAGCATCTCAGAAGCCACGTTTTCACTTCTAAATATTCCACGTCAAAGTTCTCTGAATAAATGGCCATTTCAATTCAGAATATTGTATAATAGTGGCCATTGGTGGGGTTATATTTTTCACTGAGCATAAATGGCACTATCAAATCCTTGATGTCAAACGTTACAGACGGCTTCATTTAAATGATTGTTCACATTATTAGGCAGTCTGATAAATTATTTATCTGCGTTATATTTTTGTGGTATATATTTATAGTTGCTAGAGCTATTGCTGCTACAGGGTTACCAACTTTCTCCATCTTTAATACTACTTATGTGACCTTTACGATTACACGTGTAGTGCAATATGGAGCAATTCGTTGTGACTGCATTAACAAACGTCAATTGGCCCACTTAATCTTAAATAAGCAATGAATTTACGTGGTGTGAGGTAACGATAACGGATAATGACTAACTGAAGCTTCAGTCGGTGGCACACCTATCCAGGTCAATGTAATCTAAGCAAATCTCAGATGAATGACACAGAAAACATCACATATTACGGACAATTTAAGGATTTCATAACAGACTTTCTGTCCATCACATCTGTAGAGGGACTAGGACGACCGATGTGAGGAGAATTTCGACATCTTAATTGCCACCCTACCGTTAGGATTGTCCAAAGGTCAAGTGACAAGATAAAATATATTAGCAGGATGTTGTCTGGTGACACTTCCAAAGACAGTTCACCCTCAAGAACTCATTTGGTGGCTTTTGATGTCAACTAGATGCGAGCTTTTTGGGTCATTCTTTTACTTAGTGGAGGGGTGTTGTCAGATTAGCGATTTAAGAAGTATAATAGGTGGCAGAGGTAGAGGTATGCGTGTCCGGTCTTGTTTATGTACATACGCCATTAACTCTACTTACGTAAAGTAAATGAAATATGAACATTGCCATATTGTTAATGACGGATATGACACTGTGTTGTCAATTCATTCTACCGCACATCATATGTATAGCTTGTACTATACAGAGATTCCGACTCTTTCGACACAGTCAAAGGACAATTCTTTCTTAATTACTCATTTATTGCATATTATTTATGGTAACCACTATATCATCTTACTTTTTATACTATTTATCCTTCAGATTCGTTTGCAGAAACGATCATTATGATCATAAGACTACATTGAAAAAGACAATTATTAACACACATTTATCATATTTTATGTGTCATAAATTATATTTTCTCATATACCCACACACAGAGAAAGAGAGAGAGGGGGGAGAGGGAGAGAGATCGCATTGCCACTCTATGCAATAGTTTTGTTAATAATAATAGAAATAAGAGTTCCAGGCTATAAGTCACAAGCTGATATTTTATGTATAAAATGAGTAATAAATGTCTTTATCATTGTTTTTATCTTGAGAATTTTAATTACATAAACAGAACGCAACATTCGGCAGAAGCAGAAAATTGTCGGTTGCTATGCCTGATATGACGGTAGATTCGTTTTATACTACATCAATAATTACCAAAACATCCAAGTTGACATTATAGCTAGAGAATACTATACTCACTAATTATTTCTGTATAAAAAATAGTTAAGAATACCTCCAGGTCAAGGTCAAAATATGATTCACAGCGGTTTTTGTTGAATATTATCCTAATGGGTGGCCCCTCGATCTAAATAATGCCGAGGTTAAACAAAAATACGCGGGTAAGTGAAAAATACGTCCCTCATATCTTAACTATGACTTGTTTTGTTTTTCGGGGAGAATCCCCAGACTGTCGCTTATTCGGCACAGCTTCTATGTTGGAGTGGTTGAGAAATCTCCTCCCCCACCGCTCACAGGGGAGGAGTACGGAAAGACGGAGCCGAAATACTCTGAGGGTGGTTAGTGTTTTACGTCCTCAGGGGGTTTTTCAGGTTCCCTTTATTTTAAATAATTCAGTGGAGACGGCAGCGCCATTTAACGTGGTCAGCCATCCACGATGTTGTGAGCCGAGAAATTAATCTCTGGAAAAGTTTCGACCTCTTACGGGGTTCGAACCTGTGACCCTTGACACCAAGTGCCGGGTGCGTAACCGCTATGCCACCGGAGCTCACCTATGACTTGGACTCGGTCGGTGATTGTTTATAACATGACCATTATGACTTACACTAAGTCATTATGGTAACGTTATGATAAAGCAACTCGCGAACTTCACGCGGCAACTAAATCAAATGTATACTGTACAGCTGAATATTAACACATCATGTTAACTGAATTTTGTCATTTATCGGAATCAGTATTTCCTACTGCATGGTGTTCGATCTCCTTGCTGAAATAATGTATCAAATTAGCCTGATTTTGGCGTTAACACGCACGTTTATTACAAATAGGGATCGAAAGGAGCGTATGAACCGGTGATACAACTGTTAAACGGAACTGGCTCTCAAGGAAGACATAAAGACTTGTACAAAATTCGCGAGGAGGTGGAAAGTACAAAATACACTCACTCACTCACTCATTCACTCACAAGGTGATTGACTCTTGATCACACACAGTTTCGAATCGTTGCACAGCAGCTATCATAACTGCGTGTCAATACAAATCAGTAAAGGCTGCATAAAGTTTATATAAAAAATAGCCTGGTTATCCGGGTTGGAAACTGCTGCTTAATCTTCTACTTATATTAATGATAATAAAAATGGCATATATACAAACGCACAGACGTCAATCTGGGTGACAAGACTGATACCTTCTCATGGCATATATGATCATGATGATTGATGTTTTACGGCCATTTTTCTTCACACTGTAGGGTAACGCCCCCGTTTGTGAAGGGAATATATCACTAGGTTCTATGACTTTGACCACACTGATTCCTAATAATGTTTCACAACATGTAAATAATTGCCAGACGGTTATTAGGTTGTAAGGTTTTTAACATAAATCACATTTAAGTGCATGGTATATCTTTGCTAAATTTTGTGGCAATATATATATATATATATATATATATATATATATATATATATATTCATGCTAAATCAAATGTTAATGATTAAATTACGTTTAACAATTTAGGCCAACAAAATAATAACATTCAAATCACAAGAAGCGAAGTTAATAATAACTTTTATGTCAGTTGAATATATTTCACTTTCCGGCCCTGTGTCATAAAATTACATTCAGTATTTCTCTCGAAGTTTAGAGCTAAACCATATAAAAATGACGACGACACAACTTCGGCATCTATCACCATCTCTGGTACAACTGCACAAAATAACAAACTGCAGTAACCCCTGTGATAGTATTGTGTTATTAAGTTTTTAGCTTTGTAGCGATAACCAACAATTGTAACCAACGTGTCTATGACATTAAATTATACAAGTAAAGCAACCATTTTTATTTATTCTTGTAGACCTTGTCCAATTTTGTTGTGGCAATAAGCCAATTAACAATGGTAAACACAAATTTATTATTAATTTATTAAATGATTTAATATGAAACCCATAAATTCATTTGCTCTCAACTTTTGTTTCGGTATGATCTTTTTTCTTTCTTTTAGTCCAGTACAGTGAATACTACCACTTTTATTTGTGGAAGGGAATCGGAATGATCATTTTCGTCTGTCTCACTCTTTAAGAAAATTGTCCGGGTAACTTTACAAACTAAATACCGATATCTAAACAAGTATACAGTATATAACCAAATTAACCGTTTACATTGTGCTATTTTGTTGACACTATGAGTGTTACTATCTCCTATGAAGTTAATTTTAATAATAATGAACTGAAGCTAGTGAAGTCTTCACACAAGTGACTGATACAGCGCCGTGGTATTTGATAAAGTCTTTACTAAAAGTAAAACTGTCCAGATTCTTCTATTAGTTCAAGAATCAGATTATCTACTGTTTTTCCATAAACAGGATCATTTAACGATTTTACTAAGTAACACCAGTTACAAAGTAACAATCGTAAAGCAGAAATAAAAGTTACTTACCTCATGAGCCCTGTCGTCTGCTAGGCGTATTTTCACCGACGACCGCCAAACGATCTGTGGCTGATCTCGTGATTTTCTCGTCCAATCACGAGCGAGGTATTTGACCTTGACCATTATCGGCATACAAATGAACGCGCCAAAAGGGGATAGACTAGTTGTTTCCCGCGTATTTAAGTGCACCATTTATAATAAATAAACTTACTTGAGGCAAGGTGTTACTGGACGGTCTCATCTAGTCGTTAAGTTATTATATTAACTGCTGTTTTAACCTGTTAGACACAATCAAAAGTTTGAAATCTGTAATTTTTAACATCTATTTTGCTTAGATTTCCTACCTAAATACAGGTCATAGATCTATTACTTTTATTAGGGTTTTTTTAAATTATATATATATATATATATATATATATATATATATAACCTTGACAAGAAACTGAAATTGGCTGAACACTCATTTCTTAAGATAAAGTTTTGCCCTTTTTTGCTCTTCTTCTTGTATTATTGGTAAAAGTTTCGTACTTAAAATCAAGGATACCCAATTAACGTTAATAAATATCATAAGATTTTTTTTAATGCGATGTAAAGCGTGCGAAACACGATAATATATAAAAAATGTGAATAAAACACAAACAAATTGCGCAGCTGTGATAGCGAAAATGGATCAATTGTCCTCAAACGTCGCATCGAGACAATGACATCGCAGTAATTAATTACGTCACCAAAGATATCGCTTCAAAATATCTATTCTGCCCATATAATCGCTTTTATCTAATACCCATATGCGCATATTTGTTGGATTATACATCTATACGGTGACGTAGTTTCACAAATCAAATATTTATTTTTAAAATCCGTAGAATCGACCAAAATAATTTGTTTTGTCCGTAGATTGGAAAAAGTGTAAACAAACCGTATGACACGGATTTTTCCGTCGACCAGGCATCCCTGTAAATAGTAGAACTTAATTTTGTCATCCTATCAAACGTATTTTTATTATAATTGGTGGCATAGGTGAAAAATTGCTTATTTTTGATTTTATTATATATACTTTTAGAATAAACGAAGTTAAAATCTGATCGGAAGATAAATTAATAGAGCAATGATTATTATTTTCAAAATAATATCACTAAAAAGATTTTGTAGAACCAGAAATGGGTGTTTATCTTTAAAATATTACTAAGAATTGTTAGGCATTGAATATTAAATAATGTTCTGTATTGCCGTAAACTTTATAAAGCAGACCTAATTCACAATGGCCACCCACAGAAATAGGATACCGTTTATTCAGTACGTTATATATTTTGTCTTTTCACCTAGATTTAAACATCTTTATAACTCTGCCATTGTCTCGGTGCTCGATTGTTATAAACTGATGAAAACTTGACTTATTAAACTTGGGCTTTGTATTATTTTGTCAGATGAAGAGTCCCAGATTAAAGTATTATCTCATAACTGTTGTTTTTGTATCTTCAATATGACATGGCTGTCAATAGCTTCACCGGTGGTATTTAGCAGCACTGGATTAAACCCTGTCTTAGCCGTCGAATTTCTCTTATATCGATTTGGAATTAAAATATTACCCATAATTATTCTCCAAGAACAGATAAACAAACAACATAGACAGTTTGTTATCCGGGAAGCGTTCATGGCTGTTAACGTGGGACTTTGCTAGCCAGACAATTAGTGAGGTATTCCCCGCCAAATATGTCATCTATTCTAAATTCTAAATTTGTTTAGAATATGTTTTCGCGGTGAAGCAGTAAATTATAGAACATATGCGTCTCCTTCATTTCAGATAGCCAGCCACGCAATATAACTGCCAGTTCTGCCATTTTTATTAACATTTAAAGAAGTGTCCGAAAACTGAGCGAGAAACTAATATTTTTAATTTCAGATGACACCTAAATACCAGATAATGCATTGCTATTTAAACGAGAAACTTGTTATAAATAATTGAAATTAAGTTTTAGATTTTTGTGACTTGAACATTTAATACATTAATTTATAATTGTCTGAAAATAATAAATTGATATTATAGCATCCAAACACAACTCAGGTGTAATATGGCGTTTCCAAAAATAAATTCACTGATTTTTCTTCTTTAGAAAACTAGAAATATTGAAATCATCATCTTATCATTGATATTGACTGCTTGTCAGCTGCCAATGATTGTTTTGTCTTTGCGGAACGTTATACTAGAATATTCTACAACAGTGTTATCACACGTCTTATCAGTCAGTTAAAATTAGTTCAAGTTATGTGTTCGTATTTGGCTATATATATGTAGAAAAAATATTTTTCAAATATTAGTCAAAAGTAGTGACTTGTTTTTCTCAGTTTGTTCAAGCGAGTCATTAAAAATTATATAGCGGTGATTTATATATTGGTGACTGTCAAATGTGAGTGATTCATAAAGGATATTATTGCTTTACCCATTAGTACGATTATAACACTATAACGTAATGTTTTTGAAGCATAGCTCAATAAACGATTACAAGGAAGCAACTTAAATGCACCTTTCGGGTATTCCATCATTGTAATCAATCAGACAAAGATAGCAACTAAATAACTTCACTGACGTCAGAATATATTATAACGCCATCATTTGAAATGTAGGCGTCTATATTGGTACAAAATGAGTAGTTATATCGATTAGCCAGTGATTTTGTTAAGAAATAAAGTGGGGGGACAATGAAAAATACCAGGATCAGATATTGGCAGGCATCAAGAGCCTACAATGGCACAAACCCGCATCTCAGGTGTTCATACGGATGTATCGTTGACGTTGGAAACGAGAATAGCCGGGTTTCTACTTGAGAGTAGTCGGATCAAATGACCCGGATCCCGACTTTTAACAAGGTCACTGGTAGCTGGCTTTTGATTAATTTACTTATTTACTTTTGGTATATTAAAAATCACACCAGTGTATTATCATATCAAGGATTAAAAAGCTATTTTATGATAGTAACAATAATGTGTGTGTGTGTGTGTGTGTGTGTGTGTGTGTGTGTGTGTGTGTGTGTGTGTCCGTGTGTGTTGAAAGGAAGAGAGCGAAAGAAAGCATGAATGGAACAATCAGCGATAACTGTAACTAGTGTGACTCATTAATGAACCTTGTTATCACATCGCCGTAGATGCCTTAACCTCAAACATTCTCCTACCATCCAAGAGGATGAAACTAGACACACTTCGTGGTACGCCACCAAGCGGGGGGAATATATTTAGTCACGATCAATAGGGTGGAAGAACGAGCTGGTCGCATGCAGCCGAGTCCGCGTTTCTCTTCCAAAATGCGGAACCATTAGAACGTCAAGGTGTTCATTATAGGATAGCATGCCCGAAGCCTTACTCGCTATTTTTATATTCGTTGCCATATTTTTGATGAGGCATTCGCCAGCCGCCGCCTTGGATCTGACATCAATCACCGGTCGACAGAAAGCCCACCGCCTCGTAATTGACATGTTTTAATTTAATCACCCGTGTGTAGCCCGACTGGCTGATTAACCTTGATTACCTTAAAATCTAGTTGTGGAATGGCTATGGCCTTCAGTTGGATTCGGCTTCGTTGGGATGGGAAAAAGTGGCGTATTTTAATGGAGATAACACTTCTGGAAACAAGCGCCGCTCATCATCATCTTTAGACGTCTCGGCTCTCCTTACCTGAGCCGGCTACAGTTTCTCTTCGGCTATACTGCATTGATCCATCAACTGTTACATCCACAGAACGTGTTTATATTTGGACAACGTACTTGTACTTAAAGGACCAGAAATCGTCGTACCTGGATCGTACCTGGGTCGTGGCAGATAGTAATTATTGAGGCTTCGTATCCGAATTTACTATGAACACTTTTCAATGTGAATAGGGGGCCGTTTTAAATAAAGTCTTCGGATGATTCATTTCAGCACGATGTGACACGCAGGACTACCTAAATTTATTCTCTTATGAGAACAGTAATAATTTATTTGGTGGATTAATACGTTCCGGATGGTTCTTATTAGTGAGGCGACGTCAGTGTGATGCAATCAGGGTGATTAAAAAAACAACCTTTGATCAATAGCGGTGATTGCAATAACATATAGGTGTTTCTTGTAGGTGTTTGTACCTGATTCACCGAGTTGTAAACATTTACCTGTAAACAGCTGGTTGAAAGTCGGGTAATCGCATTTGCCATCGAGCAGTTGAAATATCTTAATTCTTCTTGGAAATATTGTGTACGAAATTATCATAAAAGCAGAATAATCACAGAAAGTGGTCGGGATTGTCATCATCATGTCTGCTACAGTTGCTATCAAATCGGGAATTGACGCCGACAATATTGATACAGTAAGTGTAAGGTAGTAATCCTAGTAGCTGTATCCAGCATATATACTCTCTGGATACTAAATACTACTATTATGGCTTCTTAACAACAAGCAGATTTGTTATTATTATTATTATTGTTGTTGTAGTAGTAGTAGTAGTAGTAGTAGTAGTAGTCTATCAGTTTGTAATGGAGTAGGAGTAGTTGTTTAAGTGGAATACCTGCGAATGAAGTTGTGTGTTCTTGCATTGTAATATCTGTATGTAAGTTATCTACATTAATTCAGTATTCCCCTCCCTCCCCCTTCATCTCTCTCTCTCTCTCTCTCTCTCTCTCTCTCTCTCTCTCTCTCTCTCTCTCTCTTCTCATTGCAAACCTACAGTTTGTGGGATATTTCACCCGATCATCTCATATCGCTATCGAGTAGTCGCAAATGTAACCAATTAAATAAGGAGCTCATTCACACACACACACACACACACACACACACACACACACACACACACACACACACACACACACATATAAAATATATATATATATATATATATATATACAAACACACATACACACACAAACAGAGAGAGAGAGAGAGAGAGTGTGTGTGTGTGTGTTACTGGCCAATCTATATCTACTCTATCTATACACTTGTCTGTTATGGAACGGATAGAGTTGAGTAGGGTTGGGTTAGTTAGCCTCGATTCTGGCCACACCTTGGATCAGAACCCACAGCCCGAATTTTTGCACTGCAATGCTGTAATCATTTATGGATCGGATAGAAGGCAATGGCCTGACTCATCCTAAACAACAATGTGTTATACTTCAAGGTAATCATCAAACATAATAATGCGATATCTTACACAGCATCAACATTACAAATGTCAATAGCAACTATACCCTTTTCAAACTCAATCTATTCACATTAAGATAATAATAATAATAATAATAATAATAATAATAATAATAATAATAATAATAATGTACTTAAACGGCAATATGTTACAGCTCATCACTTCCGGTATCTAATAAATGTTTACTCATCCATTGATACACTAGAGGTGTCTCAAACTGAGATGTTGTCCTCAATCATATCGATATTGTTGGGATATCAGTGAATCATCTGTTAAACTGTAGACAATTTGAATTCTGATTTTTCAATCCTCTTCCCAATCCCAGTGCGATTGGTACTCTTAGGGTAGAATATGTTTCTTAGTAATTTAAAAGGTGGTTTAAAATCCCTAACATGAATCTGTATGTTAATAAAAAGGTCTTATAAATCAACTGACGACAATCCGCTTTTCTTACGTGAGAATTGAACGTTCATCCAAACTCATAAAACTGGAAATTAATCTTTGAATGGACAGACCTTTATGGGCGTGAAAAGAAAACTGGATCCCGGTCCGTCTTGTATCTAGATTACTACCGAAATACCACTTCTCTCTCGATAGATTATTATTTCAGAGTCTGGATTCCCGTATTCTCATCACATTTAATCGTAACAACAGATACAAAAAAGATCGATATAAATTGATCGGTTAATCAGTTGGTCAAAGAACGTGCTATTTTAAGGTTCATGTTTGGAATGCGAGCTTTTTGTGTTATGCTCGGCGGCTTGTATTTCTAAGTACACCAACTATAATGACGTAGGCACGTTTTGTGTAGCCACTGACGCGTGACTATTGGCTTTTTTCTCTCGATCCGGACTAAGTGTAATACTGTTGTTCTATCTGACAGGAGTTGGTCGGTACTACACCAACACAGCGAAACTGGAGAGGGATCCTGATTGCTCTTTTAGTGATCCTGATTGTGCTGAGTCTAATTATAGTAGCTGTGATATTAGTTACACCAAGTAAGTTGCCAGTGAGTGAGTGAGTGAGTGAGTGAGTGAGTGAGTGAGTGAGTGAGTGAGTGAGTGAGTGAGTGAGTGAGTGAGTGAGTGAGTGAGTGAGTGAGTGAGTGAGTGAGTGGTGAGTGGTGGTGAGTGGTGAGTGGTGGTGAGTGAGTGGTGGTGGTGGTGAGTGAGTGAGTGAGTGAGTGAGTGAGTGAGTGAGTGAGTGAGTGAGTGAGTGAGTGAGTGAGTGAGTGAGTGAGTGAGTGAGTGAGTGAGTGAGTGAGTGAGTGAGTGAGTGAGTGAGTGAGTGAGTGAATGGTGAGTGAGTGAGTGAGTGAGTGAGTGAGTGAGTGAGTGAGTGAGTGAGTGAGTGATGGTTAATTGGTAACGTTAGTGAAAATAAACATTTATGACGATTTTTGTATGAGCGATGGCCAATCAACTTACAGAAGAAAGATTATTTGGTCGCTAAATGTTAATTCATGTTTTTGTTTGCAGAACAAGAAGATGTATTTATTGGTGAACCATTCACAATTGATGATATGTTCAACGATAAATATAAGCCTAGGACATTCAAGGTCAAATGGAGTGCACGTAAGATAGAGCGGGTCATGTAACACATTTATGTTAGATAATTCATTGTAAAGAAGGTTAGGTTGCCAGCTGTTTTGACTTCCAAAGTGTTTGGTTCTACAGTGAACTAGATTTATTACTATAACCATAAAATGTATAGACTACATAAAGTTTCCAATCTATTGTTTGCCATTTCGCAGTTTCTTCTCTAGTTCTACAAGATTACAAGTTTCATGTAGAGGACTTAGTTACATAATTTTCACATCGTTCATCAAATTAAATTTTAGTGATGCAACTCTACTTTAACGCCATATTTCACATAATTCTGTGATTTTTCTCAACATTTGGTTATGCATTACGACATCCATTATGGTTAATAATTAAGTCGATGAAAATGGACTTCAATAAAAAGAATTGTCTACTTGAACTTTATAAATTTAGAAATTGTTTCAGAAATTCTCAAAATTGCTCAATAGTTATTTCTATCATATTTATATTCTATTGTTGTGATATTAAATGCATGTGTCAAGGTTGTTTATTTTGTTTTTGTCGTTACGATGTTAACCTTTGTGTTATTATATTGTTATAAGTGTCAAAAGTGTTGAAACTATTTGTGTTGTTAACTGTGTCAAGACTGTTGGTACTATTTGTCCTGTTATGTTGTCAACTGTGTCAAGATTGTTATCACTGATGCCGTTCCAGACAAGGACATCTATGTGTACAGATCGAAAGAGGGAGAGGTCATGGAGTACAATGTGGAACAAAATGAGAGTACCATCATAATGGATAACTCAACATTTGTAAGACACACACACACACACATATACACATACACACACATACATACTTGGACAGACACATACACACATAGTATACATACATACATACACAGACATACAGCACACAGACATACAGACACATATACAGACACAAACAAACATATATATACACACACACACACACACAAACAAACATATACACACACACACACACAAACAAACAGACATACATACACACACACACACACAAACATACAAATACACACACATACATACATACACACACACTCACGCGACACACACACACATATATATATATATATATATATATATTATTTTAATTTTTTTAATTCAAATATTAATTAATATATAATATTATATATATATATATATATATATATATATATATATATATATATATATATATATATATATATTGACAAATGTTGTTTTACCTCTTTAATTGTTTTCTACAGAGAGAGCTCAATACAGATGTATATTTTGTATCTGAAGATTTACAATATATCTTGATTGCTTACCAAATAGAATCAGTAAGTAGAGATGATACAATAATGATTAAAAAAATTAATCATCTTTATTATCCAAATAATATCATTAAACGTAAACAAATAGTATAAAATTATAACCTATGATAAAATAATTAACTAGTTTTTTCCACATATTTTTATCAAATCTTCAACAGACTAATTAAGATATTAAATGCGTGTGTGTGTGTGTGTGTGTTAATATATAATGTAATTTTCTTATAACTTATCTATACTTAATATAATATACTGTATGTAAGGGTAAATTGCTTTTATAATTATTCATAGAAGTACTTTTTCTTGGTTCCAGTGGCTTGAATATATTTTTCTTTCTAACTTTCAGATATATAGGCATTCCTTCATTGCAAAGTACAAGATTTATAACAGAAATGCCCAAAACAAAAAACAGTACGTCTTTAGATCTGTTTTCTTTGTCTGTCTATCCGTTTATCTATCAATCTAGCCTACTTTCCTGCCCATTTGCCTATATCTTTATCTGCCTGTTTATCTTATCTCTCTGCCCAACTGAGTGCCTGTTATTCTAACACTATGATATCTGTACGTTGCAGAAAATTAATGTCATTCCCTCAAAGTCTCAGCAATGAATGGAGGAATAAAAAATTGCAGTACGCAGGTTGGTCAGCAACTGGCCATAGCTTGGTTAGTATTAGGATATAATTATATTATATCTTATAGCTAACACTAGATGTAACACAGCTCGTGGATTATAGCATGTGCTGTATGCTATCATCAGATGGTCAGAGCTTTTAATATATTAATATTTAATAGTAATCATGCTGGAATATATTTGATGTGGTTTATTTTTTATTTTTTAAATGTGATTTGAATAAGGAAACTGTTTCATGCACACACACACACACACACACACACGCACACACGCACACAGACACTATTATATAAATATAATAATCCTTCCTTCCATAAATAGTTATTTAAAATAATATAGTATTGTATGATATTTTAGCATTTGTTTATTTAATCTGATACTATTCAATTATCAGCAAATTTATCACAGCATCATTTAGATGAAATGTTTTCTTGCTTTGCCTTTCTCTCTCCTTGTTATCACTTTTTTTCCCTAAATAGACATATTTAAATCTGTTTCAGACATTCATTTACAACAACAACTTGTACCACCAAACGGATCCTTTTAGTACACCGAGTGAGTTCACTAGTTCTCGGAATAAGTACATATACAATGGGATAGCAGATTGGCTATATGAAGGTAAACATTTACAGACACAAATATATATATATATATATATATATATATATAATGTTTACAAGTGATCATTTAGCATTCGTCAATCCCTAAAATCTTTTTATCATCACTGCCTATAGTAATATATAGTGTTGTATTTATATTTGGCCAAGATTGTTGTCATAAATATCATATCTTAATCTTAGTTGTCATCTTTAGTAGACTAGTACTGTACGTATTCGTGTATTAAGATCAAAAATGTTCATTTCCTCTCTTTGCCCGTCCACATCGAAATACAAACATTATGCCTAAATAATTGTACATAATTAAGGTAGCCTATCATGTGGCCATCCATGTGTGCTATGTTTGTATCTGCGTGATTATAAACCTGTGAATCATTAGAGGCTTGTAATCACACACACACACACACAGAGTGTGTGTGTGTGTGCGCGCGAGAGAAAGACAGACACAGAGAATGTTGTTGATGCTGCTGTTGTTTTTGCTGTTGTTGAAATTTGGGATAGAGACCCCTGGGTTTCGCCTAATAACGAATATGAAGTCCATTTAGAAGCCACGTACCACAATGGGTTTCCATTTTAAGTATCATGTTATCATCTAATTTAGGTTAGAAAATTCAGTCTACATTTGACGGGTTTCTATCGCCGAGCGTTTTTCCCGCCAAAATATCTAGTCATGTGACGTCAACCAAATGTGATATAATTGTCGGGGTGGTAAGGTTCGTTGTTTATGTCAGCGTAAAGCTAGACAGTCAGTAATGTACATTAGTTCCATTATCGCCCGCTAAAGTTTTGGTTTGTTCAACAATAAATTCCATCGAACAGTTTTGTCTTTGGGTGTTAATTTTTACTTCGGTATAAAACCAACAGCCTGCATGATTTCTATAAAAATGAATCCATTATTTCCTCAACATGAGTATATACAGTAATTACCGTATTTTTTCTATGGTGCGTATATATTGCTTTGATGATAATTATTTTGAATGTATTGTATATTATTGGAAAGGAATGCAAATAATGAAACAAATTGGTTGTGAATACTGTGTACAAATATAATATATCTATATATATATATATATATATAGTGTGTGTGTGTGTGTGTGTGTGTGTGTGTGTGTTTATATGGCATCCATGTATACAGTTAAAGAGTTCACACTATTCTATGGGATAACTGTTGAAATTTAAAAAAGATAAATTCATTCTACATAATGCAGAAGTAATAGACTTGAAGATGGTTGGAAAAATAGTTTGTTATTTTTATCTCAATGCATGTTATACCATATTATATAGAATAGCTGTACATATGTATATACACAAATCGTTTCTTTACTAAACAGGAAATTTAGTTGAATACAATCTCAAAGACACATACAGTCAAAACAGATAAAATGTCTTTATAATATAAGTAAATATTTTAAGGGTGTTATAATCGCTAAGTGATATTTCTGATTACAGAGGAGATTCTACACACGCATATAGCACATTGGTGGTCACCACAAGGTTCATATATTGCTTATCTACAGTTTAATGACACTCTCGTGCCAAAGTACAGATTTCCTTACTATGGTGATGGGAAGAATATTTATGGTGACATAGAGGAATTATCCTACCCTAAGGTAATTACTGGGGATACTGGTGAAACATTGACGCGTGGGGTAATTATTAATCATATAGGGGTATTTATCATAAGATAATTATTGGTGATATGGTATAATATTTGAGCTATCCAGGGATAACTGTTGATGTTATACTGTATTATTTTATCCTAAGGTAAATAATAATGGTATTCAGGAAATATTTCCAGAAGAAATTACATATTGCTGATAACATTACAATAATGTTATATCCAAGGAAAATTATTGTGGAACTATCTTCCATTTTAAAGTAATTATTCATGATATGAGAACTTTCATACAGTAATTGTGTTTAAGCAAAGAACTCTCTTTATAATTGTGTATTTGTTAATTAAAGATTATAAATACAAGCATTCAAGATGATTCAACAAAATACTTTATGAGAACTTCACTCTATCTACTCTAGGTAGCATTTAATTCAATCAGTGAATATGTTTACATGTAGAGCAATGTAGATGTTGCTCCTGAATAATAAAGCATTTCATGAAGTTAGTTTCATTCACACTTAATAAACAAATCACAAGAAGTAATAATTAACACAAGTAGTAGCAGTAGTAATAATAAAGGTAGTAATATAGGCTATCTACTTCAAGCTAGTGATAACAGTAGTAATTAATATACGTAATTAATGTAGGCTGTATACCTCAGGGTGGTTAAAAAGGTAGTAATTAATGTAGGCTGTCTATTTCAGTCTAGTGATAAAGGTAGTAATTTAAACTGTCTATTACAGGTTGGTGTTAAAGGTAGTAGTTTAAACTGTCTATTTCAGGCTGGTGATAAAGGTAGTAATTTAAACTGTCTATTACAGGCTGGTGATAAAGGTAGTAATGTAGGCTGTCTATTTCAGGCTGGTGATAAAGGTAGTAATTTAAACTGTCTATTACAGGCTGGTGTTAAAGGTAGTAATTTAAACTGTCTATTACAGGCTGGTGATAAAGGTAGTAATGTAGGCTGTCTATTTCAGGCTGGTGATAAAGGTAGTAATTTAAACTGTCTATTACAGGCTGGTGTTAAAGGTAGTAGTTTAAACTGTCTATTTCAGGCTGGTGATAAAGGTAGTAATTTAAACTGTCTATTACAGGCTGGTGATAAAGGTAGTAATGTAGGCTGTCTATTTCAGGCTGGTGATAAAGGTAGTAATATTAACCCTAAAGTCAACGTTTATTTAGTTGAAACTGGCAATCTGAGAGTTGGCCACAGAAAACTACCACCACCTGAAGAGTTTAGAAACAAGTAAGTAAATAAATTATGGTTAGAAAAATATAATAATGTATTATATATCATTTGTTTGTACTAGATTGACTCCATATTATGTTTTCTGGATATTTCCCTAATTTCATATGAGGGTTTTTGCAGATAGAACCATATGTCTCTTGTTGTTTGCAGAGAAGTATATGTTACATCTGTCGTGTGGCAAGATGATAGCAACATCTTAGTTGTCTGGTTAAATAGAGCACAAAATATTACTATTGTCAGTCTATGTGAGGCCTTCTCTGCTGATTGCCATACAGTAAGTGATGGTTATATATATATATATATATATATATATATATATATATATATATATATTGTACTGATATATTTGAAACAGTGATTTCACAAATTCCCTGAATGTTTGGGGATTTCATGAAATCCCTGATTTCACAATCTTGCTGTAATGTCACACACACACACACACACATGCATATATATATATATATATATATATATATATATATTGTTTATGGGCTTACTGTAAACTGCTTATAAAAGCATTGGAAATGACAACATTTTTGTTTCAGAGAAACCTTTTTTACATTTCAAATAGGAAGTTGGTCAGTTTCTATGACTGGATATTCCTATAGTAACAGTGTGAATGATGAAAGTTTTAAGAATTAATTAGTCTTAAAATTATCTAGCTCATGGTTTGGCTTAATAGTTCTGTGGTTGGGCTTGAGAACCGTACATGCTTTCACCAGGAGAATCAGCCATAAATGTTCTTCTGCTTTAAATTAAAGGAGATCAAGTAGTTTGAGTTTTTTAGACCTATTAAAAATATAAAACCCATAACACGGGTGATTAGAAATATAGCATAAATCTTTAACACAAAATACAACGAAACATTTCATTTTAGAGGCAGAGTTGGCCATTTGCTTTATTCTAGGAATTTACAATACTACTTCAATTAGTTATTATAACATATATTTATGGTTTTCTTTTTTCTCTCTTCTGTTATTGGTATATTTTTACGACTTAATCAACATTTTTCACATTCAACCAAAATAATTTACCATCGAACATGTTTCAGAATATTATTGAGACCACAAAGGGCACTGGTTGGATTAACATGGTAAGCATTAATAACAACAACTGATTTTTGCCCAAAACTGTATTTCTCGTGTCATAACCTGAGAGGCCATTGAACCATATATGTCTAAGATGTGAATAGTGTCAGTGCTTAATACAGACCACTCCTGCACTCACTCATTTATTGACACTTATTCATTATTCAGGAAATCGCATGAATAACTCTATATTTCATCAGTGGTTCTTTCCAGCCAACTCCAAAATTTATCGAGGGTGGACAAACCTACCTTACAAGACTTCCAGGAAGAGATGGTCACCACGGTTACTGGAAACACATCGCCATGGTGACAGCACCGGTAAGAAAGATCTCTGAAATTGAACAGCTTTAAATAATTTGTTTCATTAGCAATTATTGCTAATTACTAAGAGTTAGAGGTTTTCTCCTTTGTTTGTATTTTAGTTTTGTGTGATGACAAACAATTGACAACATTTGTCTATTTTTCTACAGCTCGGCTTAGAGATGGGTCATAAGATATTTGTTACGCAGGGACCATTTGATGTCCTTGAAATTGTTGGCTTTGATGAAGAGCAGAAAATAGTGTGAGTAGCTGTATGGTAAATGACAGATCTCTGTGCATGTTGCATGCATGCATGCGCACACTCATGTACACACATGCATATCAGAGATAGAGAAGAAAAAATATATTTCAATTCAATTTGTTTATTTCAACATTCATAATACATAATTTTAATGAAAGCAACCACATAGAATGTTGAAAAGGAGGATGCTTGAAGCATTACTTATATAATACGTCCCCCCATAAAAAAACATTCTAGACAAATTTACAAATAAAAAGATGTGGAGTAGACAAAATCATATCTTTATGAAACAACAACAAATCCATATAAATTTAATTTTGAAATGATTAATTATTGTAGCAATAACATATTATTGTGTATATTATATATGTTGTATTTGAAAATTAAATAGAATTACTGACATACATCAGTATCAGTCATATAAAGAAATGTACATATTCTTAATTGCGCGATTTAAAATATTAATTGTTTTAACTTTGTTAAGATTTGCATTATTTATCACACTGTGTGTGTGTGTGTGTTATATATATATATATATGTGTGTGTGTGTGTGTGTGTGTTTGTTTGATACAGTTATACACTCTGTTGAGTGCAACTCTATCTAATCAACTAAACTAATCACTTCTTTCTCATCAAAAACAATGTCCTCAAATAGTACAGAATAGAGTGCTACAAACCTCCATGTCAAGGTTAAACATTCCAGTGTTACCTATATTTTGGGGATATTTTCCTGGGGATTCCCTTCAATTAAAAGTCCTAGATAGGGATCAACACCTGCTGTGCAAACACTTCTTGTTATTTAATATGACTATGACATGCTATATGAGGTCATGTTACTATAAATAATATGATTCCTAGACAGCGATAGAATATTTAATAGATGGATAGATAGATAGATTATTTCATAATTTTCATTTACAAACATTTTGCTCATAGATGATGTAAAATTTCTTAAAGGTAAAAATTCATCAAGAAATTGACAGGACCAAAATATATAATCACAAACATTTTAATGAATGCGATTGGTATGTGTTCTCACCAGTAAAGAGGTATGTACCCAAGGATTTATCTGTACTACATAGGTTTTTTGATGATAATAAGTGGATTGATCAAAGTACAGGACAACAGACATACTAGATTCAGTCATATTAAAGCAATAATTCACAGTGACATCAGGACATAATTAATTTTGTTTTTTATGTTATGTGACTTTGTATGTGACCAGATGTAGATCTTGTATTTCATGTTGAATATATCAGTACCCCAAGTGCTTTGTAAGAAATCATTTTGATTAGTGTATCACATCCCATATAAAAATGTTTTACCTACTAAAATTATAATTCATTTAAATCATTAAGCAAAGGGAAAATATTACTTTTGTGCTGTCTTAATATATCATAAAACAAACCCATAAAAATGAATCACTCTACATTCATTAAAGTTTATGATTGTGTCGTAACTGGGATATGCAGTTAATATTAGTTCATGCATGAAAAACAAATCACCAATGGCCATTATTTCAGCTCCTTACCACATTTTTCCAGGTATTTTATCACAAACTACATCAGTGATTTGAATGCCATTGATCCACGGAAGCGTCACCTTTATGCAGTTGTTATCTCTGACCGCGATCTGTCACTGCAGGAGCCTCAGTGTATAACATGTAATGAATCACCAGATTGTCAATATGTCTCGGCATCATTCAGCTACAGCGGTCAGTATTATATACTGGAGTGTCTCGGTCCTGGTATACCATTCTATAAGCTAAGGAGTACAATAGATGACAGAGGTTGGTTTATATTACTCACTCCTGCTTATAATTACTTAGCCTTATACACAGAATACCCCTTTAGAATTGTTTATGATAGCAATGTTATAATATTTTACATAACCATTATCTTCGAGACGCTTGTCAAACTAAATAAAACAACTACAACATAAAATATTCAAGTGAGAAAATCCCAAATAAAAAGATTTAATTTTACCGTTCTCTTGAAAAATTACTTTAGATTACTTTAGATGTTGATTTTAAATGACAATGAAACCGACAGTTCTTAGTTTATTGTTGTTGTTGTTGTTGTTAAAATAAATATACATTAGTCCTAACCTAATGAACATTCAAATTTTGAAGAAATATTTCAAATAATAAACATTCTCATTGTTAATGTTCTGTTTTGAAGTATTGGGTATCACAATATTCAAATTTAAGTATTAAAATCATCAAAATAAAATAGTCTGCAATGATTAATAAGCAAATATACACAATTTTATTAGTAATAATAATAATAATAATTTAACCTGTTCCAGATGTATTTCTCTATGTGGTCATTTATTTCCAGATATCGTGGTAGAAGATAATGCGGATATTAAAACTCGGCTTGCTAAAAAAGCTTTGCCATTCAATGAATACTTTGAGATTGAACATCCAACACAGGGACATAGTAAGCAACTGATGTTATTTATTTTTGTTAACTTTTAATTTTAAGCAGTAATTATATTTGGGTTTTTACTCTGTCAGTTTGATATCTGAATTGTGTGTATACACCGGAATGGGTGCCTTCAAATTTATAGTAATAGCTATGTAATTTCAATTACATCAGAAGATAATAAACATCAAGAAGAATAAAGCTATGCCGTATTAGAGCTGGACTGTGAGAATTGTTGAACATTATCCTAGAATTATAGAAATGCAAAATATAAACCATTCTTTAAAATTTTGATGATCAAAAATATAATCATATCAAAATGGTGGCCTCTCAGTCATGATCATATTTCATAACTAGAACTTTGACTTTTATCATGACAATGCTTCAATCCAATTACAGTTGACTTAGTCGCAAATGGGTTGGTTGGTGGGTCAGACTGTGAATCAGTCAGTATGGAAACCAACATAAAGTTGAGCTGTTTTACATGTCCATCATGGAATGCAAATATGAAACATGAATTCTCATCATTGTCTATGTGTGATGATGATAAGAGCCACATAACCTGGATAGTACAAATAAATGTGTGTGCTATGAGCCAAGTCCTGTTCACTTTTGACATTACCAAAATGTACGCAGATAAATCTTTACAAACATAAGCTCCCAGGCTGTGGAATATTAATTGTCTAATCTTATTAAATTTGCAGCAAGTAAAGAAATATTTTGTAAGGTTCTTTTAAACTAAATTAGCCTATTTATATATAAACCAGTATTTTTATGCATAAAAATCAACATGGTTGTGTTATATGAGGAAGAACCTGTTTTAATTATGTTTTCAATGTGATGTTGAATACGGTGCTATGTTACATATTATTATTATTATTATTATTGTCTGTTTCAGTAATAGAGCTAATACTGTATTTATCAGTTATCTCAAGCTAACAGTCATCCTGAACTCTTATTTTTCAGTTGTCTGGGCCAAAGTTCTACTGCCAAGAACCCTAGTTAGAGATCACATAATAAAGTATCCCCTCTTAGTACAAACGTAAGTACAGTGAAGTAAACTTTCAGTATTTTGTACTAGTCATCTATATAAGATTTAAGAGATATACTTTCAGCTCTCAACCCCACGTGTTAGAGTAGTGATTGAACCCAGCCATTAGAATCAAATGATTTGATTGGTCTGATTACTAAATAGTAAATATGGATCTCAGGGGGGAGGACTGTATTGTTGTGATCCAGTTGACCTGGAACTTGAGGATTGTAGGACCAGCTATGAGATCATCTGCCAATAAATCTGGTCAATCAAGCTGACTGTACTCAATGTTTTTTAAACAGAGCCTTTATAAATATTCCTCATCTTTGATGAGAAATTAATATTATATGTGCCATAATAAAGTGCTACTTCATTCACTTTTATTGGACTGGAGAATGAGAATAATAATGAAAAGAACGGTGAGTTAGATCGTAGGACTTGTAGCCAAACGGTCGCGGGTTCGAGGCTCCGTGAGCTGCAATGCTGTCATCACAGTGGCGACTGGTTCACTCATCCATAAAAAAATGAGTCACTGACAGGACACGTTGGCTATGTGTTTGAGTAATGCTTTGCGCCTATAATAGCAGCATGCGTTATATGCTCCCTTGGGAGTTGAGATATGTGCTGGGTGGAAACAGGTCTGAGTAAGGGATAATAATATTGTAAGTAATATTGTAAAGTGCATTAGAGCAGCTTCTAGCTGAATAGGGCGCTAAATAAATATTATATTATATTATTATTACTCATTGGTAAATCTTCCAGCTGCAAACTAGACATTGTAATACTTGAAATAAAGTAGTTTGGTGGCCAGATGGATAACTATTTTATTTCACTCAATTTCCACTCACTCTCAGATGTTTCTATTTTATCTTAGATATGCTGCTCCAGAAACCCAGAAGGTCACCGAGGAGTTCCATACGGGTTGGGAGACTGTGCTCGTCAGTTCACAAAATGTTATCTATGCATTCATCGATGGTCGAGGTTCACTAGGCAGAGGAGACCAATGGCTTCATCAACTTTACAGACAACTAGGTACCAAAGAGGTCGATGATCAGGCCCTAGCTACAGAGTAAGCATGGCAATTTACTACTAGCTCGTCATACAACAAGTAATGTTTTAAGCTGGTCTCAACAATGATTGAAACCGTGAAAATAAGGAATCTCTCGGACAAATCTTCTGTTGGCCAAGTGGTCTTCAACGGTACCGAGGCAAAGTGAAACATGAACCAGTCTTCAAACAGAGCTAGACTCAAGATTTGAATCCTGGTGCTAAAAATCTGTGGGTAACCACACTATTAGTTCAGCTATGGAGCTGCTCTGGTGTCATATTAAAGCGCTTAAAAATATCTTATACTGTCAATTAGGAACCAAACGTATGAAAAGTATTACCATTGTTTGTGTTAATTTGATATGAATATTATGTTATATTGATCAAGGGAAGTGTGTGTCTGTGTGTGTGTGTGTGTGTGTGTGTGTGTGTTAGCAGTGTTCGAAAAAGGCAGCATCTTGGAAAATGGTGATTTGTGTTTCTATAATTGCCAGATTTCTGAGAAACAAATTCCACTATATAGATGATACTAGGATTGCAGTGTGGGGCTGGGTAAGTTAATCACGTAATATCTCCTCCCATAATCTGATAATGCTACACCTGATCATTATGGACACTCATAAATAATATGTACTCATAACTGTATATAACAGGTTTAACCAAACTTGGAATATTCTCTGGCAATTCGTATTTTGGAAGAGTCACGTTTAAGATAATAATAAAGTGATCACTGGCTGAAATATACTGCTTGTGTTTATCACCGTCTAGTCGTATGGTGGCTTTGTATCATCGCATCTGATTGGTCGAAAAGGCTCATTGTTCACCTGTGGAATAGCTGTTGCCCCAGTAACGGATTGGAGGTATTACGGTAGGTAAACAAACTTATAACAAGTGCACATGTACGTGCACGCACACCCAAACATATAGACACACATGCATACATCAAAGCTATGTCCAGTAATTTAGAAAGGCAGGTGCACTTAGAACATGTTGAAAATACATGTATTATGCAATAATAATAATAATATTACAACTTTTGAACAATATTTAGATATTATTCACATTTAAAAAGTATCAATTACTACTTCATTTTGTAATTTTAATGCACACACACACACACACAAATATGAACCCACGTTCACAAACATACACTGATATATCGCTATTACTCTCATAGACACCGCCTATACTGAGAGATATATGGGATTATCTAGTCTAGAAGAGAACTTCAGAGGATATGATGTAAGAACCCCCCCTCTCTATCCGATTATAAATCCAGTTTATTCTAGTCAGATTTTTTAAGATAATATAATAACAATAGCTGTGATTATCACTAATAAGATAATGATGACGTTATCGTCTCCAGAATGCTAATGTCTCGAGAAAAGCAGGAAATTTCCGCGGTAAGAAGTTCCTCATCGTCCATGGTACAGCTGATGGTTAGTAATTGTTGATGTTTATGTACTATATCATCATAACGTTCTCGTAGAAGTACGTCTAAGTTCTAGGTTGATTTACTTATGTGAGCATGATGATACTTGACTGTTATTGTCAATATTTATATATATATATATATATATAGTGTGTGTGTGTGATGGGATGAGTGAATGAATGAATGACTCGATATCCTCGGAGATGGCCACACATAGGACACATGGCCACGGAATGACTCATTAGGGAAACAATCCAGAAGCATTATTCCATCATAATTGTCATCATGTACAAAGGAGACTATGGAGAGCAGCAGGTGTTGTTCGAAGATGATGAATTTGCTCCAAATAACCTTAGCTCCTAAAAACTACCCCCCCACCCCGAACGATAATGTGGGTGACCATCCGCAGGTTCATAAACAGCACCGATATCACATTTTCTTTATCACGGAACACCTTATTTATAACCCTTCAACCTGAGGAACCCTAGTCCTTTTATGATGCCGCCTGGGGATATGCAAATGACCAGACAAGGAAGACCCATACGTCAGTCGTATTCATGTGTGAAGCAGAAAATGCTATATATTACAACACGGTTAACGGTCACAGGTTCGAACCCCGTAAGAGGTCGAAACTTTTCCAGAGATTAATTTCTCGGCTCACAACATCGTGGGTGGCTGACCACGTTAAATGGCGCTGCCGTCGACACTGAATTATTTAAAATAAAGGGGGACGTTAAAAACCCCCTGAGGAAGTAAAACACTCTGGCAGTGACCACCCTCAGGGTATTTCGGCTCCATCTTTCTGTACTGCTCCCCTGTGAGTGGTGGGGGAGGAGTTCCTCAACCACTCCAACATAGAGGCTGTGCCGAATAAGCGACAGCCTGGGGATTCTCCCCGAACAAAACAAAGCCGTCTCAATGGACTGTCTGAGTTCATTGGGTTTTTTTGGTTAAACTTCATGGATTACATTTTTAGGATTTCATGCAATAATCGATGCGTTGTTCAGTTATCTGCAAGATTCTTTAAGGCTATCGGGGATTGTAACTCTCGATCATCTGGAAGCTGATTTCAATCAGAAAGATGTGACAATGATAGTGGCGAGTTAAACTCTTCTCAGGTGCTTCACAATAAAAAAAAGATAATATAGAATTAATCACCAAAAAAAGGTTGCTTATATAACATTAAAAGCAACAGAAACTAAGTCTCTCTTAAGAGACCTCTTACAAAAGACATATTCTTCACGGTTGGAACTTTGAAGGGGATGTTTTTAGAAAAGTTACGGTGTTTTGATTATAAATGTTCTGCGACCATAATACTTCAGACAAGCCTTTGGAATTACTTGATTATTACTTTGACCAGGTGATCATAGACCTCAAATTGTGTTTGATGAACTGGCTCATATGGACTGGCTCACATGGCTTGGTGTGATTTTACATACAACCCGATATGGATGGATGTACTCAAATCAATAGCGTTATATACAGTCAACAGAGACACTTTAAATTTTCGAAATAGAGCTAAAATGAATGACCAAGAGCAGTTTTTAAAATTGTGTCGATAATCCTTTACAGATAAACTTTGTTACATTTCCGTCAAGGTCACAGAAGGTTAATCCACAGTTTTGCCTATATAAAGTTGATGGCTATTTTGGGATATGGCTGAGGTGGGTATAGGTTTGCAGATTGTTGTATCCAGAGATTGAAGAAATTCTGGATACGTTCGGCTCAGCCATCATACCCTACCTGAAAAAAACCCGGTAATCAAAGTGCCATGCAAGATGACATTGAGTATCCACCACAGATCCTGGTATGTGAATTGACCCTTGTGACAACAACGTTTAGCACTATTTATATGGCCGTCTAACAACCCTGATTTTAATCCAAATTGAATACCTGTGGGTTGGTGGATGGGTGGATGAATGGGTGGATGAATGGGTGGTGTGTGGTTGAGTGAGTGAGTGAGTGAGTGAGTGAGTGAGTGAGTGAGTGAGTGTGAGTGAGTGAGTGAGTGAGTGAGTGAGTGAGTGAGTGAGTGAGTGAGTGAGTGTCAGTTCATGTTACCTTAATGTTATTCAGACTGCATGAAAAAGGGTGAATAGGTCGATCAAAAACATAAATCAACAACTGCATGTCCATAGTTTTAATGAAGAATGTAAAACATAATTTTCACTGAAGCACTAACAGTCTTTATTATCAACCAGTTTTTTGCACACCTTATTCACTCATTTATAAATAATAAAAGTTAGTTCATTTGATTGACATGACAATTGATGACAGTAACTGATACACTTATATTTACAGACAATGTACACTATCAGCATACTGCCCAGTTCACCAAAGCATTAACTGCAGCTGATGTTGACTTCAGTATGCAGGTAAACAAAACACAAATGGTCATTATATGTTGATGTTGTTGTTGTTTTGATGATGAAACTCTACAGCTTGTAATACCCACTGAAATAGTAAGGGGATGTTTTTCTCTGCACGTTAAGTAAGTTCCATTAAACTGGCTGGATCATAAACAAACACGAGAATAAGAAATATTGATAATTTGATAAGAAATGTGTATTTCTTTCAGTCTTCTCAATCTTATAAACACTGTCATGATTGGTTCGAAATGTGCAAGCACTTTTACAGAGGACTAATTTTAGTTTTCCTCTCCAGATATACTCCGACAAGAAACATACTCTGAAAGGATTCCGCACCACTCGACATCTCTATCATATGATGACATCCTTTCTGCAGGATACCTGTTGGAATGGCGGCGCACCATTTGATCCGAATGCCAAAAAAGGTGACAAGAAAGAGGATGAAAAGGAGGGCTGCCCCAAATCATAGGATTGGGTCTGAAATATGTGGTACAGATACCTGACAATAAATAGAGAAGGGCACAGAAACACCATCATACTAATGTTCGCCAATATATAATACTACCTTCTGTCAATGGGAAGTAGAACACTGGATCTGGAGCCATCTCACTGTAGACAAAGAATCAATATACTCAATATTATTAGCTCCAGGTGGCATTCAGGTGTGTGCTGGCATTGTGCACATACAGACATTTGGCGGAGCAGCTGGAAAGTTGAATCCGGCTCACAGAATGTCAATACTGGTTCCATATACGCTCACTGTGACATCTAGGGGATAAGTTATTTAATGTTTATATGAAGAATTCGGGTATTTATTTGTGTCAACTGTTTGGCATAATTTATCTCGTTTGGGTTTTGATAATGTGTATTCTTTTTTATGATGGCATTTATAGATCCTATTGTTCTTATATTATACCAGGGACTGTATAGAGAGTGCCTATTCTGTGTGTGGTTTTAGCTAGTCATGGTTTGAAAACCTTTCAAAGTAATTTATTTTAATGCACAGCCAATGTTACAGAGATGACTGATATCCTGCCAGTGGCTTAGTGAGGAATAAAGTTTTAGGGTATGTGAACAAAAACCCAGGATTTACGAACAAAACAACACCTTACTTGATTTCAGCATTAAATACACCTGGCCAATATTAGTAAAACTGACCATATTTTAACTGGCTATGCAAAGTACAAACATATATCTGACTTTCTAAACTCGTGTCATCTTTAAAGCTGTCTCATAATTGTTATTATATTCATATTTTTATATTTATTTAAATCTCCCTTGGGCCATCAAATTATTCTTCATTATTCAGTTGACATCTGTCGAGAGATCCTCCGTTGCACTTGAACCTGAATTAGCATATTAACACAAACTGATTCAAGAGGTTGACTCGGGTAGAGAAACTCATACGAAGAGATATGACCACTCCAATGTTTGAGCCAATTAAAGTCAACTTCGATGGGTTTACACCAGCGAGTGGTTACAATGATCTCTCGTCTCCAGTATAAACAACTGTTAAGGTGGTTTCTTTGTGCGAAACATTATCTCTGAAGAACTATAAAAGTCCTGGGTTTCACTGGGTAATTTGTTTTATATTGTTCTTGTCCTACAAAGACATACCTCTAACGACATATCTTTAAGTAAAAAGTAGGTTTTTTCTTTCCTGTGTTCAGTAATTACTGAAGTCAGAGATTTGTACACTGATGACACAGTTGAGTGACAGTCTTATATTAATTACTGTGTAGTGGAGTGTGGTGGGTTTTACATTTGTACTGAGTGTATTAGAATTCCATTGATTGCTCATTATCTAATTCTGGTATTTATTGTTGTTGTAGCTGCTGCTGCTTCTACTGTTGCTGTTATTTTGTAAATAAAATTGTCCGATGTTAGTCAGATAAATATGACATTTTCTAAAGTTGAAGGAAAACCGGACATTCTTTTCACCCGATGTTTCTAGGCCAATGCGGAAAAAAATATTCTGCTAATTTTTCAGTTAAAAGGAAGCCAATTTAGCCGATAATGTGCTCTCACTCTATATGTTGAGTTGTGCGTGTCTTCAGTAAACATAACCTAGCAGGTAATGGAAATTTAGTATCGTTAAAGGTATTATGCGTTATGCCGTCGGCTGTAGATACATGACAAGTGGGATGTGCAATATTTTTTATATTATCTCTCTCTTATCTCAATTTTTAATAATAATCCAGAAATGCTTAAAATGTGGTTAATAATTTTTGTTGTGTACATGTGTGTGTGTGTGCATATGGTGGATAAGTGAATAGGATTTTTTAAGATCTGTATAGAATCATTTTGTGATCACAGAATGATCCTTGAAAACATCCTCTACAGGTATTACTTATAAGTGAATGAATTTATTATAGTTCAAATAGTTTTTACCTACCATCATTCTTTAATTGAGCCATTTGACCAGAAATGATATAATCTTCATATCTATACTAAAAATGTGATTATGTTTTTTAGTTATCACAACATTCATCAATTGTTGAAATACTTTTCGATGTTCACAGCATGAACATATATCATGAACATCAATCATGATGCTGATAAATACTGTTATAGAAATCTTAAAAGTATTATTTGTTGTTTTTTCATACGTAACTTGGTCCATTCTATTTTGCAGCGTGTATTGTGTGCGTGCGTGTGCGTCAGTGCATGTGTGTTCATACATTTGATAAAGTGTGAAGACACCTGGAGTGTGATGGTGTTTTATTCCAATACCTGTATTATTGTTTTTCCCTGTTGCATCTCTCTTTTACCATACAGATGTCTTTCTCCTGGTGACTGTATTATTATCACTCACTTGGAGGTAAATGTTTTTCATCTTTTGATTTCTTTATCTTTCTCAAGTTTTCAATACAATAAAATGCAGCTCAACCAGAAGTCGGTGAGTTCTTTTTTTAATCGACTGCGTGTACCAAGGAGAACATACCACAAAGAAAATTATCATAAAGCGTGAATACGTTCGTATGCATTGATCACTGAGACACAATGCAAACTAATGCCAAACCCATTTTTATTCGCTCATTAATCAATCAGCAGAATTTAATTTGGATGACGTGTCCAGTCACAAAACATGTATATAATTGGTATACCTTACAAACAACGCTAATGTAATGCCAGAAGCAAATGTTTATAAACAACAACAGACTCTGGTTTATTTTCCATGGATATATCATCACTAAACCAACTTAACGATGACATAAAATATCTGACTGGATATAATATAATTAGCATACATATATGTTACTCTTCAAAATAATTATATAAATAAGTATTTTCAACGCTTCTAAAAGGTATATATATATATATATATATATATATACATTACACTATTCTTGATATTTACTGAGTTTGCAATATTGAACCGAGTTTGGACAAGTTCGGGTGAAGTAGCATTCTTTGAGTTTTGAGGTCAATTAAATGGAAAACTTCAAGCAAGCGAAGTATTTGTAATGTTTCATCAGTGTGTGTGTGTATGTGTTTTACTGTACACACGGCAAATATTGAACAAATGTTATAACAATAACCTTAATTGATCGGAATTATCCCAATTTTGGATTGGATTTTCAAGTTTCGTAATCCATGATCACAATAGAGGTAACAGACAGTGTGAACACTTATATCCAGCATGATCTATTTTGATGTTTGGTAAATACCCTTTACTCCCCCATGATTCACAGAGGAGCACGGGCATACTGAAGGGTTTACGCCCTTAAAGAATATTTGAGATCACGCCACTTTAAGTTGGCCAGACGGCAGGGACATCTAACGTGGTCGGTCACCCATGTTATGGTGAGCCGAGAAATTAACCTTTCTGTGGGATCAATGAACGTTGGCATGTAGGCAGTTAGAGATGCACCAAATCCAACAAACTTCTAACCGCTAGCTAGACCACCAGATCCTAAATATATGACATGTACACACTGATGATGTATGCCAGTGCATCATAAGACAATAGACATATACTGCGAAATACAATCGACCAAAAACTGTGAACAGCACACATACACACACACATATATATAGATTATTTTTGTAAGCTCCTTCCTCCGGCAGTTGGTTTACGTATTGTATCTATTGAAATATTGAAATTATTATTTGTACAGCGCCTTTGAATGGCTCCTGCTAGTAAGGGCGCTTTATTAAATATACATTATTATTATTATATATATATATATATATATATATATATATATATATGTGTTGTAAGCATTTGACTAAGAACCTATCAGAGAGATAAATATCCGGACATGTTTACCTAGAGTAAACATAGGACCTTTCAGGTTACACACACAGTCTCCAGTACCAAGTGACATATTATTTGTGTAATGATTCAAATCATTCCTTATAATAAGTTTGAAATGGATGGGGAAAATACAGCGAAACAGTAGCCGACTTAACCTAGGCTTAATACGCTATTGTTTGGAGCGTTTAGGCCAGTTCATGATAATTAAAGGTCGAGGGTCAAAATGGTACATGTCATGTGCATGTTCTCCGATATCAGCTATCCGTTAACTGTAAATGGAACCATTTCGGCTTGATTAATAATTCATTAACCGTATATATATTTAGCAGCTATAATGAAGCCATTCCGTGTGCTATTTTTATATCTGTTTCCCATACCTAGTAAACATGCACACGCTCCAAAATGGCGCCGATTGAGGTATATTTTCGTGCAGAGAATCAGCGTCCCTTAAATCAGAAATATCGCGTTACCTAATGTCGTCGTAAAATAGTGCAACCATAATAAAGAGGATACCACCAAGTAAGCGTAACTGAATGCATGACTAGTGCACGTGCACCGGTACTGCACTAACCCATTAGCAAATTTAAATATTGTGTACGCATGAAGGGAACGTTTGTTTCTTTATTATAACCGTGAATATGCGAATTAAAGTACCAAAGTTATCAATTGGGATTTATTGTATTTAAAACAAATTGGGTAAACCTCAACCAATATATCTACTGTAACTTCAACACTTTCTAACTGTGTAGTATGTATGCAAATGAGGCAATGGCGCTTCGGGTTTTTTCTGGGAAATTGCAGGTAAAAAATATTTACTCTTCAGGTTGACTGTAAAAAATCTTACTTGCAAGTATTATAGCAATATTTGATAGTAGATTTAACATCAATGTGTGAATATTTCAAGGATTCGATTTGTTTTAAATGTCATCTCTAAACATGTAGATCCATGTCAATTACGCTCTTTCCTCGGGCACCTCCCCATCACACGACCTCACCCCGGTCATTTGCCATCTGGTCATGTGACAGTCCAAGGTGGTGACGTATTGGTCATTATACTTTGATAGTAATCATGCATTTGATCAAATTAATCAATTTAGTTTCATTTCTGGCTCCCTCTCCCAGTTCAAGCAAGTAAAGTGATTAACTAAAAATTACTCTTCGATGAAGCTATGTAATTATTTCCCCCAAGTGCTTCTCTTTATCGATCGCTTTTTTCGGAAATTACGAGGAAAATTCCAGTTTCGGTTGGATTATTACACATGTGACGTCCAAATGTATATCGGCTCTCCTAGGCGCCTCCGGGGTCTAGCGATAGCGTGCTGGACCACAGATCACTACCACCCGTGTTCGAATCTCGGCGTGGGCACATCTGAAGGTTGTTTCATCTTTGACTTCGCTTCATTACCTTTAGGGGTCGCTCGGTCCATTTAGCCTACCATGTGCACAAAAGTGGCCGTAAAACATCAATCATCATCATCATCTTATAACACCAATCTCCTTCCGCTAATTCTTCAGGAACCAAATTGGTTGTCAATGAGAAGGCATGTTGATATCAATCTGTTACTAACAACTTATCGATTTATCAATGACAATGAACCTTGATAACTCTGTGGACTCTATTAGAAGGTAATGTCGAAATCTGAGATCGTCCATTCGTATACTCTTGTACTTGTAGGTTGGTGTCTTAGCCCAAATCGTATGGCGATTGTACACTTACTACAGTCGAGAAATGAATATCAGAACTAGTTGGTTCCCCATTAGAGATGAAATCCGTAATAATAACATACTACTAATAATAATAATAATAGTAATAATACACTAATAATATTTACCGATGAAAGTTATCTTAAACATATCAGTTTTGGAAGAGACATAAACTTCAATATACGACGCATTTCTAATATCCACCAACAATCTGTTCCATAAAGTAGAGGGCTGCAGCATTAAACACACACGTCCATATGACTTGAGCCGAGACTCGGGTACCTACGATAGTTTCTTATGACTGGATCACCTGAGTTTTCGGTATAACTTTCTAATGGACAGGATATCACAGAAGTATTTATGTACAAAATCACTTATAGGCTCATAAGTTGTTAGTGGAGTTTTTAAATGGACACAGCTAATAGAAAATGGATCATTTTGTTTTTCCTTATTTCATACTGAATTTTCTTGCTGTGTTACTCTTCTTCAACAAAGATCTGTTTATTTATCAGAAATGACAAATAATATTGGTATAATGATACAAACATCAAAAGACAGAACCATGAAATCCATTCCAGTTGAGTTTCCCCCATTCACGTTCGCCATCTAGCGAGAGCCAGCGGAACTACGGATGTGAGGCAGAAATCTAAAGCAAGTAATTCAGACAAAACTGAGAACAGAAATATAATGACAAATGAACATTTGCAGGTTACTTGCTAAGAAATCTATACCAGACTGTTTACAAAATGACAGCTACAAAGGCTGATGGGAAACTTCATTGTTCTATTTCACATCAACGAAAAAAACCAACAGGTGTGATATATATATTGACCCACCTACACTAAGTAGAGATCGCGCTACTTTTGTTTCCAATACCAATAAACACCTGAAACGCCTGCCATTATCTGATCCTGGTATTTTGAATCACCCCCCCCCCCACACACACACTATTTAAAAAATCAGTACGTGTATGTGTGCCATATCTTAGAAATGCCACTGTGCGTGCGTGCGTAAAGGATAGAACCTCATTTATAAAACGCTTGCCTTATTTTATAATGACATATATAAGTAAGACAAATCTAATAAATAACAATGTGTCAAGTTGATGTTTATTATCACAGGTCACTATCACTGATAAACAAATAATGCTCATCTACACATTATAAATATTAAGGCGTCAGTTAGATATTATCACATGGCATATTAATATAGCATTTGTTATCTTGTATCAAAATCGGTATATAATAAGCGAGCTCAACAACCACAGCTGTAACAGCAAAAAAATAATAATAACAGAACACCTATATATGTGTGAGTGTAAACCTAAGGTAAACTGGTGTGCGCGTGCGCGGGACACCCCCCCCCCCCACCAACATATTTTATTGTATAAGCCCGTACAATAATTTGATCGTGTAGCTTTACTCAGTTATAAAATATTAATCAATACAAGAGATGTTGTCATTTCCAACATGGATTATAATGCCGAGTCCCAAGTACTATTCCTGTTTGAGTAATGGAGTCTTCTATGATTTAACAACTAATTATAATATTTTCAGTGGCGTCTACATAATTGTTTTGGTATTTCCTGTTTGCTTTAAATGTCTGTGCAATATTCAGAATAAATTAGTATGTAATATCAATGGAGAAGATCTACATTGAATCCCGTTTTCTTTCAGGTCAATGACTCCACCTAATCCCGTGTTAAACTCAATACGCCCTGTGAAAATACTTAGTTACTTAGTTAAAATATTCTAAAACAATAAGGCTCGGGTGTTTCCACGTCATAAATCATGCATATTTATGAGGGATTCGTGAACCGATCAAACAAAAATCTTATATTCTGAGAATGACAAATACTTTGTATAATCCTTGCAGTAACCTGCCAAAACTATGCAGCCTTTTTTACAATAGACGGCCCAATGCTCAAACATGAAACAGAGCTGTCTAAAATCAGTGTCCCACAATGTGACGTCTGTTCAGATCCGTAACCTCCCTGAAAATACACAAGGTCGGAAAATTCCCAGTTCACTATTCAGGATGATGGATTGGTCAAATTTCGTACATATGGAATTGATGTACTTCAAGTAAGCCAATAATCGGTGTTCCGGGTGCACAGACCTTTTTGATCGATTCCGACAGGTTCGAATTCCATTTGATTGTAGGATGATGATTTTGCAATAGAATCATGGGATGGACGAGAATAATGTTTATAGACATATATAAGAAAATAACGAGACTATGAAGAGCTGTACTTTATAATTCCAGCTCCAACTTCGAATGCCTTTTTTTACTACATTAAGACGCTGATAATATTCTTTTTTATTTGTCATTTTAAAACTTGATGATTAAAATATCATCTGAAACTTGGTTGTTGAGTTCTGCTTGTTCAATTCCCCGAATAAAATCCGCTGTGTTAAATTGGAGACTTTAATACAGCAATGTACTATATATATATATAGAGAGAGAGAGAAAGAGAGAGAGGGGGGGGTATATTTTCAGCAAAATCGCCATATATAGATAACGGTCTCGCATTTTGCTTATAATAATGATAACAAATTAGTAATCGTGTAAGCACGATATTCACAGGATTAGTTATCAGAATCGCCAAGATTATGATCTTTTAAAGCAAAAATACTTTAATTTATTGAATCAAGAAGCGAAATAGTAATAACATTACTATGTTACATTTCACCTTCAGATAATATTATTTAAATATGTAATGCTTATAACAGCAAACAAACATTTCACCCTAAATAATCACGAACTATACCTGTTATCATAGTTATAAGGAAATAATCCAAATTACTGGACGACTGCCAGATTCGAAGGCGGGAAGGACAAAAGTTAAGTATCTGATATCACCTGGACCAGGAAGACACAGAGTTCACACAGACACCAGTTAGTGTTTCCGGTTCTCCTCGCGCTTTCTTCGAAACAATCGAAATCATCTTCATCTTGTAATGGTCCCTCTTGCTTAAACTGATATGGCTGAATGTCAGCTATGGTGTAAATTTTGCGAGATTACTACCTTTTGTTCTTAAATATTCTAGACTAAAACTTGTTTACGTGCTTTTAAATGTGTTATACAGACTTCCGGTCAAATTGCTTGTTTCAAGTGACGTCAACATTCAGGAGCTTCCGGTTTGTGTCTAGCTTCAAAATGGCGGCACACAAAGGTCATCAATCGTCGATTAATTAGCACTTTGAACTGGATTATTTAATATGTGGGTTATCGTTGTCAAATGTTGACATCATTTATTTTATTTGTGATGATGATGACCGTATTTGCGCATGTAGTAGGCTTCCAAAGGTAATGAAGCGAAGTCAAAGATGAAGCACCCTTCAGATATGCCCACGCCGAGGTTCGAACTTAGGTGTTAGTGATCTGTGGTCAAATGCGCTACCAGTTAGATCACGAAGGCGCCCTTTATGATATTTATGAACAACCTGTATTAGTCGGGAAAATTTGAAATGAACTGTTATCATTACTATCTCTAGTTATCTCTAGTATTCTCGGTAGATCCACCCATTGATTATTTTAACAATCGATCCAGGCAAATTATATAATACACACTCAAAACATGTTACACCTAACACCGAACTATGTCAACAGTTCCTCTATCCTATGTTTGTTGACTTATGGTATAAATATTCGTTTTTTTCATGATAGATATGAACACCAACATAAAACCATAAAGATTGGCTCATCACGAACTTCGCAGAAGATGTACAATTATAAATTAACTCCTTCTGGACACATGTCTCTATTACTGTACTAAGAACTATCGTCATATGTATGTTAATTGGGATGTTACACCATAAAAATTTACAATTTTTTAGATTTCACGTTCAAGGGGCATATATATATATATATATATATATATATATATATTAATAATATATGGATATGGATATAAGGAATTATTAACTGTTTTATTACGTCTTGAACAATTGCTATAATCTTATCCACCGAAGTATAGGTATTCATAACCCTCCATCGATAAATAAACTTATTCAATCGAGGATTAATCTATTTCGTCCATTGAGCTACTTATTTTATAAACGAGACAAGGAATAATGTTGATTTGATTTGTTTCATTTCATGACCCTTGATGAAGAAACAGGGACAATATACAAAACCATGAACCAGTGGGATTCCCTATTAATAAATAAATATATATATATATATATCGTGGGCTTTTTCTCATCCGTGATTTAAATCAGCCAGATGGCAACACCAGTTAATGTGGCATGGCAGCCATTGACATGAAAGATCAACAAGTATCGTATTGGATGCTTGACGTGTTCTACTCAGTACAGCTGTCTTGACCATCTATTTTTACTGTTCCTCATTAAGGGTAACTAGTCCGAGTCGATTGTGGATAATGTACACAGATTTAGATAAATGGCAGCGTACTACTGTTGTCGTTGGTTAGATAATTTTATTGACAACAAAACTTATCAAGATTTACAATTCGCATGTGGATGTGATTCATAATTAAATATCATTCAGTTGAGTGTTCCACTCAACGATGATTGTGGTCACATATTGGACACACATACACATGCACTACTGCCGCGGTTACAAGAAAGGTTTTCTCTTCATGGCCCAAAGATCCCTTGCGTCACACACGGATTAACCACAATTCGGGGACAAAACGTAAACAAATAGTCTTCCTTTTTCATAAACCTATTTAAGATGTTTTCCTTTAAAATAAGTTGCGCAACCCCCCCCCCCTCCCCCCCAAAAAAAATCCCAGATCTGAGATAAAACCCGTCAACAGAGAACACATCCTGAAAATAAAATAATCCGTAAATAAACAAAAATCATTCAGACAATGGACAATAAGAGCCTGAATACTAATGAAGTGATTGTGTCATTTGTCTTGTTGGTGACAATAGACAAGAGGTACAATCGAAGATAATACTAGATCATATCACATAAAGCATCAGCTGACAGGTTTGTGTTGTTATTATCGCTTAATCGATCTTTCTCCTCGACTACATTTAGTGCACCTTATCTACAATTATCTGTCACGAAAATCTAGATTTTGTTGTTGTTGTTGTCATTATCTTTTTTAAAATATAACTGTGCACATCTGAAGCTAAGTAAACCAGCGAATATCTGAATATAGTGAGGTGAAATTAAGGCTGAACCCCCCCCCCCCCCCCGTCAGACTTTAGGCCAGGTAGGTGTCGAATCTCCATTCCAGTAGTTCGTGATCATTCGTGATACCAGCTTCTGACAGTGAGCTGGCCAAGAAAACAAAGAGAAATATTTTAATATAACCAAATCTGTGATATATAATTTCCCATAATAATAATACGTATTGTCGCATAGTGATGGAAATAAATACATTTCACATCGATTTTATGTTTCCAGTTTGAATTATTTCTCATAACAAGCATCTCTTTAGTGAGCGAGTGTGTTGATTAGTCTCGCCGCTGGTCGAAGTTGGAACATCTACCTGAAGGTTGACTCTATAAATATACATCTCCACATTTTTGTATTAGTTATTTTGTAACTTGGTTCAATTCGAACCCCGACCTCTGTTCTCTAAGAGCCTGCATCCTATTTTAACGGAATAATCGGTCTATTCCTTTCGACATGAATGAGAGTCAGCCTGCTGTAATAATAATAATAATAGCAGTTATTTTACGTGACAGTCAACATCAAACGATGGAGACGCATATGGTCTGTAATTTACAGCTTCACCAGGGGAACTAATTCTAAATAAATTTAGAATTTACAATAGATGGCATGTTCGGTGGAGTAAGCCTTGCCAGTTGTCAGGTTGGATAGAAAAAACCCTCCTACTATAATGCCAAAGCCGGGATTCGAACCTCCGACCTCCCGCACAGCATGACCATAGCCATGGATAAATAGCCCCACACTCTACCCATATGGCCAAACAGGCGGTCAATATAATAATGATAATAATAATGAAGGTATTAGATCAACAGCAATAACAACAATAAAAGTACTGGCAATAACAACAACACCAATAACAACTACAATAACGATTATAGTCACAAGTTGATATATGTCCATAACAAGCCTCCGACTAGATAATTGTCAACAATCACATTATTCGTGTCGCTCTGGCAATATATAACAATCTTCGGTCACATCATGGCTCACCTGTCGAACTCTGTCACCTCCAATTCCCCCCCCCCACTCACCGACTGCCTGGAAGTCCTCCTGTTAACAATAAGCCACTCCACATGTATGACGGTTCATACCGCATTTTTGTTTATGGCCAGGTAACAATAACGCTGACCAAAGTCAATACTCGACCATTGTGCGGTTATCTTTCACCTGTAACACCTTTGATTAATTAATAAGCACAGTTATTATATGAGTTGGATTATCTTTTACAACTAACACGTGTAACAGGCCTTCTATCTCCCATGTAAGTCCGATGGATTTTTAAAATTTGTATGTGTAGTCATGTACACACAGAGAGAGAGAGAGAGAGAGAGGGGGGGGGTCGGGTTCTAAATCAAGTGTTACCTGTCTATGTTTCATCCGATCATCTCATTTTCCTGATGAGTCGCGTCGCAGCTGAAGATCCAGATAGCAGAAGCACGTCATATTTCTACTTTATTCTCGACATCCACCAGAGAATTCCAAGAATACCGTAAACATATGATTTATTTTCGCTGTGATATAAAATTCTATATTAGTGCATCTTCGTGATTTATTATCTTATGGATGGATGTTTTTATATCTTCAATATCAAAGTTCATTCAACTATTGAAAAAATAAGGGTGTATGAATTTAATTACGCTGATAGTTTATTATAAAATCCTGGAAGAATTACGCACCAATCCTGTATGATATACTGATAACAGACGAAGCTATAACCTTCACAATATCACCAGGGTCACAGATCATTTATATTAAGGTTCGACGTATTTCTTGGAATGATTACTAATTATAATATTTCCCCCGGTTTAGTTCGGAAAGCCATTCCGGCTGCTGCCGACAAGTCGGGACTGTCACCAACCCATCGACTAGTAAGTATAACACGCGCCAAAACCCCAATCCAGAACACGGGTCAGAGTATAATGCAATCCAGAAGACATTGTGAGCGAGTAGACTTTGTAACACATTGTACCAGTTATAGGCGATAGTCGGTTCTCTCGTAAACTAGGTCATTAGGCTGCCATTTTGGTTGGCGGCCCAAGACGGCAATAAACACCACAACAAACTGAGTAAATGGATTGTTTGACATCCGTTGATAACATTTTTGCAGCTAAGACACATGCCATTGGTCGTGTCACGGTTGTGACGTATCGAAACCAGAACGAGTATTAGTTCAAGAGAGAGCTAGCTAGCTCATTGACAGACAGCGCCCACACGCACACCCACAGAGAGTGGCCATTAGCCGGAATATATCCTGCTCTATTATAGCTGGACGACAGAGTTCCTTAGAACATCGGCGAGATCTGGAGAAAAATAGATCCAGGAATCGATCTGGTTTGCAACGATCCGATCCGTGTCTAGTGCGGCAGGAAGCCAAGTACCCTGGAACTCGACGAGGTAAGATGTCAGTCGTGTTTACCTGTGTGCGAGCTGTTTTTGCGTCTCATGCCAATCCCGAATGACTGCGTCGGTAATTGATGCCTCTCAAGAACATGGAACAAAGTAGCGCAGCCTAGCGTTCCAGTTAGTAAATATGAGCACTCGTAATCGTATAAAATCAGAGCCCGGTTTCCTGTTGGACCGATATTTTAACCCTCTAAGCGTCTGTCTGTTTAATAATATTCTAACAGCTTGACGTCTGCACGGTTATGGTTCGTGTATATACGTGTGTCTGGATATTGGCTCGGTATTTGGCGAGTAAAAACTGAAACAAAGACAACCCCGTCGTAGAAACTCCTCCTGAACGTAGCGCCATCTTATTATCTTGTGCCGGTGGCGCCATCTAACATTCTGTGACACAGTCCGTCACTATGGGGCTGGAATTTCCACTTGGGGGCGTGCCTCGGCCGAGAAACTTCGTTCGGTCGTTTTTTCGTTGTCAATAGAAACATTTTCTCAGAGTATCCGAAATCAAAGTTGTTTTGCTTGTAATGGCCAACGACAGCGCCACATCGTCAGGTAAGTGTTCATATTGATATAGCATCCATGGGATGCACTACTATCTGTCATTCCGTGTTTTATTCGGCTGGCGATTGTGGGCGATAATGGCGGCATATTACGGCGCTCTGCGTCGTTTTGTCAGCCATCGGAGATAGGTCTTTCACCATCAGACTCAAAAACGCACATGAACATAGTTATTCCATCTTGACGAAGTTGTGTTTTCATACTCAGATACTGTTGTTTGTTTGTGTACCGCTGCTGTATTTGCATACCGTTGTTTTAGCTGCACGCATGAGTAAGTGTCGCAGCTTTGTAGTCTAGATCTAGACTTTCACAGTATATCACTATAGTCTATAGTATAGTATATCTATATGCCTTATTATGGATGAATATGGCTAACGGTTAAAATAGTAGATCTAATAATTGGTGATTTGTTTAACTCGCTACTTTCTTGATTTATTTATGAGTAGATTTACTTGGCCGAAGTTCTAACATATTGTGTAGTTGGTTGATTTGTCATTGTCTTATATAAACTTATTGCAGTAATAAACTAGATCTATATTATAGATCTAATCACTAGTGAGTGGTTGTTTAGTTCACAATGAACTTCAGCTCCTACTCAAAATATTTCCACCTTGCCCGTGGTGTTCTGTTTAAAAATATATTACATAGGCCCTTGTGTTATGTGTAAAGATTCAGCCTTAAATACTGTGTCCTGGATTGATATTCCTGTGGGGGGGGGGGTTTCTCCCAGGTTTTTGCCTAATGTATGTGACTTGGGTTATAATCACTTTTTTAAATGCTCTGTCTTTAGTTATTTGTATCCCTGCATGCAATTTATATAGACAAACTTTCTGACATCTGTGTTTTCAGTTCTAGATCGTTGAGGTTATGTAAATGTTTGTTTTGATTTTCCAAAACATAAAACAACCCTAAAAATTGAAAGATAAAATAGGTCTGGATGACAGTGTTAGGCTTCAGTGTATCATAGTATTGGCTCAGGATTGATCTAATGTTCAGATATACAGTCTGCTTCAGTTTTTGGTCCACATGGAATTGTTATTAATTATATTGCAACAGGATTCACTGGTAAATATGAGACTGAAAATTACCACACTGTCCAATACTCCTTGAACTGGGTATAACGAGAAATACTCATCTTATGCTGGCTAGAAGAGATAACCATTTATATGACAAGTAGAAGACTCGCTGCAGGTTGTGATAGTAATGTAGTACCTCTGTATGAAACTGTTGCAAGTTAGAAGTATCTGTTGGGCCAAAAAGTTTAAATACCCGTATTTTCTGATAATTACCAGCATTTTCGGTTGTGTCGAGAATATAATTATTGGAAATTGACAATGGTGTGTTGCAATATATGATATCAGATTACAGATATCTTTTGCATGTACATAGAGCTTATTTGCTGGTTGGTGAATATTTATGCACTTACCAAGTATGAAAACTGCTTCATCTGTGATTCACAGATTGCTGAATTGCCAAGACTAATCACTGATAGGTAACTGGTTTGTGAATGTGTAGGTTTAATTATTATGAGCTAATTTCATTGTGTGTGTGGCGGGTATACTGAAGCACACATGTTCCTTAGTTCTCACATTCCCCCCTCACTGGGACGTGTTTGCATACCTTCATGTATGACAAATTGTTCTAGCTTTTTGTGTGGGTGGTCATAGTTGAGTAGGTAGGTTTTTAATGAACATTAATAAGTGTTTGGCTTGCTAGAACACTACATTCTTTACTGTTTGATGACGTTCGATGGAGAACGTGTTATTGTGTGGTAATCTTGGGTGTTTTGTTTATTTTGCTGGTCTGAAGTCAAGAATTGTGTTGGCTTTGTGTCACCCACTGTTGTAAACACGCAGACATTATCTGCTACTCAGTGGTAAGAGGTAATTATGAAAGTATCGCATTGCTCACAACTTGATAACTATTTATTATCACGGGTTGTCATCCAGGAAATGGTTCCACTTTTTTATGCCCCGAGAAGTCATATCTGGATGTAAGAGGTCAGAATGCAGTTCATAAATAGTTATTTGGCACTACTGTACATGATGTTAGCTTATTTACTGTAATATAACAGAGTAATGGCATTTGTATTTATAACTATATAAGGCAGCACTGAGATATGTATTTGACATTTATAATGTGTAAAATTGAAATTGTGTCTTATTTCAAAAAGGACCCAGATTTTAAGTTTTAATTATCACATATATGTATATTAAAGGCATGGAATAGAGTGTTTTCTTCATACTTAGAATGCTGAAGGAATAATAGTTTAGCGTTGGGCAGATAATGTGGCTGTATTTTGGAATTAACCACACACAGTATTGGTAGCAAGCTTTTAGCTAGAATTTCAAATAGGATTTCTACAAATTCTTGACACAAAGGCTTGATGGAAGCAAGAGGAATCATTTCACCTCCCATAGACTGCTTGTAGGTTGTATCCAATGGTGATTTAGTGTCTTCAGTATGAAGTTGTTAAAGATGTGCCGATCATAATGCCAACTATCCGTTCTATTTTCAATGCATTCCACAATGGTCACTGGCTGATCTGGGAGTTTCTAAAACTAATCCCGCTAACTATGATAGAAGCTGTTGTTTATTTGCTTTTACCATGCCATATTTTACCTCAGGATTCTCAATTCAGGCTCAGTTATATTCTGATAAAACTGTCATGAAAGCATGTAGAATAAAACTATCTAAAAATGTAAAAGTTTCTTTTTCTCAGCCATTTCTTTTAACATAAATCCATTATAGTACTACTAAATATAGGGTAGATTGTCTTTTTGTAACCCACTATCCCCGGTTGTTGGTAGACACAGATGTTATTTTATACTGAGTTGTGAATGAAAGTCTCCAGTGAAGTGTGAAGATGGTGAATGAGAACGGGATGAGAAAATAATGTTTTGCAATGGTCTAGTAAAATTTGTTACTGTAAAATATTCGGCTTTGTCTAGCCACGCTTCAGTCAAGTCAGCGTGTTAATTTAGTGCTCTGTTTTCTTTCATTATTTAAAATTGATGAACAGCATTGATCTGAGAGTAAAATATTGTGAGTTGACCCTGACCATCCTGCCCGTTATCTGAACTAGCCATCTAGTAGTTAAAATGGATGAAAGTATAACTAGTTCATGTATCTTATATAGGTATATATCTTATTTTTAAATTTCGTTCAGCTACAGTCTCACGCTGGGATCAAGTGTGCTGGTGAATGTCAAGACAGCGTTTGCAGTTCAGTGGTGTGTTTAATTGATAGATAGATAAATACATCACTGTGTCAACTGTAGGTCAAGAGATACCCTATATATCCTGATCTGTTTGACCTGCATCTTGGTCACGTGTTGTTGTTTCTATCAGTCAGACAATACATGTTTACTGATATTAGCCTTTGGAGAGTGTCAGTTCTCTCTCAGGCGCGCTGTGGCTATCTCTCTCTCTCTCTCTCTATATATATATATATATATCACAGCATATAATTATATACCCCAGATAAGTTTAAAACAATATACAAAAATGATTGTATCTATTTGTAGCAGTGGCTACTATTTGCTCCACACTCCAACATGATGTCGGTTTATTGTCTTGTGATTGGTGCAAGATCGATCCATTGTCATATCACTGTCAATGCCCATTTAACATCCTCAAAGTGGTACTTTGCGACCATATCTAGGCCAGAATGAAATATGGATTTTAACTCTAACAATTATCATGAGGATTATATTTATAGGTGCTGTAATCCAGACTGGAATAATATTTCCAAGAGCAGTAATGTGAGTTTATTATATATCAACAGTATTATGAAGCAGACAGTTAGATGTGTGATTGCCACTCTATTGGATCATGATGTTTTGATGATGATCCATAGTTTACTCAGGGTGTCATTTAGAGCTACTATACAAAGTTGACATTATGTACTTAATAGTTGACATAGGAAGTTTCTATTAGGACCCCATTGTCAGCACCAGAAGAAGTCATTCTGTCCAACTGATGTTGACTACGCTAACTGATCTCAAGAGAATGCTATCTGAAAGACAGATTCTAACCATGACTTCAATTTATGGCGTGGAATTATTTACCTGCATCCGACTGTGGGTGTTTATCCTTTTTTATTGTTGGTCTGGTTTATTTAGTCAAATACAATATTTACTGCCCTCGAATATGGTATGATGCGAGGTAGAATTTCAACAGATCTTGAGTCGCCTCATTCTGATGATAATGCAATATACTGCTAAATCGTGTCACGTGAACTTTAAGTTTGTAATTTAGGCGTGTGTAAATAAAGTCAGCAGTAACATTTGGATGTGTGTTAACGTTTTTCGTTATTTTTGTGTGTCGTGTTTTCTGTTCGCCATTGACGTCATAGCATAGTTCTTTTGGTCAGCGAACTGTTGCACATTTCATTAAAATAACTCGTTTTCAGTCGACCTTGACATTGCTCTCTCACACTAACTCTCTCATAATCTTTCGGAACTGTGCAGTGACGGCATTTGACTCAGTGTGCCGAGTCATCGTCATCACCATAAACCGGCTGTGCTTACTTATTGTTTTGATTTGTATCATGACCGTGCTCGTTTTCATGCTCGCCCATCATGATTAACACCACGACCAAGAGCAGGTAAATCAGTCACTCAGCGCGTTGTCAGCTAAATGTCGTCATGGTCGTGTGGTCACGGTCGTACGGATGTAGCTCGTTTCCAGTGATGTGTGACCGGGTGATAGTTTTCATCGAGCTTCCTGTCTGGTTTTCTCCGGACTGGTTTTTACCAGTTTGATGATGTGTTGATTTACTGAAGTTGGTGGTGTACGCTGGACATTTCTAGTTGGATGGTTTCGCGGTCGGAGACCCAGACATTGGAATGTGCAAATCAGGTGCGTTCCGTGCATGCCTTCAGACAAGCATGCTGCTTTACAGACACGCGGGCGCGCGCGCAGCATTAGAAAGGCTGAAATCAATTGAAGCAACGAAGTCATTGTAAATTTAGAAGACCACAGAGAAGAACCATTGTCTGTCTGTCTGTCTCTCAGCAGCATCTGGGCTACGGTTAACATTATGTTTGTTATACTAATTTTCGACTGAGGCAGACGATAGTATATCAGGGCTAATCCGGGGTTTAGAGAGCGCTCTAGATATGTCATTGTTTCCTCTGTTAATTCAGTTGACCAACTATAAAACTGATTGTCGCGGACAGCTTCCCTCCACACGTCGTGTCTAGAATTGTTTTTACTGTTCCAGATTAGTAAGCTAATTAATGTTGACGAAGTGAAATAAATGACCAGGTGCTTAAACGATTTGATCAATGACTAAGTTCGATATCTAACTGTACAGTGCTGATAATAATTACGTAAATACGTTGCTACACGCTGGAATGAATTGTTTGTATCACTAAACTAATTTGGTTCAAAAGTGCGATAAATCTCGGCGGTGTGTAGTTTTCTCGATGATGTTCTCTGATTTACGGCGATGTATATCAGTCATAATTGATAGTTATCTTGACTGGATGGATAGCACATTACAGCCATCATAAAGTGAATATTGATTGATTGTTTGATTTTCTTAACGGACTCACTGTATTCCGGGGACATTTTGGTGATCATTGTCCTGGTTAGTGTTTGTTATAGTTGACTCGCTATCATCAATGTGATAACCTTTATACATTTTGGTTATTGTCTTATGGTCGTTCAGTGTGTTAGAGACCGTCGATGTGGATTTTATCATTGTCCTTAGCAGCTGCGTTTATACATACAGCTTGATAATGATGTCTGCCATTCTGACAGTGAACGCCGGCTGTTTATACTATGCAGTTGGTGATATGGCGTGCCGTTTTGCCTCGGACAGCCAGACATACGTCGTGCTGTTTACGTCGTGCAGCCAACGATATGGCGTGCTGTTTACGGTGATCTGGCTTTCTGCTGAACAGCTGCTGTATTTCATTGTTTTCTTTTCCAGATTTGTCTCCAAATTTGAGAACTGTTCCTGTCTCTCGGATGAAGTTGTTTTCATTCCTCATTTTGCCTGTTGTAAATCTTTATTTTTAATATGACAATTAGTGTTGTGCACACCACCACCAACAGTACAATAACAAGATTCATATAATATCCAAAATCTAAACTCTGGAGTAGCCATGTATGTTAATATCTATTTAAGAGATTTTAATAATAAAGCATAGCACATGATGATGAAAATAGGACAAATGCCCATGATTAAAGTAGGACAAATGCTCACCATTAAAATAGGATAAATGCCCACCATTAAAATAGGACAAATATTCACACAAAAAAAGTATTAAACTAAAACAAACATTGGACTAAAACTAAACATATTCTTTCACATTTGTTTAAAGTTCTATTTTTATATCATGTATGATAGTAATTATTTGGCTTTAAAATGTTAATTTTTAATGTCAACATTTTCAAATATTAAATTACCAATATTACCACTATTGTTTTTGTCAGCTGACTTCCGATTAAAACAATACATTTTCAACTAAAGTTCTTTACGATTTAAATTTAACTGAAGCCTTTAGAAGCCATGTAAATCAAATGCAATGAACTTTAACAAGAAGAGTCATTCTACGTTGAAATTAATTGATTCCTTTATTAAAGCCATGTAATATTTAGGTTCCTTTATATCATCAATTGCAATGCTTTATATTGTCCTATATAAATTGTATCCATGATTGCAACCATACAATATTGAGAGCTTTGTTCATTGCAATCTTGCATCAGAATGTAAATAAATGGCAAGAATTAGTTAAACTTTATCCCTTTAATTTTCATTTATTAATTTTTTCTTGGTGGACATTTGTCCAATCGTTCACTTTATTGGTGGGCATTTGTCCGTGCACCCGTGATGACTGGTTGAAGTCCCGCAGCTTACTAATGAAAACTATACTTCGAGGTTGCGTCCTCTGGTGTAAATCAAATAAAGAATAAGTCCAAACCAGGTCAGTCCCAGTGTTTGGAGGTGAAGCAGAAAAAAACTACTTAAGATTTGTTATCCTATCTAGTCAGAAATACTGCTCGTATAAGTGCTGTAATCATGTTATTGGATTTTTTTACATTGGAAAGTGTTTCTGACTAAATTTAATTTTTTGAGTAGAGCCCTGTTTCGGTAAAATGGTCTGCTTATGGCTGGGTGGGTGTGGTCACATTCCTGAAGTGACGACACAGTTCACTGATCACGATCCATTGTTGGCGGTAATGATTTGTGAGAACTGTTGCTCGCTGGCCAACATCAGGTCATACCTACAGAGAGAGAGAGCGTGAGGTCGTTTAATCAGCCGTTTTCTGGCCCACCAGGTGGGTCTTAGCACCACCGACTCATTGTCAACATACTTCAAGAAGTCGCACCTATCCTGGAGATTGACAATATTGACTTAGTTAAGTCCTCTGTATGCAGTATCTGGTACGGCCATTTAAAAGAAGTTATCTTGTTACTGGCTTTAGGTCATTAAAATTGTAAACATAGAAGATTATTTCGTTTTTAATGCCTAGTGATACAATAATATGGCTAATTGACAGCTAACTGTACTATCCTTGTTCACGGTACGGTTGGTTATGCTTCAGGGGAAACAAATCCAGTCTGATTTCTTCATTTATTTTTCAAACACACGCACACACACGGTATTGTTAACATTCTCTTGAGATCTGTGTTAAATATATCCATATTTATATTATATTAACCAAATACAGTTACCATAGTAGTCAGTACTCAAGGTGACAGAGACAACTTGGCCTGATTTCAGATTCATCCACACCTGATGGATGTTGGTCTTTAACATGTCGACTGCTGATTGACTTGTTAGTGATAAATAGATGATTGTCTGAATGGAGATGGTTTAATGTGGATGTTACCCCTGTAATTTTGTAATGGGCAGCTAGAAATGGTGTGACGATACTACAGTGAGTGTACTGCTCCACAAGGGGGGAAGGGCGAGAGAGGATGATACACCTGTAATGGGCAGTTAGAAATGGTGTGATGATACTACAGTGAGTGTACTGCTCCACGGGGGGGGGTATACAGCTTTAATGGGCAGCTAGAGATGATGTGATGATACTACAATGAGTGTATTGCTCCACAAGGGGAGGGGGAGAGATGGTGACGTCGGAGTAAAAAAGGAACTAACAAGCCAGCAGTGTTTAGAACAACAGAACTGATTATCAACTGTCAGTCAAGTAGTCAAAAGCTCTCGTGAGTTTCCTGTTATTAGTAATGATACAAATACTTCATGTCATATACCAGTCAGCCTCTTGCTGGACTTTGCTGTGGTGTTCTGTTTGTTTTCATTTCTTTTTGACAATTAACCTATGAGGCGAAGATCGCAGCACCAAAGATGAGTTGGTTATATAGTGACGATGAGGTGTCACGTGATGAACTCTTTCCTTGTCTGAACCATAAAAAGATATAGCGTCATTTGGTTCAGGGATCTGGATTAGGAGATCCCGATAGGACGGTGGTTGGGGAACCTCTTTACAAACCTTGATGTTAAGATTCAAACCTGGCTCATAGTTGTATCTGTGGGATGTTTTCCTATTGAGTCTCAGGTGTGTCTATACAAAAACGTAGTCGGTGGATGACGATCTGAAAAATTATTGGTGTTTGGTGCTGACGGCATAAAGAGAGATATAAATATTTAAAGGAACTTCACAATGTTAACTGATGCATTACACCATTCGAGTGACGGCATACCGGCATTTACATTGTAGAACGGCGACGACGACGACAACATTGTCAAATATATAGGACTAGAAATGACCCTGATGGTGTAGTGGGTAGACCATTGTGCTGAACACTTTCCTAGATGTGGTTTAGAATCCGACTCGTACCTGTGTCTGGCGGATGTTTTCCACGTTAGTCGGCTACGTGTCTCGGGTGTGGGGGCTAAATAACTCGGCTCAAATCAGCTTAACCTATTGCCAAGACCCCACTTCCAAACATGACTCGAGCAATGTGAAATATTGGCATGTATGTATGTGCACATATATATATATATTGTAGCATTCCTCAATTCTTCTGCTCTTAAAACTGATTTCTTTGGGGGTTACTTATTGGATAAATGATAACCAAGATTTGTAAGCCACCTCCTCATGTATGTTGATGTTAACCTGTACAACATCCCTGAATGGTTACTGGTAGTAAATGGTACTTTATTAAATCTACAATTTTTAAGTATTTGTGTTGTTATGACAATGATGGATTAGCCCCGATCTTTGTATTACACAAACAATTAACTTTATCCACTACTCGCTAATACTTATCACCGATAGGACTAAAACCATCTAAGAAACAGTCAATATTTGTGTTGTGGTCTTTGTGTGAAGTAATACACACAGCAGTGGTTGGTTCTGGCCGGGGGGGGGGGGTCTTATTAGTCAGAATTTTTATCTTATTTTAGCAGATTTCGGCGAAACCGCAAAGTGCAGCCGCAGAGAGTATCGAAAACTAGTCATTCAGGTCTGACAAGATTGTCGAGCTCGTAGTAAATGTATATCGTTCTCTCACTCTGTCTGTCTGTCTGTCCCAGACACAGAATGTTTTCTAATACGCTATTATAATACCGTGCGTAGAGATGTGTAATATAATACTGTGTATGGTATTTGATAATTGGTTAGAAGTATTACTTCTTTTGTTGGTTTACTTAAGTTTTATTATAACTGTCTGACACCAGAGGGTACTGGCTTCTGTCATCTGTACTTAGATTCGGTTGTTGGCTATGTTTAGTGGTGAATAGTGGTGATTGCGTGTGGTGACTGTGGGATCCTGATGGGGAGGGATTGGGATTATTAGGGGTCCTCATTAAAGCTATATGATATTTTTGGGATGGTATATATCTGTGTGCATTTTTGCTACGTGGGTGTATGTGTGGACCCCAAAACAGTGGTACTTTATTTATTTAACAGACCAACCCCTTCGTAAAAGGGGTAAACGGGTTTGTTATTGTCTAAAGTGTCTGTATAGAGGGGACTGTGCCTGTACTTTCGTTATGACAGGGGAGACTGTATTTCTGCTTTGACTAGGGCAGAGGGGATTGTGTTTCTGCTTTGACTAGGGCAGAGTAGATTGTGTTTCTGTTTTGACTAGGGCAGGGAGGACTGTGTTTCTGCTTTGATTAAGGCAGAGGGGGCCGTGTTTCTGCTTTGACTAGGGCAGAGGGGACTGTGTTTCTGCTTTGACTAGGGCAGATGGGACTGTGTTTCGACTAGGGCAGAGGGGACTGTGTTTCTGCTTTGACAAGGGCATAGGGGATTGTGTTTCTGCTTTGACTAGGGCAGAGTAGATTGTGTTTCTGCTTTGACTAGGGCAGAGAGGACTGTGTTTCTGCTTTGATTAAGGCAGAGGGGGCCGTGTTTCTGCTTTGACTAGGGCAGAGGGGACTGTGTTTCTGCTTTGACTAGGGCAGAGGGGACTGTGTTTCTGCTTTGACTAGGGTAGAGGGGACCGTGTTTCTGCTTTGACTAGGGCAGAGGGGACTGTGTTTCTGCTTTGACTAGGTCAGAGGGGGCTGTGTTTCTGCTTTGACTAGGGCAGAGGGGACTGTGTTTCTGCTTTGACTAGGTCAGAGGGGGCTGTGTTTCTGCTTTGACTAGGTCAGAGGGGACTTTGTTCTGGCTTTGACTAGGTCAGAGTGGACTGTGTTTCTGCTTTGACTAGGTCAGAGTGGATTGTGTCTGCGCTTTGACCAGGGCAGAGGACCGTGACTGTACTTTAGTCAGCCCAGGGTGGCTGCGTATGTGACTTTATGTTCTTGTAACATAAATTACTCAATTATGTTGGCCTTATTAATGTCAGGAAATGCTCTCATTAACTAGGCCTATTTCAAACACAAGCCTTTTGACTGTTGTAGGTGTCACTGTAAGACAACAAGCCCTAGAATAAATGATAATACTGTCATTAGTAATATCATCTCTAAAAACATCCTGTAATTAGTCTGAGAGATAATTACTTGGTCAACCTTCATTCAATGTCTACCGGTAGTTGAGATTATTCTCAAGCATTATGGACCTATATTATGTGGCTTGAACTATTTCACTTCATCGAGGTTTACGATGACCGTATTGGAGCTGCCCACTGTCTGCACCAAAGGAGTTCATTTGTGGAAGTTCATACTCCGACCTATTTAGTAAAGTTCTTAGATCAGGAATGCCGAAGTCGGGATATAAACCGAATAGCTATACTCAATAGACGTTAACCAGTTATGTTTAACTCGGTGACCGTACACGTTATCTTTTAGGATCCACCCCACCCCCATCTGGATATGTACTCCTTTGTCTGCCGCCTGGTGGCGTTTCTATGATGAACAACATTTACATAGTCAATAATACAGCCCTGAAGTGGGGGGGGGGGATCCCTTAAATATTTTATCTCATCTTTGTCCGGCTGCTGGTACTGGGTTAACGTCTCTCTCTCTCTCTCTCTCTCTGTGTGTGTGTGTGTGTGTGTGCGCGCGCGCGTGCACGCTAGTACCTTAAAATGTTTATTTACAGTCAGCTTAAGGTGTGTGTGTGTGTGTGTTTGTGTCAATACTAGTAGTGTTTATTTACAGCCAGTCTAAAGTGTGTGTGTGAGAGAGAAACGGTACTGGTACTATTGGTAGTGTAGTGTTTAAATGTTTATTTACAGCCAGTTTAAAGTATGTGTGCTCTTATTATGTGCCTGCCAGTATGCATGTGTGAGGTTATATTTGTCGATGGACATGCCGAGTACAGCCGTACAATTTGTTAGTAACAATGGGTCACGGTCCTGCGGTTACCATATTAGAGATATGTTTTAGGTAGTTGGCTCCAAGACATTCAGGATCTACTGAGGCTATATATATATATATATATATATATATATATATATATATAATAGTGAAGACCTTTGATGGCCAATTATTGCCTTAACCGACACCTTACTGAGCTGAAGAATAGACATCGGTCTTCACAGAACTAACAGTTTGTTTGTTTGTTTGTTAACAGTACTTTCTGTATGTCATTGATGTTGTAAATAGTTGTCACAATTTACGGACACATACACACACGTGAGAGAGAGGGGATTGGGTTTGGGAAAGGTGGCCTAAAAAGAGGAGAACGGATTTTGGTTAGAAAGGGTGTTGATTTTTTCCTGGTACCCACGGTCAGATTATAGGACTCTCTTGTTGTTAGTTCAAGCCCACTGTGTTATGAAGAGACTATGATCCTGAGGATGATATAGTTCACGGTCAGATTATAGGACTCTGTTGTTAGTTCAGTCCCACTGTGTTATGAAGAGACTATGATCCTGAAGATGATATAGTTCACGGTCAGATTATAGGACTATGATCCTGAGGATGATATAGTTTTGGTATTCTCATCGTAGTTCGTACGAGAGAGAGAAGTCTGGTGTTTAGCTGTTTTTTAATTATATTTAACACGAACACTCCATTCGAGCATGACGACAACCGAATCCTTTCATGTTTTCAATGTATTTGTAGACAGCCGACATGCTGGGCGTGGTCATCTTAACAGTTCTTTCGGTAAATAGTTGAGCCGGCCTTGTCTAAATAGTGCAGTATACGGAACGAGGCCGACCGGGGGAGGGGGGGAGTGTATTCTTGTCGTATGACACGATTATTACAGGCTACAGCTAGGGCCTATTGTATGATATTACGAGGTGGTAAGGTGTCAATCGGTGTTTGTATGTTATTAACGGTTGAACGTCAACACTTTATTTGTATTGTATGTCATGATTCATCCCATTAATTATTATTATTTTTATTATATCAAATTTCAACATGGCTGTTTTGTGACATCTTTAAGTCTTTCTTCCAATCTCGTAGTTATGATTTGATTCTTTGATTGATTGATGTTTTACGGCCGCTTTGGTGCCCATGGTAAGCTAAATGGGGCGAGCGACCTCCAGGGGTAATGAATGATATGGCCACGCCGAGATTCGAACTCAGATGGTAGTGATCTGTGATCCAACGCGCTACCAACTAGACCTCGGAGGCGCCCAGTTAGAAATTTTAGTAGGTTACGAATCTACATCTGAAAGTACGTCGGTAAGCTTTGATGATCTTCTTTCTGTGACATACTCGTGATCAGCTTCGCGTTAGGTAGGCTGTGATCTCTCTCACAAGTTACTGGGGCATTCAGATGGTGCACTGGTTAGAGTACTGCGCTGCAAATATCCAGACTATGGGTTCGAATCCAGCTTATGCCTGTGTTTTTGAGATTTGTTTCCCTTGTCCATATGTCCCACTCCTAGGTGTAACCAGCGCCGAGAGTAAATAACGGAACTCTCAACGGATAAGTTGCTGATGGCGACTTCAGTAGAATTTACTCGGTCTGGAGTGGGGCGCCTCCGTTGTCTAGTGGATAGAGCGTTGGATCACAAATCACTACCACCTGAGTTCGAATCTCGCCGTGGGCATATCTGAAGGGTGTTTAATCATTGTTCGGGCCCATTTAGCCTACCATGTACACAAAAGTGGCCGTAAATATTAATCATCAATCAACATCACTTTGTAATAAAATAACTTTGTTTGAATGATAAGTCTCTGAGATTGTAATCCGGAAATCGCTATGTGCGCGGGTGCGCGCACGCACGTGCGTGTGATGCTCAAAAATGGAACTTGGCAGATTAGAAAATATTTGTTCTTATGATTCATTCCTAGACCAGCCTGATATAACGTGGTGTGGGTGTATAAAGGGTGTCGGTGTATAATGGGTGTCATTGTATGTGAATTGTGATGATAAAGTTCAGAGTTGGGTAATCGATAATCATAATCAGTTATAATCAATTACATATCGATATGATATCGAGTGATCATTATTTCAAGATCCAGTGTAATCGTAATCATGAATTAATTAAATTTTTATTTTTATTTGATCATAATTATGATATTTTCAAACGCTAATAATGTTATTATACGTGGATAATTTAATTGTGCATAGGTACAAATTCAGGTTGGACCACTGATCACTACCACCTGTGTTCGAATCTCGGTATGGGCATATCTGAATGTGGGGCTACCATGTGCACAAAAGTGGCCGTAAAACGTTTATCATCATCATCTCTGATGTAAGAACTTGTTTGTTTATACCTGAACCCCCTCCCCCGTATATACCTGTACAGTCTACCACCATCTTCAGCTGGCATGAGAGTTTACAGTTTCCCGTATACCAGTTACTATAATCCACAATAAACCACCACTAACTAACATGAGGTAATATAGGAAGTTCTAGGTTATAACATATATGACGACCAATAGCTAACTAATTAACATATTTTGTATATTATGGGGAAAAGAATATAATACGAATAAAATTATAGAAGTGATTAGACATCCATAGTAAACAGAGTGCTAAAAGCCCATGATAATGAGCATTTGATAGAGAGCTATATATAGTGTATAGGTTTGGCTATTTTCAATTATTAGCTATCTTGATTTTGAATTGTTTTTAGTTTTAACCCAATAAAAATAGGATTAATAAAAATATGTTCACCCAAATGGTATATGAAGTCAAAATATAAACGTGATTAATCACATTTAAAAAAATATGTTCAAAGTGCTGGCGAAACGACTAAGATTCGCCATTTTTTAAAGTCAGGCACAGACCGGATGCTCCTGAAGTCTGACGTCACTATCTACAAGTTGTTTGTATGACCTAGTTATCACAATATAAACAAGAGTCAGACAAGCATATAATTTCGGAATACAAACGTATTTAAGAATATTACAGTCTGCTTGGCCCAAACGACTGCAAGTATTACTGAAATGACTAAAGTAAACCATCTGGTGAAATATTTTATGAAGATTTTTCGTAATCTTGTAACACAAAGCGTCTACCGAGCTGTCAGATTTATGTAAATGAGCCAACGACTGCTTCAGTTAGCAGTAGTTCGTTAGTTTGAGTACCGAGTGGGAGGGAGGTGGGGGGGGGGGATTAAATCCAGCGAATCTGTGACCTGAGTCGAGGATCGAGACTGCTACGTATTCCTTTGTGTATGTTGTCGTTAGAGCACCTGACTTTCCCCAATGGCTATACCCTCCGGTAGTTTGGAATGTTTAATTATATCTGTTATAATTATATAATGTTTCGTTCATGAAGACTATTGTCAGATACGGGGTTCTATGTTACAGCAAGTTATAATTAACATAATATATGTCATATGGAAGTGGAGTACAACTACGGAAAGATAATTATTCTGGTTTTTTTTAATGCGCATGCGTGGCTAATAGTTGTTATTTACAGTTATCCAAGTATGACACATGCATAAACGAAGTTGGTACGACTAGTCTAGGTATTCCCACTTAGATAAAATATTTCTTCCAACAGCCGATAAGGTACGGATGTCTGTTAGATGATAAATGATACTATAATTGGGAACAACCAAAACGGGACAGACTGTTATATCGTTTGAGAGTTTATTATCGGAACTCGGACATTCGTCAGTGCGTCATCTCGGATGATAAAAGGGTGTCTTCCACGAAAGTTGCCCCAATATTACTTTGTGCCGTTGATTTCGTGATTTCAGCAGCTAAAGGGGGTTATGGTGTGGAATGTTTAGACTAAAGACTTGTTTGTCTGAAGTTATTTTGGCCATAAGCAGACTCTTTAAAAGCTGGTAATTATTCAGGAATGTGGATATCATTTGTTGGTATAATCTACTTTGGAGCATTCTTCTCTTCCTCAGTAGATTCAATGCCAAACTCAATCCCTGGCGAGGATGACCTTTGTCAGGTTTTCACTGGACTTTGTATCTGTTTTGTTGTTGTTTTGGTAAATCATCTTTGAAGCGATTCTTTCGATCGTTTCATCCTACTCTTAAATAAACAATGTCGTATTAAACCATTTTACATTTTAAGCTTATCAGAACTGTGAGTACTTTTAACGTTAAAGGCATTACAATAGGTGGATATTTTATTTGTGCGTACGCAGAAATTCGGATCCAGGACCAAGTCATCCTGATGTATATTCGGTTATGTTCATTTTCACTCGAGCAGGGTTGTGTACTGACGTCATCAACAGATGTCTATTTTGGTATAGTTTTGCTCAGTTATGTATGTACGGTCACTTATCTCTGACCAGCTCCACGTGGTCCGTGTAAGCACCAACTTATTAACAGGGTTCTAACCCACAAAAAAACACGTAATTTACGCGTAACGTGCATGATATAAATATTATAGGGACTAATAATGCCAATAAATGTCATTGTTATTGAATCATCTAAAAAGGGATTTACCAGCAGATTTGCTTTAAATAATGCATTTTCTTTCAAGTTCTCAAACTGAGCTGTGAGTTCCAAAATTTTAACAAACTCGCTTTTAGGCAAAGAAATAAGCAATCTTGGGTATGTGTGTGCGTGCTTGCGCGCGCGCGTGTGCGTCCGTCACCAGATTTGTTATATTAAATACAGATAAACAGCTCCTATATTAATTAATTTACACCACAGATACGATCAGGTAACAGAACGCTGTGTTTGTTAGTATTCGCCCAGATATTATCTAATTACATAATAACATCAATAGATATTTCTTTATCTAATCTAAACAGGTGGTTGCAGTAGGACAGACGCCACCACCTGCAGCCTATACCTATCTAGCTATAAACAATGAAACCATAGGAGATGAATGCAAGACAAACAGCCTGAAGTGTTTTTGTTACATTTATTTATTATGCTGCTGTCATATTTTAAAAAATTACTCTTGTGGCTAATACAACCTTTATTAGGACACCGATTAATATTTTAATGACTGCCGACATCATATTATTAGCTCTGTGTAATATTGTGTATTCTGATTAGTGTATGTCATGTGCAGAAAACTGGCCTTAAGACACCAATCATCATCATGCTCGTGCTAGCATGTCTTATACAAGTTGTGATCGAACCAGTACTTAAACGTAGTGGCACCACATATCCTTAACTTGTTGCATATATATATATATATATATATATATATATACACTGTGGTAAGCGTACCGGAATCACTTTACAGTGTAAGCGGTAATGTTTTCCCAGCAGATGTCCACACGAAGATCATGTGTGATGGCACACATAAGCACCTTGACTGCAACCGATAAACAGACCATTATCAGATTGACGGTGCCAGCAAACAAAAAGAAACACACCCACTTGCCCCACCAGCCACGGAACTGGTATTTCACGGCGGTATTTTTACTGTTTAGTTTCGGTTTGGGCTTTTCACACTTGTTCATCTTTTGGCCAAAAGCTGGGTAAATGTGTATGCCGTGTGCTTGCCTTGTCCTATCACCAAACGTTTGTTGTTAACCTGGAAAAGTAGATGATGGTTTATTTTAGGTAGAGAGACATTTTCTGTTAAGAGGGAATTAATACCAAGTGTTTGTCTGTATAGTTAATTCTCTATAATAGAGCATTGCTAATACTATACTATATAACGACACAGCTATTTGATATGTCATTGTTTGTGGTAAGTAGATAAGAATAATTTGTTTTGAGACTGTGCTGTCAGATGACTTGGTATATGGCTGTGTGTGAATTGCTTAAATACAGACGTGTGTGTGTGTGTGTGTGTGTGTGTGTGTGTGCACGCATGTACATGTACACATCCATAAATGTCTACTACCTTAACCGAGATGCTGGTAAAATAGACGCAGACACTGAAATAGACAACATCCTTGCACACATGAATGTACATAGTCTAACATAATACTTACATGCGTACATATATAGTTACTTACATACATATATATGCATACATAATACACTGGAAATCTCTAGCTTGAGGATTTCACATTTGTTTCCTCAAACTATAGCCTCTCAGCCATATATCTCATTTGTGACCAGTGTTGAGGCCAAACAACTCAACATACATACATACATACCAACCAATACACCATATACATACATAAATACATACATATCCAGACATAGACATAGAAGTACCTTACCTTTCTATGTCACATTAATCGGCCGTAGAGGTAGCTGTCTTATAATTCATCAGTTAGTTTAGTATGGTTGTAGAAGCCCATCAATGGAATACTTTCACTTCCCCGATCTAAATGATCAGGTTGAAAAATAATATTATGTTGACAAACTCTCTTGTCTCAATAACTTCCCCATCACTGCTGCATCATTGTACGCTCGATGTGTGTACCGTTTTGTTTATGCCGTTGCTAAGCTCCGAGAAATGGTTACTGCTCCACAGAATGGTGGCGCCACCTGTCACTGACTGTATATCCCGTTTGCGCTGCCTCCCAACTGGCAGAAGTTCTCTTTAGGCGTCGTTTGTCAAAATGGCCGGTATGTTGTGTTGATATCCGATCATGTGTCGTATCTGGCTGATTAGATTTGTGTGCGCGTGTGTGTTTGCGGGCGTGTGAGCGCGCCCAGCCAACTGTCTGTATTATGGTAGTAGTTTAGCACAGTCACGTGTGTGGCTGGGAGAGATGCTATATCGGTATCTATGTTTTAGTTGTTCGCATCACTGTATGCGGGCTGGGCACCGGACTATTGATCCAGTTTGTTAACTGGGAACTAACAGTAATATCATCATTGATTTCACACACACACACACACACACAAGCATCAAACTACACTTACCATGGTGTGTTTAGGTCACAGGTAACCATAAATTTTAATCTGTTATTTTAAGGTGTGTGTGTGTGTGTGTGTGTGTGACTGTTATCAGTAGACATAAAGGCACTGGCACATCAGATACAGAAGACACCTTTTGCATGCTATTTGGATAATTATTTTCAGTGAGATGAATTAAGTACCATCTCAACAAATAATGATTCTCATGTAAAGTGTGTGTTTTATTATTACATGTCACCAAAATTAAGGTGTCTGCATAGGTTTTCGTGATGCATATAAATATAATTAATTTATCATAGAACAATAGGAAATTATATATATATATATATATATATATATATATAAAATGTATGTATAATCAGTTGTTATCTCAAATAAACAAGCCAATGTTCTGAAGGAAAATGTGTGTATATTGAAATAACTCTCTCTCTCTATCTCTCTCTCTCTCTCTGTGTGTGTGTCTGTGTCATCGATCAAGCTAATATTTAATGCAGCATCAGCAATCAATGAGCAATGACACGTTATTCCCGAGTGTATGCTCCCTGACATGTACTGTATCAAGCTACTTCTGGAGCTCAACTAGAGTACATCAATACAACATCTAGAGGTCGTATATCAATTATTAATATGCTGCTTGTGGTAAGGTCATCAAAGGGGGAGATGTCGGGATTATTAGTAGAGAGATAACATGTTTATATATATATATAAAGTATGTGTGTATGTGTGTGTATGTAGCTGTGTATAATAAGGCACAGGCACAGAGAATCTCGAACCGTGAATTCAAACTCTGGGCGTTTCTTCAGGGGACTGAATCCAGAGTGTCGACTTTTCTTGCTGAGACATGTGTAATGTCTCACCAGTCACTCTAGAAAACAGTTAGTTATTGTTGACTGAATGTTACATGAATGTTGTCATTGATCTTGGATTATTGTTGATAGACGAGCCTTGACCAGTGATCATTGATGGTTGATGTCATCACTATTGCTGCTGCAACTGATGATGATGATGATGATGATGATGTTGATGAAGATTTGTCATTGGTGGATAATGTGGATTATTGTTGTTGGGAAGTGATCATCTGGAGCTGAGTTGTTGATATATAGAATTATCTATTGATACCGTACTGCACGCTGCCATATGTTTTTCTTCAACGATGTGTATGTGTGAGTGAGTGAGTGAGTGAGCATATGTGTTTACTTTACAGCGTCAGTAGACATTCACTGTTTGTATAATACATGTGGTGTATGTTGACATAACATATCTGTTATAGCTTTAATACCTTACATTGGACATTTCTCTCCAAAAGAGATAATATTCATAATAATAATGGAGATGATCACGATACACAATGATGTTTGACAGTTTTATTGGGGCGAGTGAACTATGTCAAATGTTGGGTCATAGAGCTAAGTGATGTATTGGCCTTTATGTCAGATGCTGCTGATATCCATAAGGAAATATGGTATCATTTTTACTTGGTGTCTTTATAGGGAACAGGAGTCAACATTCTATCACCATCTGGATACGGCGGTTTAATTGTTGGACTGTTCGCTTAAGATTTGCCTATTCCAGTATTTGTGCGGGGGAAAAGAAATCACTATGACATACACCTGAACTAACTTAAAACTTTGTGATTTGGGCCTAAGAATGCATATAATTTTGTGTTAATTTCCCAACTTAATCCATCCATGCTGCAGGCTGGGTAGGATAGGCATTTTGGACAATAGAGAAATTATTCCTTGCAAGAAAAACAAGCAATTTCATGGGAGGTTTATCAGGAAACAGTTTTGGTGAGATGACAGCACAATGTGTCTATTTCTATACAAAGCTATTCTCACTCAGTGAGGAGTTGTGTACATTTATAAGTGAATTTTATTATTTGTATATTTATAAAGTATTATATGTCTGACAATAAACAAATTTTTGATTGAATTAAGCACTTTTACTAGCAAGAGCCATTCAGAGGCACTCTACACTTTAAAGAAATTTGAATCATGTGTAACATAAGGTCATGAAAGTACACCTGAAAAGGTGTTTTATAGAAATGGTTGATACTTTTCAAGATACAATGCAGTCATCATATGGTTGGAGCAGACAAACAGGCACCTGCAGTAGTATCTGATTAGATGGGATGAGTTTTTGGAATGATTTTCTGATGGACAATAGTTCACAAAGATTTTCAACTTCACCTCTATTTGATATGTTGTTGCCAAATCTTGAAATGGATACGCTGTCTCGCAGTCTCACCGGTGTATTTTTTTAAAAGAATGTCAGTGACTTTATGAATTTTTTTGTTGATAGTTGTCAGTTTCACTGTTCTGAATTCGCTGAAGGCAAATGATGCTATAATTAGATATGCCATGTAATGAGCTGTTACAGTAGTCTATGCGAGATGTAGCAGTGGGTGTTCTTAAGATGGCAGTAAGCAGCTCGCTATACTAATGTGACACGTTCATAATATTAATATATTTATCAAAAATAACTTCATCAGATAACAATAATAAAACATCGGAGAAAATCCCATCAACAGATAGTCTCTGGGACTGTCTGTTCTAAATACCGGTAGTACCTCAACTGAGAAATGAGGCATGTCTCATATTCGGGAGTGAATGAGTCAGGATTGTGTCATGTATCCAAGTGACAACTACTTACGTAAATAAGATGAATTACCGTACCCAACAGACACAGGTACACTAGGAATCAGATCTATCTAGATCTAGAAGTTTGTAGTACATTGTACTGCAAACTGTCCGCTTCAAATCTAAAATAGCACGTTACAGTGAACAGTATCAAATGTAGCATTTGATTCACAATAAACTGATATGATGAGTGTCATTTGTCAGTGGTACCAGGGCCCTATGGCTACAGGGTAGATAGAGGCTACATTATCAATGAAATAGCTAGACAAATTTATATACCAACCCCCCAAAATACAGGAAAGTTTATTTTGAAATTCTGTGGCTACCTCGTTTCAGAAATATTGATTTTTAGTGTGTGTGTAAAATTTTATTCTCCATTCTGACCCACCTATAAACACAGCTGGAAGCACATTTAAAGTCTGCAGACCTCAAGGTCTGAGTTCAAACCCCATTGTGACATGGGTCTGTGGGATGTTTCATTCAATCATCTTGTTTCTCTAGTCAGTCACAGTTCGTCTGTATGTCACAGACCAGAGGATAAACTGAAATTTGTCACTCAGTTTTGACCTTCAGTGTCGGGAAGAACAAACGGGAGGTTATTTGAACAAAATTGTGAGGTCGCTCTGCCCATTAAACCTACCCATGTGCACAAAAGTGGCCTTAAAACATCAATCATCATTAGAATATTTGTTTATTTGGATGATGTCATTATAGCAATTTAATAATGGTGGACAGAATATTCAGATTTATTTTTGCATTTTATAGCAAAACTTTTGCTACTAACAACCTGGAACACTTATCTGTCATAATATCTCTTATACGGTGCCTGCTGGGAATTTTACCCAGAAATAGAAATTTTGCTGATAGCTTGAAAGCAGTGATATATAATATATATTTCGCAGTTGGAATTGCTATATGAATACTGTAAAGCAAGAGCATTTAACATATTTCACATATAAGAATACCCCAGAAGTTTTTGACTGAGAAACTGCTGGCAATAATATTTCTTTTTGTAGAAAGCCAAATATCAGAATCGGTCGGGATCAAAATGAGAGATTAATATTGAATTCTTATGCATTAGAAGTTGATATAAATAATTAGTTCTACGTAATAAGCATGAAACATGTACAATTTATAGTTAGTACTGAAAAAACCCAACATTCCCTAAGGAACGCCAGGAACACATTTATGATGATCTGCTGTGCATGAAGATGTTGCCATCTCCTGGGAATACAATACTGAAACATAATGATAAATATATGTTGGTTGTGGAACATTATGACGTTGGATTCCCCCTCTACTGAATAAACTGAGCTTTTATTTAATGGACTAGAAGTGTGAGCTCTGGTGGCCTGGCGGTTAAGCACCCGGCACTTGGTGCCAACGGTCACAGGTTCGAACCCCGCAAGAGTTCGAACTTTTCCAGGGATTAATTTCTCGGCTCACAACATCGTGGGTGACTGACCAAGTTAAATGGCGCTGCCGTCTCCACTGAATTATTTAAAATAAAGGGGGACGTTAAAACCCCCCGAGGACGTAAAACACTCTGGCAGTGACCACCCTCAGGGTATTTCGGCTCCATCTTTACGTACTGCTCCCCTGTGAGTGGTGGGGGAGGAGATTTCTCAACCACTCCAACATAGAGGCTGTACTGATTAAGCGACAGCCTGGGGATTCTCCCCGAACAACAAAACAAACATGGACTAGACATCTGTAGCACCTGTGTTCAACCCCACCCTGCCAGGCTTTGTCTGAAAGGTGTTTCATCTTTCACTTCCCCACATTACCTTTGGAGGTTGCTCAGCACATTTAGCTTACCATGTGCACAATGACGATAAAACGGCACCACACACGCACGCGCACGCATTGATCTAATTGGCCTGGTTATGTTGTAATGTCTGTCTGTCTGTCTGTCTGTCTGTCTGTCTGTCTGTCTGCCTGCCTGTCATGGTTTATGTTACAAACAGAACCCTCAGCCAGTATCTAAAGGTTATAATATACCTTTGCACCTAAAGAGGACTGTGAGAATTTTTGTTTTGTTCAGTTTAAACATAAACTTCATGATGTGACACAGTCTACTTAAGACAGTCAAAAATAACTGATTTAAGATCTGTAACAAAACTAACATGGGATGTGTTATGTTGATTAGATTAGAAACAGACCTAACTATTTACATGATGTATGTTACAATCAATACAGACATGTAGGTTCTGTGTGAATCATTCTTGTAACCAATTTCTGTTACTGGTAGAATAGTTTGCTGACTGTTGCTGAAATCTCTTGTTCTTAATATCAGATCAATATCAGATCAGTATTTTACAATCAAATTACACATATTTTCATATCTACTAGTTCTTTTCTCAACAAATTATAAATATTTTATATTCAGTAAAATACACTTGGTTGTGGATTTCTGTAAGTCATTTAATTTAAATGAAGCTACTGAAGCTAGTTTGAGGTGAAGTCCTAGTCTGACAGTTTACAGTATTCATTTACTGGAGAAATATGCCTAATTGCACACAATTATATATAAAAAAGATGAATCAGATTTGTTAGTTCGGTTGGAAACTGTTTTGATTATCACTTCTATTAGTAATGCTATTGATTTCCACAACTACTGACTGCAATCACCTCGTGTAACCATGGGCTAAGAAAGTGATAACATTCCATAATCACATTATGGTAACCACATTCTATAAAGTTAGTGTCTGGGATAGAATTAAATATGAAGAAATATCCTCATCAAATCTGGAACAAGTAACTGGATATTTCGAGAAATTTTAATCAGTTGGTACCAGTTTTGTTTGTTTTGTAGCTTGATAGGATCTTGTGTTATTTTGTGTGTGAAGGTTCTGGGTCCGAATCTGGCTCATCCCTGTATAGGTGTGTGTGTGTGTTAATGCATGAGTGTTCCAAAAGTAGTGTTATGGATTTTCAAATAGGTATGATTATTTAACTTTTAACTTATCAGTGATGTGTTACTTATAGTCAGTCTACCAATTTCTGGTGTTTATTAAATAATTCTGTGGACAGTAGTTAACTCTTCCCATGATGTCTTGTCATTACTGTCATCAACAATATTAACAACAACAAATATCACACAGTCTGGACAGGGGTCTAACAGTAGCGTGTTGGATCACAGATTACTACCACCCATGTTCGAATCTCGGCATGGGGATATCTGAAGGGTGTTTCATCTTTGACTTCGCTTCATTACCTTTGGAGGTCACTCAGCTCATTTAGCCTACCATGTGCATAAAAGTGGCCATGAAACACCAACCATCATGTAAAGTTCTCCAATATGAAATGTATTCATAATTAAGTGGCATTTACACTGATAGCTACTGTGTGTTTTAATTGTAATCTCTCAGTTTGATAATATCCACACAAAACTAATTGTGCATACTTCCTAATAATTATATAATGACATGTACAAGTGGCACATTTAAAAACTTTATATAATTTTCTCATATCTGTTTAATCTTATTTTTACAGATCCCAAAATATTATATGACCAGAAATCCGGATCAGTAATGGTGAAGGGCGACAGTCAGGATCTATTGAAGAAAAAGGTTAGTTCAAAGTTGTCATGACAGATACAGTGACACTATCTAAACCCTAAAATATCAGTACTCTTTATGAGTACTTGAATTTTTCAAAAATTGTTAGTGTAATGTGCACATTCTGAATGTGCTGTGGTTAGAGCACTGTGCTCCAAACCTCCAGGTTGTGGGTTCAAATCTGGCTCATATCTGTGTTTGTGGCACATGTTTCCCATATGCAACTCAGGCATATGTCACATGCAGACATGGGGTCAATTCCACTCAATTCCATTTGATCAATTCCATTTCCACATCAAATTTATCAATTCCAATTCCACATTTATCAATTCTAATTCCACTTTTTACTGAGTAGGTATTCCGAGTACCTACTATCATGGAATAAATATTTCTGAATTAAAAAATTAAATGGTACATTAATTTCTAGATTTTATTTTGTAGCAAACTTCAATTCCAATTCCAAACTTATCAATTCCAATTCCATTTTTTTTTTAAATAAGCAATCCCAGAATTGAATTGACCCCAAGTCTGGTCCCAGTTGTGAGCAGTGCTGAGAGAGAATAATTCAGCTCAACTCTTAGTTTTATTTACACTCTAGAATCAGAAGATCTCTATAAGATATGGAGATGTCACCTTAACCTTTTTACTCTTTAGCCTACTTTTAAAGTTATTTCTAAAGTAAACATCTCCAGATTTATTATGCTTTACTTTACTCCTTGACAGGTGGCTGAGGTGAGAGAAGTGGTGCCTAACTGGAGTAAACATGACATAATCCTTGTTTTGACGCACTTTAACCAAAATGTGGAGGAAACGATCCAGGAAATTGTAGAAAGTGAGTGTCTGTTGTTGTTGTGTAAAATAATCATACAACTCAATACACAAGTACAGTAGGATACACAATGACAATTAATAAATTGGTACCTTGAAGAAGAATTTTATTCATAATGTGAGATATTAATATAATATCTGTCAAGTATTCAACAATACTAATTTTTTATGAGCAAAAAGTATGTGTATTTTATGTGTGTGTGTGTGTGTGTGTGTGTATAAAAGTAATGTATTCTGATTGATGAAAATTTAACATGGAAACATCATCTATCCCACATTAATCAGAAAGTATCTCGAGCATTATTCTCCTTAAAACAAATTAAACATTTTCTCCCTAAGCAATGCATGAAAACGTTATATTATTCACTCATTCATTCTCATCTTTCATACAGAATCCTAGTTTGGGGAAATGCGCCTCAATTAGCTTTATGTCAGACCATTTTGCTGGAAAAACCGGCTATCCGTTTAATAAATAATGCCAAGTACAACAGCCACACTGACCTACATTTTCGTAGTTCTCGTATATTAAAGCTCGCTGACTTAGTGGAATACCAGGTAGCACTTTTTGCATTTGATCTTAATACTAAGAAATTACCAATATTGTTTAATGATGTTTTCACATTCAATAGAGATCTGCCAAACGCCTGTGTGACATGACAGTCTGACCATTTGTATGTAGGAAAAAGCTATAATATATTTGCTAGTAGACTACCGTTGATTAGCATTCCCAAAATATAGAATAAATGGATGAATGTGCTGACATACCAAACCACATGGAGTCACTTTAAATATCAACTTAAAACACACCTATTTGACACATACCCAGAAAGGTGAAATGCTACAACCTACTATGCAATGATTGTTATTGTTGACCTCTGGATTTTATCAGCCCAATTACTTCCCATTTTATTTTATTAGTTTTTCTTTGTGTGTGTGTGTGTGTATATATATATATATATATATATATATATATATATATGAAAACTTGAAATAAACCTTACTTACTTACTCAATTATAACAATGATGAGTCTATTGGTTCCAGCCACACATGACCATGTCCCAATGGTGTAACAGTTAGAACACTGGAATGGAAATCTCCACGTCCAGTTTCTTCAACTCCTGACTCATATCTGTGTTAGTTGGATGTTTCCCTATGGCATCACCCCCATTCACATATCTCAGGTGTGACCATGTCAGAGGCAAAAAAACTGACAACTCACTCACAAATTTCAACTATTCTTCATAGACTTTATATTTGTTTGACAGATATGAATAATACCAAGTGTTATTTATCTAAGCTTCAGAAAATATCACATTTTGAATAATTAATTGTTTTTTTTTGTCCATGAAGGATACATTGTGTTTACTGGTGATTGACATGTTTATTTATGTTGGCCCCTTACTTAATGGTGTGTGTGTGTGGGGGGGTCATACCTATATAATTATCACCTACATAACAGAATGCAGCTGGATGCTGAGCAGATGTGTTTGATGACTGTTCCATCTTTATATCAGTCAGTGTATGATATCTTCATTGGTAGGGAGGACACATTCTCTCTATTCTACTTGTCATCATGATGGTATCATGAGGTAATCTGTTATACTATTTGGTTTGTTGATGTCCATGTTACCATAACTGAACACCATTATGTTTGATTTTATGATAACCACTTTAACCTGATAGTCTATGACATCTTGTGTATTATACAGTACTAATATAAAATTTACAATTAGTTGTATTGGCTGCACAAGATATATATATATAATATATATGTATTTCAAACTTTCATAGACTGTGTTCATTTTCATAATTGGACCCTATCATATGCCTGTTGGTATAATGGTACCAAGCATGTTGGCCTTGTATAACAAGCACAGCACATCTCTACTGCCATAACACTTAACAGCACTATATAATTTGTAGATGTATTTGTGTTATATAACATTCTAGTCAGATGTTATCGCTGGATGTTGTTCATTTGTTTTGAGGTAAGTGAACAAGTTCAGTTCTCCGTTTATCTTCAGGTCTAGCTGTACCTAGAACACATGGTTAAGGGGCGAGACTCTAGGCAACCTATAGACTTAAAAGGTTATAGTGACAGTCTAATTCTTACAGAGATTTTGTGTAACTTGTACTAAGGATTGTTCTGCCTGGTGGTCACTGTTTACACCTGGGGACATATGGCTGAGGGGCAGCTCCCTAGTGAAACATATGCTATAAACACAGATATGAGCCAGATTTGAACCCATTACCTGTAGGTCTGCAGTATAGTGCTTTAACTACTGCAATACAGGAGTGCCCTGTTTATTTCATGCCAAAACACCCATAATATGTGCAGACACACAGTAACCTGTCTTGGGAGACTGATTTTGGGTTCTCTTTATACTATAAATATAATCCTTAAATATGGATTGTATGATAAAAGGTTTGTTGTAATATTTGTAATACTTCCATGTTGTGTGTAGACAGATAATATCAAGTTTTTCCTCTCTGTGTAGTTATGTGCATACAATATATATAGCCCAAGTTTTATATATTTTTTCTTTGTTTTTTCTCCAACAGATCAAGCTGTAGCTATTCTCAGACAGTGGCACTCAACATCAACACCAAATAAGGTAAATTATGTAGTATGCTAGATCGTGAGATTGATATATCATAGCAGTTAATCAGTTTGTGTAAACTTCCATAGAATGATATTAATAAAAGAGTGGGGCAACTCTGTGATTAAACACAGGATTGAAGTACAAGAGTAACTCAGTTCAAGCCACCTGACTTTCTGGACCATTGGTTGATCACACAGTTATAATTATCAATAATTATCAATTAGAAACAGGTTACTTCCTGTGGGAAGTTGAGAGTGGCATGTTTATAAAATGTGGCCCCAAAAATGCCGTTTTTATCTAAGCGACACGATTGACCAGATTCAGGATCCTGATATTAATTGCGATCTCGAATATTGTGTTCAATTTGTTTTGTATTCACTAAACATACAAGATTAGACAAGCTGACAAGTAATAACCTTGCCAACGTTCATCCTCAGTAATTTAGAGATAGATTTCGTTGATCAGAAATTTTCCTTCAACGTTTGGTGTCTAAATCAGTCTTACAAGCGTGTGGATATTATTGTTAAATTGCATCCATCAGTTTTATGACTTCATCAGCCATTACTCAATTTACAGTTGACTGCTACAAGTTGTCCTTCCTACCATCAATATTGATTAGTTTATATTTCTGTGCAGTAATTGTTTTCCAGTTTTTGCTAGACTTTAATGAGTATTATCACCCCACAGCTTAACTCCCACTTTATTTAACACTGTAATTTTTCACTGATTGATATTTTCATACTGATTTTACTGATCTTACCTTTTTTGTTTCATACTGAGCCATGGTTCCACGTCCTTGTTAACTGGGTCTCCTCTGTGGTGTAGTTGGTAGTGGGTTGGACCACGGATCACTACCACCTAAGTTCAAATCTCAGCTTGGGCATATCCGAAGGGTGTTTCATATTTGACTTCGCTTCATTAACTTTGGAGGTCGATCGGCCCATTTAGCCTACCATGGGCACAGAAGTGGCTGTAAAACACCAATCATCACCACCACCTTATTAACTCATGCATATTATATCCAGAATAGTACTACTCCAGACATCTCGGCAGACAACTGTTGCTATATGATCCTTTTCATCAACATCTTGTTTCAGTCATACAATAGACTGATCCAGGCAAAATGCATTGCATCAGTTACCAACTGAAGTCTTCAGTTAGAAATGGCTATGGCACCCAGTGTTAATAGGGGATTGCAACTTTTCACTAATTGTAACTACTGGAATCTTTCAGCAAATTATTTCATATTACACGGAGACTGAGACTAATATTTCAACTGAATGATTGTGTCTTTCCAAAGGATTTAACACAATACTTATCAGGATATAACCCAATGAATGAGCAGACTAATTGTCCAGATGAATAACACAGCTAAGCCTTAGTTATTCATGTTCAATTGTTTTTTTTTTAGCATGGGTTAATACAAATTAAATATATGATTTTAAACTTAAACTTTTAGCTGAACATAAATTGATTTTAATGAAGACTTTAATGTAGAGTTTTGGAAATATTATTTTTACTTCTACATGGGAACCAATAATTTATTTATCACCTGTATATTTTTAAATATTTTTATTACATTAGACCATTAACACCCTTGACATTTACATGTAGTAAACATTGCACAAGTGGCTGATTCAGAAAATGTTACAGTAATAGGAATCACCCATTGAATTATAATATATGTGATCATTGATTTTATCCATTCACATCGTAATGTCAGATGGCAAAGGTTCTATAAAAATAAGTTTGAACTAGACAGGCCGGACCATGACAGCCATGCAAATCGTACTGAATGTTACTTAGTTTAGTGGCATATATATATATATATATATATATATATATAGTGGCATATATCTATTGGATGAAGTCTATGCCATTCCTATTAAATGCAAAATTATGATCTGGAGATCACATACCCTTAATGAACTATAAATAAAATCCAACTATAGCTGGTAAATTGCCTAAATACAGCTTTTTAGTAAGATATTTATCGGCCACTACACGCTTAAATCGCCATGCAATACAGTGATTCTTGGTCTTCTAACCCAAGACCGTAGTGTGAAATTCAACCGCATGGTGGCGCTTGGGATAATTGAATCGGTCTATTGTTCTAGAACAGATTGTTGAGATATTATACGTATGTTGATTATTATAAACATATTTTTTTAATATATATGTATTTATCTGTAATCTGCAGCAGTAACTAGTATACAGTGATGTGTCTATATTACCTTGTTATTTATTATGGCTTTTGTTATCATCATCATCATCATTATCATCATCATCATCAGTAACAACAACATTATTACAAGTCAAGTTTAAATGCAGTCAATCAATGATTATAACATGTCATTGGTGTGCGGTATGATCTATACTTCATAAATAACACCCCCCCCCAAATAATCTCATAGTAAGTGTTGTGCATAAATTTGAATTTCAATCAGATAAAGACTTGCTGACACTGCAGTTCTATTTTTTTTTAAACCTAGTCAAGTATCTTGTTTGCTTTTGGGAAGCAGCATCTGTCGAGTCTGTTTGTTTGCGATAGCTCCTCCGACATTATAATACTAATGCTGAACATCTGCCGTCATATTTCAACAAATAAAACTTCTCGCGTCGCTGAGAAGCTTCGGCATATGTCTTGTATTGATCACCACTTCAACAGAAGTGAGCGGCGATTGCAATGACGTCTTATGCGAACCCACTGCATCCAGAGTGACTTTAATGTTGCCATGAATGATCTTGTTGTGCTTTTAGATGAACACACAGAAAAGTGTTCTGTGGGAATCACTGGAAGGATTCATCACAGATTCGGTCTGTTTTTGATCACAAACAGCACACCATGCCACTTGTGAATCCATTGCTGGCTTATTAATAATGTAGGTGATTATTGATGGGTCGGTGTTTTTGTTTATGGATGTGGAACACATTATACCTGTGACGGTATTCGGTGGCACTGTTAGGCTACATAATTCAAGGTTATTTGGCTATTCTGGAGACGGTTTTGATTATTTAAGTTTATACTTTTTATTTACAAATCATCTGCCATGCTTCTTTGTCTCTGCTGTTGTCTTGATGTTTACTTCCTTCAAGTAGCTTCTACTGGTTGAGAAACGTTATCTGTAAAACGTCCATTATTATAGTATTGTCTTAGAAATATGCTCATCAGGCTCTAGAAATTCATCTAATTTGTATGAATTTAGTGGACCAGTAAAACTTCAGTTGGCTTGCAAACATCCACCTGATCTAAAAACATTGTAAAATAATATGCTGAAGTGAGATGATGAGCGTAAATGGTTTATGTCAAGTGAGTGGTACCACAGCTTTAAGAGCTCTGTTATTAACACTATATTAGTAACATGTTTTATTTGATAACAATTGGTATATATGTATAAACTGATATCATTTTATTTCAGCCATCTGGTAAAAAGAAGAAAAAGACAAGGACGACCAAGGAACTGCCAACAGTTGACACATCATCAGGAAATACAGACTCAGGGACAACAGGTTTTCCTTTAGAACACCAAGCTTTAGAACAACGACCAGAGAAATCCAGACGCCGTCGGCCATCACCGCCACCAAGTGGTAGGTATCTTGAGTGTTGTCTAAATAGCATGAAGAATGCTTACCGGCCTAGTTTGGCTAAACAGACAAATGGATGCTGACCAGTAATCAATAATATCATAATATAATATCATTGATTATTGGTCAGCATCATGTTTTATTAAGCCTAGCGAAGGACAGGGTGGATTTCAATAGTTTTTAGCATTCTGCGTGTTTGTGATGTATGTCCGATGACTTCTGAGATTCGATTATGGCTGCTTCTGTAACTCGCAGCTGGCAGTGCACTGCATCGCAGGCCACCAAAGTTGTGTTCATTTGCAAACGTTAGTCATATCTGTGAGATTTTAAACAATTGGTGTCATTTCTCAAGGCCCTTAACCGCAATCATGTGCCATAGTGCTGAAGTAAACAAGAAGTTGCGTGTTCTTGGATATGGTCAGGTTAATATATAGCTGCTTGTAAAGGTATATCTATATTTGTTAATGTTGTTATAATAATAATAATAATAATAATAATAATGTATATTTAATAAAGCACCCTTACTAGCAGGAGACATTCAAAGGCGCTGTACAAATATTATGTAATATAATAATACCCCAAATAATATGTCTGTAAAATATTTAAAAGAGATTTAAAAGGTAATTATTATTTATCTATGAAGGTAACCTTGAACAGGTGTTTTTAGTTTTATACCCAAGTAAGGTGTGTGATTCTGTTAAATACCACCTCTCTTTATTGAAAACTTTGTGATAGGTCAATCTTTGTGTGGAGCAGTTTATTTCTGAAAAAGAATTTCCCGGGATGCTGATGTTGACATCAGTCTTATGCCTTCTGATGAGTTCATCATTTCTCATCTCTCATTATGACACTTCTGTGGCTGAACCTGATAAAATAGTTGATCACAGACATATAACACCCAGGTTCAAATCTTGGCATAGCTGTGGCTGAAAAATATATCTGATTCTTTATCTCTGAAGATCACTGGGCCCAATTTCTCCTACTGAAATGTAGCCATGAAACAGAATTTCACAAATCTGATCAATTATTCCACAGGAAGCTGATAACCATGTCTGTCTTAAACTTGCTTGTGTTGATTGACCTTAAATTAATTGTATCATCTGGATATGTCTTTGTAAATATCTTAAAGTGGTTAACTACTGAATTTATTTGAATATAGGAAAAATGTAAAGGATTATTCTTTAAATTGTTCATGCCAATTCCCTTAATCTAATAACCGAAGATCTCTACATGTAGGCGCTGCCATCTTGTGGTTCTGCTGACTGATTTTCTTGTTTCCACAGGTGAAGAGCAAACTACACCAAAAGAAGCGACTGCTGTACATAGCCAACCCAGCACGATAGTCAACACTGAGGAGACAAGCGAATCTTTTGTCTTCGCTGATCCATGTCATCAGCCTAAACCCGAAGTGCCTAGCATCAGCCAAGAAGTGAACACATCACCACCATCTCCTCTGGAAAAGACAGATTTATCAAATTCTCTCACATCTGAGGTCAGCATGGCTTCGGGTGGAGATCAACAGAAGGGTAGCACAAAAAGGACTTCCAAATATGTGACATCATCCAAATCTGCCCATAGACCACAACAACTCAGTGTAGATGGTAAGATCTCATGTTAGCTGTTCGTCCTCTAAATCATCGTCTTTTAGGTACTTAATTTTAGCTCACCTGATCAGTGAACTAGATTTTGTGAAAGGTATTGTAAATTGGTATCCGACTGATTTGAATTCAGATGAATTTCGTATCTGAAGAATATTCTATTGATATTGAAGATTTTTTATAACTGGGGGACGGGGGAGATTTACAGTTCATGGAGAACATTCTTGGCATACTATTCCATATTATTCCCTGTGTGATATATCTTTATCTTATTACATAATTGATGTCCCAAAAATTATATATGAAATTTGTATATCACTGAAAGTTTAAAAGTTTAGAGAAAATGAACTCTCCTTTTGAAGGCTTTTAGTCACTACTGGCCATAATTGCTATAAACACCAGCATTAGTGGCTTCCCAACCATGGTGACTGCACACTGTCGATCTAGCTACAAAATTATTGGCAAAAAGTGTACATTTTTCAAACTTTCTCTACTCTGTGTGTTTGTGTGTGTGGGGGGGGGGGGAGGAGAGAGAGAGAGAGAGAGAGAGACATTTTCCACAGTTAATTTATATGCCTTTTTCTTCATTTGTCATAAATATGATAATCTAAGTTTATGTGACCTTATTTAGTCATTCACATTTTTCTAGCTTGCACACCCAAAAACATTTTTCATGCTCCCTAATGCAAGTTAGGACTGGATCACACTCAGATAATATGATCTAAATGTATAACACCCAATAATAACCACAAACTATGCCTTATACTATAGATGTAAGGAAATAATCCAAATTACTGGAGAGCAGCCATGGCTTTCTAGAATGCTAGATTTTATGGTAGGAAGGAGAAAAGTCACATGCTCTGAAGTCAACTGGTACAAGGATCCTTTAAGTTTAACCATTTCAACCCGGATCAAGTCAAGTCAGAAATGCTCTAGCTTAGCCATCCTCATCACCTTACTTGCCCTTGGGCTCGACCTACAGTGTATATACTCGTGTATAAGTCGCACCCGCCTATAAGATGCACCTGTTTCTAGGACCAATAAACCCCCTAGAGTCAAACCTGCGTATAAGGTGCACTAAAATCAGCAAATTATCAGCAGTATTTATTCAAAACCCAAAAATTCATCATCACTATCTTCGCTGAACATCTGTTGTATCCGTTCATGTGTCATCATGTTATCATACATGTTGTCGCCTTCTTCGTCAGAGTCAGTGTCGGATTTGTCATACTGTTCAGCCCACAATACTTCATCTTCCATGCCATCTAAATAATTGCTGATAGAGCACTTCTTGAACGATTTGGTAATGATGGCCAGGTCCATGGCATCCCAGGCTGTCTTTATCCACTGTGTGATGATAGGTAATGAAGGGCCACTCAGGTTACCTCCTGTTGTGTGTTTGTTTCCGTAATGCTGTTTGAAGTATGGTAATTTAGTAGTAGTTCCCATGTGCCAGACTTGGAAGTAATTAACACATTGTTTGCTGTAATTAGTTTCCTTTGATGTGCATTCTATGACTATGGCCATACTTTGTGTGACCTCATTTACTGTTCCATTCAGTTACACATGCTCACATATTTTGATAGTAATGACAGGTCTTTGTGATCACATCACTAATTAGAGCATTGTCACTAATTAGAGCATCAGATTAAATAATCATGGCAGTTATTACCATTAAATTTGGCTTCAAACTACAGCAAAGAAAACACACCTAATAAATTTGTTTATTGTTCATATATTCATTATTAAGATTGAAAAACAATATTATTGTATTTTCCCCTAAGTTATGCCAAATATACCTTCCCTTTTAGTCTGACCCATCTATTTTGGTGTCGATTTCGGAGTATAAAAAGTGCAACCTATATGTGAGTATATATGGTACTGATTACAGCTGATGGATGCCATGGTTGGTTCATTTACATAAATCTGACAACTCAGTAGATGTTTCATGTTATAAGAATACAAAACAATCTTCATAAGGAATTTCACTGTATTGTTTTATCTACCCATTTTTGTAACAAATGAGCCTGCTTGGACCAACTAGACTCATTAACTATAATTCATACACTCTTGTTCTGAAATTATACACTTGGGTGAGACTTGTTATAACTGGGTCATACAAACAGCTTGCGTACAGCGATGTCAGATATCAAGAGCATCTAGTCCCTGTCTGGCTTCAAAATAGCAGTGCCCACAAGTGAATTGTAGTCAATTCACCAGCACTTTGAACTGGATTATTTAATACGTGTTCATATTTTGACATCATTTATAATTTGTGTAGACATATTTGTATTAGTCCCAAGAATTTGAAATGAAGGTGAATTGTTCCCTAAAATGGTGAGTTGGTACTGCATTGTGCTGCAGACACTCAAATATTGGGCTCTAAATCCATTGCCAGCTTTGTCAATGGGATGTTTCATCATTGTGTAAAAAGCATCAGCATAAGACCAATGCTAAATCTAAAAATGAACCAGTTCACTTAATTCTTAAAATAATTGAGTTATTTAGACAAAATGTTTACCAGATGGTTTGTCTGTTGTGTGAGTTTGACTTCAGTGTGGGACTTGGGAGTGGAAATTAGCCTTGCATAGAATACATAAATATTATGTGAGCCACAGCTTGTGTTAATTCTATTTTCAGTGTAAAGAGTCTTAAAGCAACTCAGGTTGATTAAGGCGCTACATAAATTATTATGATTATTATAATAATTTTTTGGCTTTTGCCAGTTGTGTTCAAACAGTTCTATTCATAATTTGAGATGTTATTAATATTTGTGTGAAGTATGCTTTGTATATTACATTGTCTATTAAAATCACTCTTAAAGTGTAATTTTATGTTCAAAAGTTTCGAAGGAATTTTGTACATTCTCAGCTGTCCTCCTTGTGTGACATTATTAGGATTTTTAAAGCACCAAATTCTGGTTATTTTCAGTGTCACAAATCTCCCGTGAAAGAACAACCAGTGAAAGGAGCACTGGCTCGGCATCATCTAGAAAACCTCATGGAGGTAAGTGGACACAGTGTGTTTGTTGAGGTGAGGTGTATGTGGATGCATGTCGGGCTGTTGCATTCCAACTGCGTACCGTTAACTATGTGTGTAAAAACATTAATAATAGGGAAGTCATGAACTTTACCCAAAATATGAAGCAACAATAGTCAGAGCAACAATAGCAGAGTTGCCAGTTAATAGTTTTTGAACTGTTTGCTTGGAGCAGGACCAATTTAATGATATTGAGCTGGGCTGATTAAAGTTTAAAGACATCATGCAAACACTTGAACCTAGTATGGAATATATAAGAAAACATTTATCAATATTACTTATGAGCTCAAGCCCAAGTACACTGAGAGAGGACTGTTTGATTTTTTCTTAGCTTCTTTGATCACGACATAATTGTAGGTTTCTTGATCATGGAAAAAGTGTTCCTGTTGCATTTTTTATAATGGAAATTTTCAAAAGATGGCTGAACAATCTTTATATTTACAATTCTTAATCACTTCTTCATGCCAGTGACATGCATTTAAAAGCAGAAATAAGTATGCATTTTTAATGGCTTGAATGACAATCTACTAAATCATTAGACTATTAGTAAGAAATTTTAAAAATTGGAAGTGGTGGATTGTTACAAGTCATTTCTTGTTTTGGTGATTAATCAGCCTCTTAAAACATGTGCCGTCTGGGGTATTCACCCAGTAACTGCATTAAAAGTATCCAAAAAGTAGAAAGATCTGTAGCTTCTCATCATATTTCATTGTTCCGGGACTGTCATTCAATACCTCTCCTTTATTTTGATGCACTATAATCATAGTAATTATTATGTAACATATCAGTACACATATTTTTATTCCATGTTTAGAAATAAACCATTTATTTCACATTTGTGTCTTGGCATATGTAGACTGTTTTTGGCTTTGTTTACACCTTGTGAAGCAGGCTTTTCCCTTTTGTGTACTTGCATATTTTTCTACGATCAGTGTTATTGACAACAGTTGGATCTGCCCAATTAATCACCAAAATGCATTTCAGTCTCTGCTTTTTAATGAGTAAACGAAGTCTTAATTGAAATAAATTGTGGATTTTCAACTGATGATTGCCTTTGACTCTGTAAAACCATGTACGTTATCCCAATTTCAACAAGTATATACTTATGATGCATTTAAACTGCACAAGAACCTCATAATGATCTACTGCACCATGCAAGACAATTGTACATTTGCCTTTTTTCACCACACACAAATACTGTAGAACACTTATGTTTGCTGTTGGGCCTGTAAATAAATCCATTTCAGGTAAATAAATCCATTTCATATCAATAAGAACACAAATAATATTTTCTGGCTATATTTAATATAATTCGCTGTAAGACAGACCTCGGTTTCTTGGCAAAAATGTAGGCTTCAGACTTTTTTTGTTTCAAAAGTTAGCTTTCTGTTATCTGCAATTTTCCTGCAATGTTTTTTTCTTTCTTTATGTGACATAAACAAATTAAAAGAATATTGCACATAACACAATTGATTAGACTATCTCGGGGGATCCCAGAAGTTGTACTCACCAAAAGTAGTATTTAACACAACCTGGTGAATAGAGTCCTTAATTGGAAATTGATAAATTAAAAATGATGAAAGAAAAATTAAGAATACTAAACTTTTTAGGATCAATCTTGTCTACCATCTTGTTTACCTAATTGATAAGATTAAATTAGACTAGACATTGATCAAGAGGTGAAGAAATTATTTCTCACTCTGATTATTGAGGACCAGTTTTAATCCTTTTTTAATTATGGTGAGATTTTAATCAAATGAATGCAGAAATTGACTCATCCGACAACAGAATGTAACTCACAGAACTGGTAACTTCTATTCAGTTGTGATCTTTTCTCATTTTGGTTATTTGCAATACATTTTGCTATACAGATCACTAAATCAGTTGGCTTTTCTATAATTCCAGTGATATATTTTAAATATGATTTTTCGTATAGAGTAAAAGTTGGTTATAATTAAATTCAAGGGGAATGGAAATTCATTTTGTTATAGTGATACTTCCAGTTATCCCAGGTTTCAAATCTATGTCCTGTATATGTATCAGATATTAGTTACCACTGCATGAGCGATAATTGTTAAAAATAATCCTGTTTTATTGTGTGTATTGCCTGGTGTTATGCCATGAGAAAATGTGTTCTTATTCTCTGATTGGATGATGAAAAACAACAATTCGTTTCATTTTTTATTTCCACATTCTCCTTAATGATTTTACATGAACAAATCTGTTACGAGACACTGTCTTGGAATTAAACTGTTGCTGACTTGCTAAGTTTTGAATGGCATTTATATGTGGAAATTGTCTTGCTTTAAACAGGTTGGCAAGCCAATCCTAAGTTGGCAGTTTAACATACACCACAATACCCTTTGAAGTGACAGGTGTCAATATATACTTGCCATCTACTAGAATCCTAATGCAACAATAAAACAATGCAATAAAATATGATTGTCATTTTCATATTGTTTGGTGCATTTACGATTGCAATGATCACAATGGCCATTGGACTGGCTGACAATTGAAATTTCAAACATCATATTTCATTATAACCAGTGCAAATTATATTGATTTAATGCTGCTGAGACCAAAAAATCACTTCAAATTAAGTAAGTTTTCGTTGTATAAATCTCTTAATATCCGGGTTTTTTTACTATGGAATTGAGTGGGTGTTCCCACGGGCCAGCTAACCACTACTATTTTATTATATGCTAGTTATTTATAACTAACTTTTACTGTAGTTAATTTTATTTGTTAATTTTTTTATTTAAGGTTTAGAACGATGCTATAAAGATCTCCAACGTCAGACGGCGTCATTACAGCGACACAAGTTTGTCATCGGAGAACAGATGACTAAATCAGTGAAAGAACTCCACAAGATATTTGATCAGCTAAAGGAGGAGTATGTACTCTTTATAGCTCATGTCTTTTATATAGATTTTGACAAGAAGTTGAGTTCATTTCAGTTGTTAAATATTGAGCAGTTTAAAAAATGTATAGTATATAGAGTTTCTAATAGAGAGACAGTAAGGAACATAAGACATACATAAAGGTAGAATAATAACAAGACCATCAACTTTAGTATCAGTAATTTTTGTGATGATACCTGTAGTTCATTTCAAAACGAAATAGCTAACGTTCACTTTATACTGGGAACGTAAACATGACCATGTTTATTTTATAATTCTAACCATTAAACATTTTCAAATAATTAAAGAATATCTTTATCCGATTTTGAAAAGCATCAAACTCACACCTAAAGCATGTTACTCGAGTATTGCACATCTATAGGTTAGGACAATAAATGAACAATTTCTTGAATTAATGCTCTAACTCATGAACATTGAACCAAATAACTGATACAGTGTGTCGACGTCTCATTTATTTCAAAGATTCTCCTTTATTTCATGATCCTGCAGGATCTCCTTTATTGCCTAATTTTTTTGACAAATCTCCTTTTTTCGAATAAGGAGATTGTCTGCATTTTTATTTGCTTATTTCCTCACAAATGAGAGCGTAATTGTATTCAACTGCCTTTTATACTTGAGCTCCTTCTGCAATAAAACACTAGTTTATTAAGGCGTATTATCTGTTTTTCCAATCGTGTATAAATACAGCTCTCAATCTATGACTATGGTGTAACAAGATAGGTCTCGACTTTTCATGTGTCGATTATCAACATCTCAAATTACAGTTGGTTATTTAAATCAGTGCACTTGGTTGTTTACACCAGTACCACTGATTTGGCCATCTCCTTTTCATAATGACCATTTCCCTGGACGTACCCTTTCAGGTGAAAAATAAGACAGAAGCTAAACAAAACTTATTCACAGATGTGTTATATCCTCATCACTCACTGTGTAGCATCCTATGTGTTTTGGCCTTTAGTCTGCCGAGTGATGAATGATAATCAACTAAGAAACTATCATAAACATGATTCTGCACAGTCCCATTTAACACATTCATCAGACAACTAAAACAAACAATTGACAATCACAGCTCATAGATTATTTGTCATTCTTTACCATATATTATGCTGATTCGTTCAAAAATAAAGGTCGGCTTAGTCTGATATATGCAGAATGATAATGAAAGACTCTTAATTGTGACTTTCCCTCTTTAAACATATAGTGTACATATATAATAATTTCACGATAGCCTTAAATATGAATATTAAGAAATGGCTACTCCTATTTAGTTTTAGCATCTCGGATAGTGGCCAAATAGCCACCAGCATTAAGATGTTTGCATATCTTGGTCAATGGGCATTGGATGGATCGTGTGCATCATTTGCATATATTTATGCTAAATTTACAAAATGGTATTGGTGCATCAGTAATATTGTTCAAAATATATGTATTTTGTTCTTGTTTTACTTTGATGTTGCCTATTTTCCAGGTTGTCTACCAGAGAGGTGGAACTTATGTGTGAATTAAACAAAGAAAAAAATGATGGAGGTCAGTTGGGATCTTGTTGAATCAAACTGAATGATGTTTTGGTCTTTCAGTTAAATCGCATCTTTTTAGTATGCAGTGTCTTTTGGTCATCTAATCTATTGTAGTTAGTTTCAGAATTACAGTTGTCAAGAATATAGTGTTATTATTGTTAGTGTAAGATATGTGGTGTAGTCTGTGGTAAAGATTATTTCTTGTTTTTAAAACAAATTCTTTGTTATCATTCTTCATAATGAATTTGTTCTTTCAACATGTTGTATCTTATCCCTCGTGTATTTGACAGAGAACTGGCTCAACAAAAGATATCAGACGGCTTTGGATATGAAGAAGCGTCTGGATAAAGTGCCTTCAATGAAAGAGACTGATGTGATAAACCTTCGTGCTGAGATCAAGGTAAAGCAAATATGTTATTGGATGACACCAGGGATCCCACCCAGACACTGTTGTTAGGTCTCCAATGAGTATGGTGCTTTTAGACATTCTGTTGATCATGACTGGTTATTGTGGCCTGGAAACTGGCAGTTTCTTGCTTTAAGTTCATCCATTGGGTGTCCAGCCCTGTAATGACTTTATAAGTTGAATCAGTTAGAAGTAACCTGATTGGGCAGTGTGTAGCTGTGTTAGACTGTTTAATATATTTCCTTAATAGTATTCTCCTTGAAGAGTTGAACAATTTAACCTGCATCTAAATAAGCTGATAGCTTTAAATAAGGTGATTCCACTTTAGCTGATAATGGCTAATTAATTACCTTTAAAAATTAAAAATGGCATTCTGCATGTGAGAAGGTGTTTATTTTGTTGTTTGTGTGTCTAGTTGGATGTCAGTTTTTTATTTTGAATCACTTAGGTTAGTATATTACCTGGAAGGTAATACTGAGGTGAAAGAAATTTATCTATAAAGTTTGTTTACTGTACAGTGTAATCCTTTTTTAAGTGCTATTTCAACATGATGATATTTATTTTGTTACTCCACAGCATTTTGTTAGTGAGCGTCGTATTGATGAAGATATTGCATCCACGAAGCGCTTCAGTTGTGATTTTGAGTCATTAATGTCTCAGATACGATCGTTCGGACAAGGTTAGCTTAACAATGCTTGGGTTGTAAGTGAAGAGAGAACATGTTATTCTTTGCAGTATTTAGAAGTATCCTGTTTAAGGAAACAAAGTTTGCTCATTTTGATATCCAAACAGAAACATTGATAAACATAATAGTTAATGTTAAAATGTGTGTTCATTATAACTTAATAAATATAAACATGTGCAGAAAATAACTTAACATAAATAAGACAAATACACACTCACATGGAGAGAGAGAGAGAGAGAGAGAGAGGGAAGGAGGACATTGACAATTTTCAAACAAACTATTATATTTTTCAGTAATTCCAATTAAAGCAGCCTATACAGCCCGACATCCTTCAGTGTCATCTGTTACCAGCAGCATAATGAGTCCTGATGATATATTATCACCTACTACACCACAGTTAACACCATCACTGAACCATCTAGATGAACCTGATAAAAATATCATCAATTCATCATCTACACCATCTGCTGCTGATAAAGCTAATGGTAAGAGTGGAAAGTAACAATTCTGTAAAAATAACATCCAGAATGAATTAACTCTGGTTTTGTTTATTTGAATGAGACTGAATGCTATATCTTTAAAAACCGAGAATTACTTTGTTTGTGCATACATGTATGGTTATAATATTAACATTCCTAGGTGTCAGTCCTGTTGCTGCTGCTGCTGGAGCTAAGGTGATCAGTCAATCGGAGTCCTTAACACGATATGAACAACTCAATCCTGAGGTTTGTATAAAACTGTTCATAATTACCTGGAAACCTATAAACTTTGATTTCTTCCCCAGATGTGTACTGAAACTTGGCCGAAACTATTTCAATCTCTTACTTAGGATCAAAGGCCATCTGTTGTGTTCGTTACAAGAGCAACACGAGGACGTGGGCAGAATTATGTCAGCAGGGGTCAAGGCCAAAGAGGCTGGGCAGCAAGAGGTCAGGGGCCAAGAGGTCAGGGGCCAAGGGTTCAGGGATCGAGAAGCCAAGGATCAAGAGGTCAGGGGCCGAGAGCTCAGGGATCAAGGGGTCAGAGGCCTGATTCCCGAAGCCACAGTGATGCAAGTGAGCCGCACATTAATGGACAGCCAACATCATCTGAAAAGCAAGGTTGGTACTGTGTCAGCTGAATCATGAGGGTAATAAAAAGTGTTTCTGTATAATGGAATATGGGAATAGCAAATCATGATGAAAACATCTGAGCTGTAAGAGACATACAATCAGAAGACTGGGAACACGTTGTATTGTGGCTTGATTGTAAGAAAACAAAACAGGCAGTAAAAGTTAATGGTAAATAAATAAAACATGACATCTGTTGGGTAGACAGGGTACTGATTGGAAGACTAGTAACAGTATGGTAACTTGTATAATGACCTCATCATTGAGAACATTAAAGTCATTAGATTTGAAAATTGTCTTATGTAGGTTGAAATAAGTATCTCAGTTTTCTGACTTTATCTTGTATTAACAGATTACTATGTGTAGTTGTATTGTATGTGGTGATTGTTGTTGTTTATGTTAGTAGAAGAGATGACTGTGTCCAGGAATATTACTGATGATGAGGATGATGGCCATTTTGTTTATGTTTGTCACAGATAGTGCAAGAAGGAGTCGAAATACAAGATATCGTGAGAGACAACAACAGGTGAGCAGAGATGGAACAAAACACGATAAGAAAGATGCTGCTGAGATGAGCGCAGATACTAGAGATCATAATAAACAAGGTTCTGGCCCTTCAGGTGAAGCACAGTGGAGAGATGGCCGCCATCCGAGGAACTCATCACCACGCAAGAGAAGTGGGAAAGGTCAGGCTCAGCCAAATAAGCCTTCAAATCATCCGATGAGTCAGGAGGCAAACAGTCAGCAAACAGTAAGGTCATCCGGTGATGGTGATCAAGGTCACGATGTGAAAGGTCAGGGTCAAACTGATACCACAACAACTGACAGTGTGTCTAATCACAACCACAAGACTGCCTCCAACCAAAATCACAACAGCACCAACAATGTTGTTACTGAAATGAACCCAGAGGACAAGGAGATTGAGGGGGCCGAGGTCCCATCGCTTGTTAACGGTAACGTGCAGGCGGAATGCTCAACCAGACCAGATCCCAATAAAGCTAACTCATCAGGCCAAAGATCTGTGGTGGTGTCAGTCAAAGAACAAACTGATCCACTTCCTGATGGCCACCACAAGTCTGAAGATCCTCTGCGGGTCAAAGATGCTGCCGTAATTGACTCTGATATCCACTCAAAAAGTGACTTCAATGCAAATGGCATGAGCAAATCGGGCATCATGCAGAACGGCATTTTGGAGCAGACAGCAGTCAAAAAGGCAACTGTCTCTATCGAGAAGCTGAACGAGGTTAGCAGGGCGACCATTTCGGTCGATGGCTTTGCCACACCCAATGGAGCATTGCCACAAAGGAAGGATGGCAACCGGAGACGGGATCGTGGTCATACTGCTGATGGACAGGGGGAGGATAGATCAACGAATGGCGTCTGTGATGTTAGTAGTTAGAACAACAGCATGCATGCCAGCGGTGAAAACAGAAACCTGCATATCTTCTTCGATCGTCTACTGTAGTTCCAATTAATGTGTTTATTGTTGATGTTATGTGCGAGTCCGGTATCCGGTTTGCGTGTGAGTTGTGTTCGGGAGTTGAACTGTTCGGTGGATTTTAGTTTTTCAGCCTTTCCGTGGCCATGGCGAATGGCCAGCCATGACAATAATTTGTTGTACGTCTGTTGTCTCATCGTATCACACACACACCTGTTGTTGTTGCTATGGGCGTTGTGTCCACTTCGACCTGTCCAAATGATGATGCAACACCGTTTTGGTTGTATAATGAACCCAAGCCTAACAGCAGCCAGTTCGTGTGGCCAGTAGCCCAGTCTCCATATATATGTGAGATCACAGATCACCCCCTTATATTGGTGTTTGGTAATAGAGTAGTTGTTACTCTACCGCTGAAGGCTTTCTGAACTATCAGCAGCTCATTAGTTTTAGCTGGTTTAAACTTTATTTCCACATACAAGGGACCACATGTAATCAGTATTAGTGAGAAATGGACACTTACGTTCTTCACTCTTGTGTAACTGTATGTTTTCATGTGCAAGCGCTGTTGCTATTAACCATACATCAGAGCATGCATCACAAATGTTTGTCGGGCGACATTTCGATACGTCGCCATCATATTTTTTATATATGTACGTATTACGTTGCTGTGGATCTTGATGACCACTTTTTCGTTTACACGTTTGTCGATTGTCAACACGAGATCCGGCGGGTCACTGCCATAGGATGGCTTGCTAGACGAGCTTCTCAAATCTTGGAAGTTGACGTAAGACCAATGGTTGAGTTAGTGATATGAATTTTCTGGCTGTTTGTTCCGTCTGCCTTATAGATGATGTTGGTCACGTGGTTGTTAGGTGCGATGTCCGCCGGAAATAAACACGACGTCCCTAGGTGACCATCCGCCACGCCCCCCCCCCCATTATTTCGCTATACAACTCCTTACTCAGGTACATCGCTATCCAGTCTGTTGGTGAATTGATCAGGGAAGTAACTTAGTTTCCTGCTATCTTGCCCTACCTAAAATGTAGTAATCTGAGTTTCTGTCGAGTTTTGTTGTGTGCGAGTGATCCAGGTGCCCATACATGTAGTCACCAACCGCGTGTACTTGTTGTTCACGGATTGAATATTTGCTTTTCTTTGTAATTATTGTTCATTTTGTTGTTGTTCACCTGGGTGACCTTTTCCATGGGGGGGGGGATGATTATGCAAACAATGTAATACTGGTCACTGCAGTCGACAAATGTGTGTGTGCGGTGCTTATTTTCTCTTTCTAGCTGTACAGTTAATTTATCCCACCAGCCAATTGTTCACGTTCTGTATCAGTAGCTGGGTACTGGAGGAAATCCCCATCTCCACACGGAGATTATTTGGCTCAGTTGGTTCTGTTACTGATCTCTTCATTTCGCGATTCACCATCAGCACAGTCATTTTGTGATATCAGCTGCTTGACGGTGTTTCCATGACGAACCAGTTTCCTAACTGATGTGGTATTTGTGTTTTAATGCTCTTAGTCTCAGAAGTAGACCTTCCACATGTTGTACGAGCATAATCAGGTAGATATTAGAAATATATAAATATATATATATATATATATATATATATATATATTTTATCTTCGATTTGAAGTGCAATCTTATTTTGTTTGATATTTATCTATGCCAAGATTCACCTGCATTTGTAACATCTTTAATTTTCCCTCTGTAAAGTATGTTTGTATGTGCATATACGGGCACCCATTCACACACACACACACACACACACACACACACACACACACACACACACACACACAACACACATACCTGTATATAAAATAATATTGCTTGTTATAATTTACTTCCCATCACATGGACAGTGCATTATAGAGCATTGTGTTTAGTTTCTCGGTGAATATACCCAGACGTCAGATAATGCTCAGACTAGCTTAGCTCATCTCGGTTCACAAGAACTGGTTTGTTTTTAAGCAGCAAAGTGAAGCACATGTTGCAACTAAACAAACTTGATAACTATATATTTTTCTTCTTCACGTGTTTACTCCTATATTCTAGCTTAGCCGATACATTTACGACGAATTGGGAGTAAACTGGCGTAAGCATGGCTAGTGTGATTGCTAGTTTCATCGATGATGAACAAATGTTGCGAGAGAGCGTGGTTTGCGTGTGGCTTGTCGTTGTGTTATTTGTTTGGGTCGGTGTTTAGATTTACTCGATGCATCACTTGAATTCATCTGATATTTTCCCTTTAATTTCGTAAATCAAACCGAAATTGCCGCGTTTCGTGCACTGTTGTTTTCCACTTCCAACTGACGACGACGAAGTTTTCGAACAGAAATGAGTTATTATTTGGTTTGCTCTTCTTGATAACCACCGATTTCTGTCGAATGTTAGGCTGCGGCTAAAAGAGGACGAGACGAGATGACCCGTTTGTGCCGACGGAGGTCGAGCCCAATCCACTTATTCATTCCCGACTTCCTAAAAGGAACATATTACTCGCAGATTATTAATATCCGTGGATGGGTATTATCATTATAATATCTATTTACGTTCTTTTCGTGTGTCCATCATCTAGCACTGTGACAGAACTCCGTTTCAAGTGTGATACGAATAGCCGTTTATCGTGATATTTATGTATTTCTCTCTCACAGCAGATCACACCCAACATAACAGATCATTAATAGTTCTGTATAGCTCTCTCTTACATGAGAGAGAGAGAGAGAACGCTAAAAGTTTAATCTGTCGATGAGAACAAATTGTCCGTAATATCACGGTTGTTGTTATTTTTGCCATTTATGCAATCCGTTTTAAGAATGTCTTAAGGACGTTTACTAGTTATTATGTTAAGAGAATAAATCAACATTGTCTACATGTTTGTTTTTGTTATGGTGTGTGTGTGTGTGTGTGTGTGCTAGCAATATGGAATAAGGCACTATGTATCTCGAAGAATGAATTCAAATTGTCAATGATTCATCTGGTGACTGAATCCAAAACGACGATTTTTCATGCTGAGAAGAGTGTAATGTCTTACCAGTCCCTAAGTCACCAAGCAAAAAAAACCTATAAAATGATTCACCCATAATCATCGTAGTGTTTGGGAGTAAGGCAGGCGATCCAAAAAGCTTCCAAATTCCACTTATCAATCTATCTCTATTCTGACCGAACCTTCCGTGGTTACTTTCAAAGTTCACATCTTCCGAGAATACTGAACGAAAGATGACCTCATTGTGGTATTGACCTTGGCGAATTACAGAATCCCGAAATTTTCTAACCTACATAACAGAATTTGGTACATTGACGTGTAAACCAGCTCGGCACTGGAAACACTGGACGGGCGGCTTACTCTTCTGTAGAAGCGTCCATCTCAGGAAAACTCCCTGGGTTCACTCCCATGACCTTGACCGAACTGACTGCCCTCCTCGAGACACTCGGATGGAACAGAATCCAGAGGATAGTCATACACACTGACTCCATTGCTGCACTCTTCATCCAACAGAGATACACCTCTTCGACCTACCCAGAAACAGACCATCAAGTTTGAGGTGAAACCTAACATAAAAAAACTACCCATCCAAATTATACTTCGATACCAAGCCACGTCGGAATCCTCGACAACGAAGAAGCTGGTCAACTTTGTCACATCCCTTGAATCTATCCAGACATGTGAACAGACCATCTCAGCACTACCCTACCAGACTATAGGATATGCCAAAATAAATTTATAAATACCCAACTCCGACTCCTCAGATGTCACTCGAAATACAAAAGTTTCAAGAATTCCCAAAGACATATCTCGTATATAATGTAGGTCTAAACCGTTTTGATTCAATCCACTACATAATCGAATGCCCCGGACTACCGAAAATCCGACTAAATATTACAGACAAATTACTCATAGTTCATCATTCCTTCCCCGCAGAAGAGAAAGCTAAATATACATTGAGAAGATCATCCATCATCCATAAGACTATCTACCTCCTGATGAGGAGACAACCATATGTCCTGTAATAAACCCTGGAGGAAACTAGCAACCTCCTTATAAGTGGCCGTGCCCTACTGCGACGGTCTGGGATATCAATTTAAATTAACAAGACAAGTACTGTGTCTGATACAATTATTAAGAGAATATATCAACATTGTCTAATTTCTGGTGTGTGTGTGTGTGTGCGCGTATATATATATATATATATATATATTTTGTGTGTGTGTGTGTGTGTGTTTTAGCTGTGTATAATAAGGCACAGGCACATAGAATCTCGAACCGTGAATTCAAACTCTGGACGTTTCTTCAGGGGACTGAATCCAGAGTGGCGACTTTTCTTGCTGAGACATGTGTAATGTCTCACCAGTGTGTGAAAAGGCACTAGCGTAAAGAATCACGAATCGTGAGTATAAACCTATTCATAGTTAATTAGGCTAGGTGAATTTTCAGGTCCTAGTCGTTGTGTTACTTACCTAACAAGATCTACCTGTAGCAATCAGTCGGTTGATGTATCTTGCTTCAAAATACCAATTTATCAACTACAAACCTGACGATTGTTACCAACTGATAATTATTGAATTAACATCTTGACTGCAGTCGGAAAAATGGGGCCCATTTAGCCTACCATGTGCACAAAAGTGGCCGTAAGACATAAATCATCAACAGCAGTCGGAAAATGGCATTTGAGTTAAATGTAACCGTTATAATGCATTCGTCTCTGTAGCCTACTGTTTAAAAGTTAATTATTAAAATATAATTAATAGCAGATTTTAATCAGCTCCCTATATTTCTATAGTATAGATTGGATGCAACTGAACCATTCGCCAACGAAACAAGCATGGTAAGTGGACAAAAAACATCCAGATAAAAGCCACTTTTATTGATGGAGTTAATTTTGTGTGAAATCCGCACGGTAAACTTATGAGATTATCATCACCATCAAGGACTGATTGAATGATTGAGCTGATGAGTTACAACTGTCATCATATGTTTTTTCCTGCTTCTCTGCGACGCTCTATATTTTATTTTACACTTTCCTATGAACCTACCATCTTTTTAATGGATTCAGCTATTCACTAGAAATAAACAAAGAAAATGTCATGCTTTCTCTTGGCATCAGAATCGCAATTAGTTACATTACTGCAACTGGTAAGAAGCTAGAGAATATGTTTAGGATTAAACGTTGTATTCCAGCAGACAAAATTATATAGAATCTACGTTAAACCAACCTGATCTCCTCAAATCGTTTATATGTGGAAATTTGGTTCGATTTGAAGGGTATGTCCAAATGAGGAAAATTTATGGAAATCATTAATATATTTGTACTTAGTATTAGCCTTCATTACAAAAACTAAATTTATGTTGATTATTTATTATAGTTAAGTATGAAATAAAACAAAAACTAGAAACTGACTGATTGTTCAACCAAAACATGTACTACTCTCAATAAGTTAGAAATATCCTGATAAATATGGAGATTTACTATATAAAATAAAACCCATTAAAACCATGACCTTTATCACTAAGTCATTGTGAGTAATATAGTGTACAATCCAAATTCCTGTTTATTTACGCCGTACTTTTGTAAAAATATCCACCATAAGACCTAATTACAGAATTTAACCTAAAATTGTATGCATGATATATATAAATATCACAAGGATAATAAATAATTTATAAAACTAGCGTGAACTTGTTTCTAATGTGATGCTCTTAAATGGAAAAAATTCAGGCAACCTAGGGTGCGCCTAGGTATCGAAATACAGTACTACGAAGTACTACGACATACCACGAAATACTCCAAGTTAAACCAAATATTGTGTTATCAGGACTTACTAAATTAACAATCTATAGTGCTTTAGTTAAACTTCAATTCACTTCACTTCAAATTGTTTATTTCAACATTCATAGAACATCATTTTAATGAAAGCAAATGCATATACAATGTTGAAAACAAGGATGCTTGAAGCAATGCTTATATAATGCATCCCCCCTTAACACAACATTGAAAACATTCCAGACATATTTAAAAATAAAAATATGTGGAATATACATGATTATATCTTTATGAAACAACAACAAATCCACATAAGTTTAATTTTGAAATAATTAATTATTGTAGTAATAACATATTATTTTGCATATTATATTATGTATGTTATATTTGAACAGTAAATAAAACTACGGACATATAGCATCGGCAACCGGAAGAAAATAAGACATTCTTAATTATATTTTTAAGCACATAATTAAGAATTTGTTCACTTCCCCACACGACCGATGCCAAGGCACGTTGGCAATTTCATTTACTGTTCAAACCATGGAGGTATATGTTACATTTGTTGCATTCAAGTTAGATAAATGTAAGCATATAATCTAAATAAGTATATCAGTCCGAAATTGATATTAACCAAGGAAAATGATATAATTCATTTGCATTTCCGGTCTGGCAGCATGATAATACGACCTTAGGCATTGGTCGGAATGTTGTGACACTCCACCCAATCACGAGGCCGTTTAGTGCGCGGGTCAAGGAAGAGAAAATGGTCGGCTTGTTGAGTGACGCCCATTGACCTGAAAGGTGACGCCTGACGAAATTAATATGAAAGAAAACTAGACCGTGCACGCTCGCCGATTTGATGGCAAACAGGTCACAACTTCCGGTTAGGGCAAATATCTTTTCATCGGTAAGGAACACGTTTGAAATAGCTGTTTAGGCGTTTTGTTGTTGGAAATTAAGCTTAACTTTTATTATGGGTCATGTGACATAATTCACGCAAGTGACAAGTCTCAAGAGCTCTCTCATAATTAGAGAAATCAACAGAATTTATATATAGATCTATCGAAATTTCCAACAAATTATATGCAGGTATTATTATAGACTGGTTTGATAGCAAAAAGTGGAGCCTGGAAGGTATTGATGTCTAGATAGATAACTTAGAAAAAATACGGTACCAAAGAAAGAGTGTGGTTACCAGTTACGTCACAGAAAAGGGAGAAGGCCTTGTTATTATCCAGCTGTCATCTAGTTCTCTATAAGCCTATAACTATAAGGAGAAGGAACTACAACAACGATAAAGAAGGGTAAACAACAATATTGACAGTTCAAGGTAAGAGCACACGATATGGTACTACACAAGATAGCATCGATGGAAAAGACTATAAAATTGTAGAGTCGTCAAGGGATGGGTACAGGTTCCAAAACGTAACAAAAGAAACCAGTGGGAGAGGAACAAATAGCCAAACCTGCTTGATCTGATTATAACAAATGAAGAGGGCATGCTATCAAATCTACAGCACCAGTCACCGCTTGGCAAGAGCGATCACTGTTGCTTGGTCTTCAATTTCAATTGCAGGATAGAAACTACAGACAATCCCTATATTAAATTATATTATGACCGAGGAGACTATGTGGCCCTTAGACAAGAACTATCAATTGATTGGCAAAATAAACTGACACCACATACAAATAATCCACAAACACAATGGAAAATCTTCAAAGAAATCCTAATGGAGGCACAGAAAAAACACATTCCTAGCAAGGAGATAAACCAAAGTAAAAATAAGAAGCATGGCATTCCAATAGCTAAAAATACATTTCAAGCAACAAAAAAGAAACACGGTTTATGGCAAAGATGTATGGATACAAGAGATCCAGAGAAATATAAACAACACACCCGTCAGAGAAATAAAGTACGAGCTATGACATGCAAGTTACGGATAGATTTGGAAAAAGATATCTCAAGGCAGATAAAGTCAAATCCAAAGCAATTCTGGAACTATGTGAAAGGAAAAATGAAAACCAAAACTGGAGTTTCAGATCTAATTATCTAGTCAGATGGAAATGTAGAGATGCTAACCAAAACAGACCAGAAAAGTTCTCTCCAACCTTTTCAGCAATGTATTCACCAAGGAACCGGACACAGATATACCAAAATTGGAAAACAAGGTTGTGGACTACCAACTGGAAGATATAAACATTTCTATGAGATTGAAAATAGATAAGTCACCAGGCCCAGATGCAATACACCCAAAACTCTGAAAGAAACAGCAGAGCAACTTAGCACGGCATATGATAGAGGAGGTGAGTTAGATGTAATATATCTTGACTTCATGAAAGCATTTAACACGTTTCTACATAAAACGCTCATTGGCAAACTTAGATCGTATGGTATGTCTGCAAAGATAGTCAGATGGGTAACATCATTTCTGTTAAATAGAAGACAGCTAGTGTCGGTTAAAGGACAGTTTTCAGCATGGGCCGATGTCCTTATTGGGATTCCCCTAAGGGAGTGTTCTAGGACCAATTTTATTTGTCCTGTACATAAATGATCTCTCTGACAACGTTATCTCTGAAGTGTTTATGTTTGCAGACGACACAAAGATGTTTCGAGAAATAAGATCAAATGAAGATATACAAACTCTACAAAAGGATCTAAATAACTTACAAGCAGAAGAGGGTTTCTATCAAACAAGAGGGCATAGCTATATGCTGCCAAGAAACCATAACAAGACCCGACTGAGACAACACTACTTCAGGGAAAGGATAACATGTTCCCGGAACAGCTTGCCTGATAAAGTAGTGGACGCTCATAGTATACAATCTTTTGAGAAGAGACTAGATAAACACTGCTTGCATAAAACTACTTTTACATATTTGATGGCATATAATAGGACTGGAGTAATACAGAATCTCTGCACGCACACGCACGCACACACACACACACACACACACACACACACACACACACTACACACACACACAATTATAATGCACACAGCATAATAAATGTCTGTATCCATAGGTTCAAAACTCGAAGCGCAGCCGCTTCAACGTTGCTTTTTGCCCCAAAAGGAAGTCAGCGCTGTTTTGTCATGGCGGCTCAATCAAACACCACTGAGTGTTCGGTCTAGTTTTCTTTCAGGTCAATGCCTGACGACCTCAAAAGTATGATACAAAATACTTTACTAAACTTCGGTTGCAGCGACCTTTCAAACATACACCAACCAAAAATAAAGCTTGATTATTGTATACCACATGCCGCAAGCAAAACTTCAAACGTTCTAGGACACTAACCTTTGTCGCTGTGTCGTTAAACAACATTTATCCATTCATCCACCTGCGAGCAAAACCATTGTGCTAATAACCAGGGTTGGGAGGTTTTTTACACAGAAGTTATTAACACCGTTAATTAACGTCATGTAAAAAAACAAGTTTTAACAGTAAAACATTCAATTTAAATAAGATGCAGCTATAAAACAGTAAACTAATAACAACATATCTACACACATCTACTACAACATGACTGTAATACATACAATATGTATTACAGCAATTGAGTTAACAGACTAATCCACATTAAGATAACCCAATATCCAGTCTGGCATGTAAGTAATTACTACTTGTATATACTGTAGATAATATACTACTCTCAGAATAATCCTCTATCCAATGTTGACACATACACATATTATGATGTTTTTAAGATATGTATAAAGTATAATGTATAAAGGTCACAGAATTCCATATCGGAAAATGTTTTATATGTTGCTGTTGGAAATAAGAAATATGCAAAGTGCTAAAAATGGGGGTTGCTATGTACATTTGTAATCACTTTCAATTTTCTTTACGTACTGATCTCACAGTAAATCATATCCTCGAATTTGAGACGATATTTGCTGAAATTACTCATGGCATGCATAAACTTGTCATAGGAGAGGTGTATTGAGTTCCCAATACCAATGAACAACTCTCGACCAATAGATATGAAACCATTCTGAGCAAATTGTCAACTTTAAACGGGGATGTTATGATCGGATCCGATCAGAAATTCAATTACCTGGACATTGAGCGTCACGGAAACACTAGAAATATGTTGAATCTGTTCATAACAAATGGTTTCACTCCCACCATTACCAAAGCCACCAGAATTTGTCATTCTATATCGACTCTTATTGATAATATATACACGAAATCTAATCCAAATGAAAATATATCATCTGGTATTTTGATTGTAGATATCTCAGACCACCTGCCTGTCTTTGTGCTCCTGGGTAAGCTTACTCAAACCAAACGAATTCCGAAAGTAATAACCTATAGACCAATAGATGAAACTAAAATACAGAATATGGCAAACTACTTAGATAATTATAACTGGTCCTCTCTTGATGTTGAGAACGTTGATGATGCAAATGATTCATTTACAAACACTATTAATTATGCCTCGGATCGGTTTGCCCGGAATACAACTCTGAGAATCCCATATAGAAATATTATTAGAAAACACTGGATGACCCCGGCCCTATGAAGATCATCAATGACTAGAGAGAACATTTTAGAAAAAGTACAGGTAAACCCAAAGATAGCAAAGCATATATTAACTTAATTAAACAAAATTAACTAAGTTTAAAAATGATTCGAAAAGAACGTGGAAGATAATGAAGGAAATAATTGGGAAACAAAATGATAAGAGCAATATCTCGAAAGTGTTTAGAAGTGGAAATGATGTCATAAAAGATCCTAAAACTATTTCGAATATGTTCTGTAAAAATTTCTCCGAAATTGGACCAACATTTACCGAACGCATTCCTGCTCCTGAAAAATCGTATGATCATTACATGAAACATCCCCTTAGTAACCAATCATTCTTTATGTCGCCAACAGATCCCATTGAAATAACCCGCATCATAATGTCCCTTAAACCCAAGAATAGCTCTGGTCATGATGGCATAAGTTCGAAACTCCTCAAAACTCTGAATCAATCCATATGTATTCCTATATGTACAATAATACAAACAATCATTACAAACAGGTGACGTACCCAGGAGCATGAAGATTGCGAAGGTGATACCAATACACAAATTTAAAGACAAAATAAAAAATACTGGAAAAAATAGTTCATGAAAGGTTCTACAGTTTTTTATGCAAACAAGATACACTGTATGAAAACCAGTATGGAGTCCGACCGAAGCACAGCACCACTGATGCAGTAGCTAAATTTACGTCTCACGTAATGACCTCTATTGAAAATAAACATACTACCATGGCTGTATTCCTGGACCTTTCCAAGGCTTTCGACACTATAGATCATCAAATTCTTTTGAATAAACTTGACCATTATCGTGTACGAGGTATTGCCCTGGAATGGTTCAGAAATTACCTGTGCAATAGATCACATTTTGTGTCATACTCTGGCGCTCAATCCAGATGTCATGACGTTACCTGTGGTGATCCACAAAGTTCCGTATTGGGACCACTCTTGTTCATTATCTATACAAGCAATTTACCAAACTCGTTGTCTTACTCACAGTGTATATTATTTGCCGATGATACAACAATATATAACACCAATCAAAATGAAACTAACTTATGTACTGACATTGAAAATGATCTGAATGTTCAGGCCCAGTGGTTCTATGCGAACAAATTACCATTGAAGATAAAAAAAAACGAAAATTATTTTTCTTCCGAAACATAGGGTAACAGACGGAGACGTACGTATTTCCATGAAGCTGGGTGGTCATCACATCACTAGGGTCAGTAGTGTAAATTTTCTTGGTGTATATATATATATATATATATATATATATATATATATATATATATATATATATATATTTATATGATAAATATTTAATGGGTCCAATCATGTAGTGAAGAGAATATCTAGTGGTTCATATGCCACAAATTCTGCCAGAAGATTCCTGTCAACAGATAATCTTAGATTACTGTACCACAGCCTTGTTCATTCACATTTATCCTACGGCACCATACTATGGGGAGCTGGATATCAATATAAGTTACATAAGTTAGAAATAATTAAAAAACGATGCATACGAAATGTTTTCAATGTTTCCTACAATGAACACACAAGTCCATTGTTCAGGAAATTAGCAATGGCGATCATGCCCAAAACAACTTGGTCCGACATTGCAAAGAAATTGGAATCTTGTTTGGCTGATATCAGTACTGAGATGAGTGCAAACATGCTTAAACGAGGAAAAGACAGAGCTCATTATTTTTAACCCAAAACATCAGGTTAGGATAAATGAGGAATTACGGCTTCAGGTAGGTAATAATACTGTTTTACTTAGGAGTATATTTTGATACATCCATGACCATGGAGAGGCAAGTAAATGCAATATCCAAAGCCTGTTATTACCAAATTCGTAATATTGGTCATATCAGGCGGTACGTCACATTGGATGCTTGCAAAACACTGGCAAACGCCCTGATAACTTCTCGGCTAGATTCCTGTATGGTCTTCCAAGCACACTGATGACACGGCTACAGAAAGTACAGAATTCATCTGCCAGGTTAGTCACTTGCACTCATAAAAGAGAACATATAACACCAGTCTTGAACTCCCTGCATTGGCTGCCGGTTATATATAGGTCGCAGTACAAGATTTTGATGTACACTTTTAATGCACTTCAAGGGACTGCCCCTCAGTACTTAGAGGAACTTCTCGTACCGTATCAGCCGACAAGGTTTCTATGGTCTGAGTCTGGAACATTCTTAGCCGTACCAACAACACGTGGAGTGACATATGGTAATAGATGTTTCAGAAAGGCTGCTGCAACCTTATGATACCTTCAAAAAGAAGATAAAAACTAATCGTTTCAGCTTTTCCTAGCTGAATATATCATGTATTTGGCTGGAAAGAATTATGCATTTTTAAAGATGTAAATCTGTTACACCCATAGAATTATTTAATGTCAAGCGCCTTAGAGTAACCTTCTTACAGGTTATATAGGGCGCTATAGGGCGCTATATAAAGTTTGTATATTATTAATAAAACGAAGGGATTATCATTTTACTCGGAAAACTTTCATATTTGAATCAGCCAACTCTTCAAATCGTGATTTTAATGTACTACCAACCTGTATTATCGCTCAACTGCCACGATTCGTCTTTATACAATCTTTATAGCTGATTTTACCTTAGTTATATTATTAGTTATATCATATAGGTACTAGATTGTTGACAATATAACACTATTATATGATGTACTCAGAGATTTCATTTTCTCAATTTCAAAACACATCCGTCGACTTGGCTATGTGGAAAGGTGTTGAACTTATGTCTAACAATCAGGTAACATCGCAACCACCTAATTTGAAAGAGCGCACCTGCTGGGATGTGACCACACTAATCAATAATGAACACTCCACGAATAAATCGAAAATATTATTGAGCTCCCCAACTTAGCCAGCGTATATCCCGATACTACCCCTGGTGGCCGTTTTACTAAGGTACTTAAGATATCCTAAGTTATCATCTATCCTAAATTTCATCCTAAAATACATCCTAACCCACTTAGGATGAATTTGCGTTTTATTGGCAATTTATTTTAAGTATTCATCATAAAAGTAAGATGATAATTGAGATCTTCTAAGTCCAATCACATGTCACTTCAAAATGGCGATGGTTGTGAGAAGGCCGCGTCCTCGGCAGAGGCAACGAACAATTCTTAACTAATCCATAAAAATGAAAACCTGACAGGACTTGATGGCTGTGTGGTTGAGTAACGCTTTGCGTCATTAATGGCAGCATATGTTGTATGCTCCCTTGGGAGCTTAGGTATGCGTTGGGTAGATACAGGTCTGAGTCAGGGATAATAATATTGTACAGCGCCTTAGAACAGGGTTACCTGGTTCTGGCGCTATATAAACATGCATTAATATATACAGGTACGTTTTAATTGACATTTTTATAAATCATTATTCTCATCAGATGTTGATGCAATAAAAAATAAAACTGTATATAATATATATATATATATATATATATATATATATATATATATATATATATATATATATATATGGTTCTCTAATTCATGATAGTAAAGTGTTCCAGATTCTAGGGTTATAGGACGAGTAACACTGATTTAAACCGAGAACAATAGTTCCATATCCTTTAAGATCAGACATGTTGCCTCTGAAATAAGTTTTCATGCTGAAGAATGGCATATATTATCATATAACTTCACTTCGTTGTCGTCCCTGTATGTAAAATGTTATGTGTCTTTTTTTAGTATGATTACACAACATGTTAATAACTTTCATTAAAAACGTGGGTGTTATTTGCTTTGATTTCTTGACTCAAGTGCCTGTCATACATGACAAGGAATGTAATTAACAAAGACGATGAAAGTTAACATCTGCTGTCACCAAGTTGTTAGAACAACAAAAGGCTTAAGATCTACCAAACACGGCAAAAGGGAATACCCACTACCATTTGGAAAGAGCGCAACAACATCTTGCGCCTCGTATCCAAAAGGTTGAAGGAAATTGCGGATGTCGTAAGATGTTCCGTGCAGCAAAGCAGCTCCGCTCAACAAAACCCACACCGTCCATCATTGTCCAAGACATCGATGGCAACCTCATGGGAGCGGACAAAGGCAAAGCAAGAGCCACCAAAGATTCGTTCCAGCAGCAGTTTACTGACCAACATGAGGAACCGCTGCAGATGTCTGAGGGCACCCAACGGGCCCTCCAGACCCCTATAATTGAGGAGGAAGTTAAGACCGCCATCAGCGTACTCTAAAATGGTCGTGCCGCAGGTCCAGACGACATAACAACGAGCTCTTCAAGCATTCAAAAAATATTGTCTCCCGCCCCCTGGCCATAATCATCAACTCATCGTTTGAACACCACGTACCCATAGAGACACTAGGAGAAGGAACACTTATTATGCTGTCCAAACCAAAGAAATCCCCCGGTCCACCAGCCAACATCCGGCCGATAGTCCTGCTGGAAAGCATAAGAAAACTTCTGTCCATAATCATTCGACAAGATAGACTGCTTCACCGAACCCTCTACCAAAGTGGTTTCAAAAGAGGCAGGAGCTGCGCAGACATTGTATAGGCACAACGTATGCTGATCTCAGTGGTGATGACAAGGAAATGGGACTTCCACAAGATGGGCATTGATTTGTCGCGAGCCTTTGATATCATCAAGCGGAAACGCATTCTAGATGTCCTACTACAAGCAAGCTGCAACGATGATGAACTAAAACTAGTAAGAACATTGTTAGCAGGGACGAAGCTAAGGGTCCGCGTGAAAAACGAGCTGTCCGACTCATTCGATACCTCAACAGGACCTCCCCAAGGCGGCAGCCACTCGGCAGTGATTTTCACCTCGTTGCTGCACTCTCATCCGTCCGAGAAACCTCCAATAATCCACCAGTCTCCAGCCTAGGTCTGCCACTAGGAATGGAATACGCAGACGATGCTGACCTCCTGGACGAAGAAAAGAAACCACTGGACCTTCTCTAGTCTGTAGCTGCAGAGAAACTGAAACTATACAATCTATTCACGAAGACAGAGTTTAGTCATATATACCTTGTAGAAACCACGAAGATAGATTCACATGGAAATGAGAGCTGGCGCATGAACAAGACCCTAGGATCCTTAATGTGCAGCACAACAGACATCACATCCCGCTGCATACAAGGCAACGTAACATTCCATTCGTTACGGAAACGCTGGAGTCGGCGGACCAAGATCCCGATGAAGACAAGACTCCGTCTCTACAATGCATACTGCGTATCAATCATGCTCTACAACTGCAACAGCTGGGCAGTACCGAAAGCCATGCTTAGCAAGCTGGATGCAAACCACCTCAGACACCTCCGTACCATCACAGGTCACTGCTGGGAAAAAAACCTTGTCGGCAACCAGGCACTGTACAAACTGTGCAATGAAGAACCCCTCTCCTCAAAGGTCGCAAAGCAGAGATGGTCAATGCTAGCCCATGTCCTACTCATGGATCCTGACGCGCCACAAATCACAAATAGGAAGGCACTGTACCAACCTGCTGGGAACTCTCACTTTGTACCACACTCATAATGGTTTATGAACGATGTATGTCTATCTGAGAGTGGTTATGTAAAATATATTGGTATAGATTTATCATTTGTTAAACCGATAATCATATCGATAACCGTATCATATCGTGCAGAAATGTTTATTACTCTTTACGGGATATAGGCTTGTGTAAGAATGTTATGAGTGTTGGTGTTACTATTTATTTATCCAATACGGATAGACGACCCGTACTTGTCTATGGGTACAATGTGTGAATGTTACTAAACAAGCGTTATTGGCTTTTCAAGTTACTGAAATCCGCGATAGCTCTGCATAAATTTGGTAGAAATACTCCATTATTAAATGCGTTAAGAATACATAAAATTGAAACGTACTTAGATATTTGGCGTCTGGAATTATTATAGTCTGTGCTCCATGTTCAGTCTAGAGCAACATCATTTTATACACATTTAATGAATTTGGATGTGTATGGTAGTAATCTTGATGCTAAATGTAACAGTCTCATTTCTAGAGCTAGTAATAATAGTGTATTAACCGTGATATATCATTTGTTAAACATATTATAGATACAAAATATTCATCACTACAGCCGTCTCAGTTAAAAAGATGCTTCCCTGTTAATGATAATTTGTATGATTCTGTTCGTTTTATTGAGTTTTAATCATTACGATCGAACGATGATTAACATGATGTTGATACCATTTTACATGGTTGATTTGTTGATGATTTATTTTTTAGATAAGTATTTTTAATGACTGTCAATGTATATCTATGTTTTCTATGTTTTTTGTAACATACTTTTGTGGATTTGTATTGATAACGCATTTTTGTTTAAATGATTTTTCTATAACTACGGCGTAATGAGCATAATGGTGCAAAGCCCGGCTCGTGTGTTTATATGACGAGTTGTACTCAGATATGATCGACTTAGCATTGAAACGATAATTTAATGATAAAATAAAGATGTAAGAATTTGGGTTTATATCAAAACATATTTCTACATTTAATTAAACGTTCAAATTTTGGGTATGACAGAAAATAGTCCGGGTTACTCTAACTGTGGACTTCTAACCCAGTTTACTATTATAATTCTGACACGTTTGTTGTGACTTGTAAGAATTATAATTTAAAACCGGGTTAGAGTTATACGGTTAAGATTACTCTATGCAGTAAAATGCCTCCATGCGTTCAAGCCTCAACGATGACCAACGTCTGTATTGCGGTCACATTATATGGTCCCTGTCATCTTCCCATATATCACAATGCCAATAACGGTGTGTATAGCGGTCATGCCTCTTTCTGTATGATAGCCAACAGTTGTTGGACATAATACGACTTTGAACCCTCATTTATAACCAATTAACATCCAAGTCGATTGGTAGCAGTCAATCATCATTCAGCAAACAAAATCAATTCTTTTTTGTGCTCTTTGATTATCTCATAAGTTGTTACTAATTACAAATATAAGACAAAGAAACTAGGTCGATCTCATTTTATATTCATGATGTTTGATTAGTTGATTTGAATCACACGTTTGAATTTCAGTGAAACTGCTAAGATTGCAAATATTATATCCTTGAAAGTGACAAAATGACAAGTGTTATTTTGTATTACGACCAGTCCTCAAATACTTGATGCCAAACTGTGACCGTAATACAGGTGTCTTACTGTATATGGTATTAGAGTGATGATATTTTACAGGTGTCTTACTGTATATGGTATTAGAGTGATGATATTTTACAGGTATCTTACTGTATATGGTATTAGAGTGATGATATTTTACAGGTGTCTTACTGTATGTGGTATTAGAGTGATGATGTTTTACAGGTGTCTTACTGTATATGGTATTAGAGTGATGATATTTTACAGGTATCTTACTGTATATGGTATTAGAGTGACGATGTTATACAGGTGTCTTACTGTATATGGTATTAGAGTGATGATGTTTTACAGGTATCTTACTGTATATGGTATTAGAGTGATGATGTTTTACAGGTATCTTACTGTATATGGTATTAGAGTGATGATATTTTACAGGTATCTTACTGTATATGGTATTAGAGTGACGATGTAAATTTACAAGGTTTTGGTTTTACTATCTTACTGTATATGGTATTAGAGTGACGATGTAATACAGGTGTCTTACAGTATATGGTATTAGAGTGACGATGTAATACAGGTATCTTACTGTATATGGTATTAGAGTGACGATGTAATACAGGTGTCTTACTATATATAGTATTAGAGTGATGATATTTTACAGGTATCTTACTGTATATGGTATTAGAGTGACGATGTAATACAGGTGTCTTACTGTATATGGTATTAGAGTGACGATGTAATACAGGTGTCTTACTGTATATGGTATTAGAGTGACGATGTAATACAGGTGTCTTACTATATATAGTATTAGAGTGATGATATTTTACAGGTATCTTACTGTATATGGTATTAGAGTGACGATGTAATACAGGTGTCTTACTGTATATGGTATTAGAGTGACGATGTTATACAGGTGTCTTACTGTATGTGGTATTAGAGTGACGATGTTATACAGGTGTCTTACTATATATAGTATTAGAGTGATGATATTTTACAGGTATCTTACTGTATATGGTATTAGAGTGACGATGTAATACAGGTATCTTACCAGAAAATATGGTTTTATTTAAGGGGTTTACGTTGGAAATCTTCTTATTTTGTATCTGGTATTAGTTTTGTCGATGTTCATCAGGTCCCCTTTTTCTGTATATGGTTTTTTAGAGTGACGATGTAATACAGGTGCCCTTACTATAAATAGTATTAGAGTATGATATTTTACAGGTATCTTACTGTATATGGAAATTAGAGTGACGATGTAATACAGTTTGTCTTACTGTTTAAATGGTATTAGATGACGATGTTTTTAAGTGTCTTACTGTATGTGGTATTAGAGTGACGATGTTATACAGGTGTCTTACTATATATAGTATTAGAGTGATGATATTTTACAGGTATCTTACTGTATATGGTATTAGAGTGACGATGTAATACAGGTATCTTACTGTATATGGTATTAGAGTGACGATGTAATACAGGTGTCTTACTATATATAGTATTAGAGTGATGATATTTTACAGGTATCTTACTGTATATGGTATTAGAGTGACGATGTAATACAGGTGTCTTACTGTATATGGTATTAGAGTGACGATGTAATACAGGTATCTTACTGTATATGGTATTAGAGTGACGATGTAATACAGGTGTCTTACTATATATAGTATTAGAGTGATGATATTTTACAGGTATCTTACTGTATATGGTATTAGAGTGACGATGTAATACAGGTGTCTTACTGTATGTGATATTAGAGTGACGATGTTATACAGGTGTCTTACTATATATGGTATTAGAGTGACGATGTTATACAGGTGTCTTACTATATATGGTATTAGAGTGACGATGTTATACAGGTGTCTTACTGTATATGGTATTAGAGTGACGATGTTATAATCTCTATGACCAAGAGAGATACTAAAAGGTTTTACTTTAAGGTTTCACGTTAGCGTATCTTCTTCATATTAGTCCATCTCAGCGTAGTTAGTGTCTGTCTGATGTTCATCTGAGTGTCTCCTGGGTGTTTCATGTCATCATCTCATTTCTCTAGGTGCTGTCCAGTCGGCCATATGTCACAATTATAAACAATATCAGGGATAGCTCCATCGTAGTAGGAAATAATAACGTAGACGATATAAAATATTGAAATTAATATTCTAATATCGTGAATAATAACGGAATAATTATGTAGTTGATGACTCTCTCAGTAAGACTCCTTGGTACTTATGACCTTTAATGTGTATAAATAACTGAAATTTTTATTAATATTTATGACATGAACGTCTGATAAAGGAAGTAGTGATTGAATGGGTGAATAAGTGAATTATTGAGTGAATGGGTGAGTGAGTGAGTGAATAAGTGAGTGAATGAGTGAATGCAAAAGTGCATGAGTGGGTGAATAAGTGGATGCATAAATGCACGAGTAAGTGCATAAGTGCATGCGTACGTGAGTGAGTGAGTGAATAAGTCAGTCAGTCGGTCAGTCAGTCAGTTAGTAGATCAGTGAATGAGTAAGTGGGGTAAGTCGATGAGTGAGTGAGTGAGTGAGTGAATGTGTGAGTGAGTGAGTGAGTGAGTGAGTGAGTGAGTGAGTGAGTGAGTGAGTGAGTGAGTGAGTGAGTGAGTGAGTGAGTGAGACTTAACGACACATCGGAACATGTTCTATCACAAATTTAATGATTGTATATTTAAAATGATAGAGATTATCTACAATGACAACAACGTGTTGATGATGAGCCATGTTAGAGCATACGATATGCAGTGACGTTTAAATAAGATGAGTTTGAGACAACATAAAATCAACAGATAAGACACACACCGCTATCAGACACCTGTTTTGTTTTATCAGTGTTTGAGTATGTCTAATAACTCCTGAAACAAACTTTGATAACAAACATTCTTACTGCTAAACACACCTTTATTTCGCTAAAAGACACAATATCAATAAGGAAGTTATTAGATTACGCAACATGACACTGAGCTTGGTGCTTCTCACTCTCAAGATATTAAATGGAGACTGCAATTTGACAACGAGTTTTACTATTGAATCGCTCTAACTGAATTTGTGTTTTGATATATATACACACACATATATATATATATATATATAGATATATAATAGAGAGAGAGAGAGAGAGGTGGGAGGTAGGAAGAGAGAATTTCTCTGCGATATTTTATAAACTGATCTACAAAAGACTATTTCTCGGTTAGTCGGTTCGTGAATTAATGTGTTATTAGATAAAACCGTCGACATGTATATTAGTATAGAGGTCAGCGGTGAAAACAAACATGTGTTTAACCTATCCTTAGTTGAAGATAATACCACATATATGACGTAGAGTAGAGTACAATGATTCATCAGAAACTGTGTAATTTAGGTTATAGTAGAGCGTTGTCATCTAACTTCTGCGAAGAGTTGGCCATTATTCAGAACAAAATTGTGATTTACCGTTTATTCATATCATCCAAGGACATACTTAAGCCAATTATTTTCATTTATCATCCAAAGTCCTAATCAGGAATATACACGATATATCAAAACTTTTGAATCACTCCAGGTTAATATATGGTCGATTTCGGTATAATCTTCATAAATCATGATGATTGGTTTATGGGTATTCCTCGAGCAGCTGAAAATTGATGCCGACTATTTCTTCTTGAGACACGACCGGAAGAAGCTGCCCGGCACAGCGCCCCCACACAAGTAACCGGTACAACACATATTGTTATGGAAACAGATTCCACCGATCTGACAATGGCTGTAATTTGACAATAACAAAAGAATAATTAACTTATTAGAGCAATAGTTTGTTACATTAATTATATGTATGTCTGTCTGTCTGTCTGTCTGTCTGTCTGTATGTCTGTCTGTCTGTCTGTCTGTCTGTCTATCTATCTATCTGTGTATCTATATAAATATCTATATATCTATCCGTCTATCAATATATATATATATATATATATATATATATATTCAGAAAGATTATTATTATTATTATTATTACTGAATGAAACTGGTCCTTCTTTACGTCTACTTTTTAACAGTTCTAGGTTAAACAGTCCAGATGCAAGTCAGGATTAAAAATTCCGATCTTTTAAGTATGTGATCAAAGGGAAAGCCATGCCCACTTGGACTTATTATCCTTTATTAGAACCAACTAAAACGATCACTGTGATAGGATATAGTCGAATTGCATGCCGTTTATCTGAGGCCGTACATTTTGTTAAGCCTGTGGTGAAGTGACTCGTGAAATAATTGTTTACACTGTGAAAGGCTACAGGCAAATACCACCACAGGGTGAATACTGTCATCTTCGCCTAAAATTATGCTCGGGTATAATATGACTGAACCTTTCACTTTGAGTGTAATGTTAATATTCGTATTCATAGAGTTTGCCGAGATTCTGTTGAAAAGGCTTCTCGGTCGGCTTTATTAAGAAGTTCAGATTACACAGTAGTCCTGGAACTAGTCTGAACTTCTTTAAATCTGATCGAGCCTCCTACCATGGACATCACGTGGAACAACGCCATATCTAAATAGGAAGCAGTTAACGATGAGTCCAATTGGTGATAGGATGATATCATTCATTTGTTAAGTGGATATTTGACTCAGACCACAGGCTTATTGCGGAGAGCTTTTCTTATAGCATAAACGCTGTCCTGATGAAAATGGATGAAATCTTCGTGGAAATGAATACCGGTCTGGGGTCGGTTTTAAACTGTCCTTCGTCGTGTCTAAATAGAGGCGTTTCATCTTCGGTTATATTTTGAGTATTAACGGCGCAAAAAAGTTAGTGGGCTAAAGCAAAAATATTGGATTGTTTCTAAACTATTTAAGTTAAGTTTAAGTTCATTGGAAGAAAAAAACAATCGCATTGTTGAGATGTCATTCTATAAAGAGAAAACTATATCTCTTGACCATTTATTTTTGTACATTACATGGACAACATATGCTAGACAATGTTATGCCAAAATCGCGGTAATGAATTATTATTCAAATATAATAATAATGGCCGAAATGGCAATTATTTTACTTGGATTGGGTACCTCAAATGAGGGAGACGCGTATGGTCTGTAATTAACTGCTTCGCCACGAGGATTAATTCTAATCAAATACAGAATTTACTATAAATGATATATTCGACCGAGCAAACCTTGCCAGTTGCCTGGTTGGATGAAAAACTTCTCCTAATCTAGTGCCCGCACAGCATGACCATAACCATGGGTAAATAGTCCCACGCTCTACCCCTGAAGCCATAGATGCGGTCTCTATATTCAAATAAATACTAGTACAGACGCTATTAAACTATTATTATTATTATTAATTGTATGTTGCATAATCTAGATATAATTATAAAAAAAAAAATTATCATTAATATTGGCAGAATGAACTTGTTGGAACTGGCATGATCTTTTAAATCGTTTAAAAACACGTGGTTTCTTGAAAAAAATTGTGATTGTTTGTCATTTGGTATGATGTATGGAACCGTGGCAGATAATAATTGAAATTACTTTTCTTTCATTAAAACGAACAGGCAGAAATACCGATTTTATAATTTACCGGAAAATGCTTTGTTAAAAGATCGATTTTATTTTTGTTATGTTTTATGACAAAGTGGGTGAAATATAACAGATTGTTTTCAGTTTAATTATACATAGCTTATTCTGTGGGTATTTGGAAAAAAAAACACAGGCCCACAACACTGTATATTGACCTTTAAATATATTTACAGTTGGACAAAAATATTCTAACCAATTTCTAACCATGTAATAAGATGGTGTTTCTTAAAGTGAGGCGGATGACTGAGCTACCTATATAGCTCTTTTATTTTTAATTTATTATTAGTATAATTATTATTATTATTATTATTATTATTATTATTATTGTTATTGTTGTTGCTGTTGAAAACCTGCCGTGATTTATTAGCCCGAGTTTTCGGATGATATACACCTTGCGTTACTATAAACAGATAACTAGCTTAAAATAGCTGCACAATTTAGCCACAAGTTTACTTAGTTCGTGACTTATGCAGCGATGAGGCACACTCTGAGTGTATGTCTCTCTCATGTAAGAGGTCATTAGTAAATGCAAGTCTTAGAACTCCTATCGTCAAAATTAACCACCGTAAGTGCCGTCAGTGATCGTGTCAATGAGTAAATGAGTGCTTCGTTTAGACTCATCACCTGAGACACCTAAGCATTTTTATGCCAAACATGGTATTCGAACGATGGCCATGAATTCAACGTCACATTGCTTATTTGGCTGCACAATGTGAGCACCTTATTGACCTCAAGTAAAAATGCAAGTAAATGAAGGAACATTTATGTATTCTGCCTAAATTATATTTTGATTTGGTGCGGGTGTACAGGTAATAATTCGTGGCTTGTTAATACAAGTACATCAGACATTTATTGCAAATTAACCTGGAAATCGAGACTATTTCCCCATAAACAGTAAATTAATTTATCGCAAACAAACAAGTGTAAGCCATTCTTACCTCCTTTCTCCACGAAACCACAATCTTTTCGCTATATCATTTAGGTGTGATGGAACTTGACGGGTCATTGTGCGTCCTGAAAATCCGAAAAAAATGCACGTGTGTGTGTGTGTTTGTGTGTGTGTTGTGTGTGTGTGTGTGTGTGTGTGTGTGCGCGCGTGCGTGTGTGTATTTCTGCATATAAAAAGATTCAGCTTGATGACGTATTCCAAAATTGGACAGTCAAAATATCAGTAATACTTACCTGTTGTTACCTGTCCACTTTGTATCTGTTTGGTCATCATCATCCACAGATATAACACGACAAATAAACAGATAAGACGTCCGCTTTGATCTTTCATCTCTCTCGTTCGTTATCAACGCTTAAAAATAAACAACGTCTACGTCGTTCAAGGTGATGACGTGTTAGACGTCAGTATCCAGACGGAGACTGGCCAGTCCTAAACTTGTTCTATACTTCTCCTGATCTTGTCCTCTTCTTGCTACAAATCTCTCCTTGACCTGCCCCAATTTCTATCGTATAACTGTCCTATAATTGTTATCCACCTTTCCTATGATTGTCCTTGATCTATATTGTCCCGTCGATTACCTATCAAAAGCTCTCTCGTTACTTTTTCGTTGTTGCTAAAAATGTAATATATATATATATATATATATATATATATATATATATAAAGTATCCATGCGCACATATATGCATACACAGTTGGATAGTTTGACCTTTTGGCAATGATAAACAAATTAATTTGTTTCCTGAATTAGGTATAAACATTTACACTTTCGTTGGGGGTCTTATGAAGTAAACCTGATACCTGAAATATCAATCATCACAAACAGTATAATCGCGGTAACAATATACACCCAGACCTGCTCACCTGGCGCTAATCTGACAACTAACCAACTATGGAACCGGTCCATCAATTAATAGCTCAAACGCACGTCTATCTACATCTACCGGACTGCTAGCTTTATACTGGATCACTTCCCCCAATTATGATACACGCCCCCGCAATTTCTTGGCGTTGATATGGGCGATAAACACACGCTAAGCTGATTCTGGGGTCAGAATTCCCTAGGCGTCGCCCTCATCCAGCCAATGGTCTGTGGTCATTGTCTAATGTAGTGTGTTAATATTAGGACGCACTGATTATCTCGGAATAGTGGCGTATCCAGGTTATCGGATGTATTTGAGCAGTTTGTGTGTACATATACTTTACCAAATGGGGCTCGAGTTATCCATCACGTGACTATGAAGCCTCGTTATGGAATGGGCAGTAAGACTGGCATCCGATCCATGATTTCTTTTTAAAAGTCAACTGTGTGCTCATGTGTACGTGTGTACACACACATACACACGCAAGTACACACGCGTACGTACACACGCACGCATCCACACACACACACACACACACACACACACCATTCAGTGATTGTTTATTATTAATCACCAAATGTAATGAACACACACACACACACACACACACACATATATATATATATATTATCTAGTGTTTGATAACATCACGTGTATTGAATTTGAACCTTAACTCGCAATATTTAATAAAGGAAGACGTGTATATGTCTGAATCACAAGTTCATCTTAAGTAACACAATTCTCATAAGAATAATTACTATTAAAATACTTATAATTAATCAAATTTATAAAATTACTTAAAACTGCTCTTTCTTATGTATTCATGTGCGGGTTTTTCCCAAGTTACCTCAGGCCGCCTCATATAATAAACGGACACAAGATTGATTTAATTAATATCTTCTGGACATTACCGTCACTTTGGTTGTGATTTCAAGGTCTCCTTTCAGAGTATAAATACGTGTAGTATCAATTTCTCTCTCTCTGTGTGTCTCTCTCAGTGTGTGTGTGGGTGGGTGCGTGTGCTTGCGTGCATATGTGTGCGTGTGTGTGCGTGCGTACGTGTATGTATATATATATATATATATATATATATATATGTGTGTGTGTGTGTATGTGTGTGTGCGCGCGCGCGCGCGCGAAAATGTTTTGATACTTGTGATTACAACAATCAGTATGCACAAGACCTACTTCTATTAGAAAACTAAAATTTCTTATCATCTCGACGACCTAAACTGAAACTTAGATTGAGATTATCAATTTCTACAAACGATCATTCCTAATTATTGTAACATGAATTATTTATTGATTTGGATTTTTACGTTGTAGTAGAATAGATTTAGAATGAAAACAATGTTAAATAAATGTCGATTATCTCTTTGAAAATCCGAATGTACCAACTTGACCTCTAGGTTCGATGTTCGGGGTGTGATCATAGGTGTGAACAGTCGAAGTACATATACTATTACATAGGATATATGAACCAACACAATCATGAGGACAAAAGAGAACTTTATTGACATGTAGCTAACTACAAACCCCGCCAATAATAATAGCACATGTACGTACTACGTATAGGTGTTACTGATATATGTCAGTTGGTCATAAGGCCCTAAATGATGGAACTCATAACAGTGTATTCCCCATTACTATATTACGTAAAGAAAGTATACACGCAATAAACATTTCTCATGTTGATGACAATCTCTGATATGTTTATGTTTTACATTCAATGAAATTAAACACTTAAACATAGCGTCAACTTCTCGAAAACTCTGAATGAATAATAGGGTTCCAGTTGATTGGAGATTTTGATATGCGGCGCGGGATACACCTGTCATGATAACGGTTGGTGACCACCCCCCCCCCGCTCCTCCCCCCGATCCTGATACACGGAATCGCTTATACTGGATCAGCACTCGACGATCCCGAGGCCAGAGAATGATGATTGTTATTGGCCAGTCCATGGATTGTTTGATTTAAATCACAAATCGAAGTGAATTAAGCTAAAAAAAATTAGGTATGACTTTATGAAATATGATAACCAAATTACAAAATAAGATAATTAACGCAAGAAGAAATTAAAGCTGTACTTATGTTTGTGGGTATGTTAGATAAAGCTGCGATATCTCGTAGATTGAAAAACAATCTTTTCTAAAATAGTGATTTAATGGATTACTATTTAGAAATGATCTCGAGCATTTTGGGACGATTAAATAGTTGTTGTTTATTTATTAAAGATAAGAAGAAGAACAACTATTTCGGTTAATAGAATAATGTTTACGTTTGACAAAAAAAACAAACATCAAAGTTAATAATAAACATATACTACGATGCGAAGAAAACAATCGATAAATGATATTTATTATTGGCTTCTAACTTCTAACCCAGTTTGAAAAATAATAATAATAATGATGATGATGATAATAATTCTATTATTTTACCACATTAGTTCAACACTCTATGAAATAAATCAAATCTCGATAATGGTGACGATACTAAATAATTGTAGAACTTCTAAAACAAAATATTTTACTTTTCAAAGTCTAAGAATAAATATTAAATTTGTATCGATTTTTCAATGGATGACGCAGAAACAATTCCTAACTTGTCACAATTGATGTTGATGAGTTATCAGTGAATGAGTAAACAGAAATAAGAGTCATGATCACAAATGAAAACACATGAAGAAAGCAAGTTTAATGTAAAATATGATAGTTTTGTTTTTAATTTGAAATGCAACGCCTTATTTGTATCCAGATTTGAATAAAATATAAGAAGCCAACTCTAAATGAGTAACTCACTATTGTGTATGTGGATATTAGGATGGCGTAGTTCAACGTGACGATAGAATTACCAATCAAGATATTCAAATGTCGGAAAGGAGTTAATTTTCTAGAAGCCATTTATTATCTACGTTAAAATATCGGCATCGACCCTGTAATTTAACTGATTTAAATACAGAAGTGGTAGGTTGAAGTCTCTCTCAAGCAAGAGGTAATACACACTCAGACGGTGATGGGGAAGGTGGAAGATTGAGCTGCGCTGAGAACAGCACAAACAGACCAGTTGAAGACAAACACAACGTAAACACACACAACACTCGGATGGGGGGGGGGTATTTTGTTGGCGGTAAAAGATGAATCTTCAGGTGAGACTCATCCTGCTTTGAGTACAGTCAGTTGTTGAAGAAGTTAGCAGCCTCAGATGTACATATCATCCGTGACACAGTTCGGTCTCACAAAAAGATGGAAGAGTCGACATTCTACATGGTGATTTTCTGATATTAGTAGGATAACATTTGAGGATAAATCTTTTTGAAAATTAAACGGACGAATACAAAAACCAAACAATTGATTGACATTCTGAAATCAAATATTTCGACGCAGCATTACTAGAAAGCAGCATCCATAGACGTGATGACGTCTTAGATCTCCAGTGAAGATGATAATATTTTCAAAGATATGTGTCTCTCATCGTGTCTGATCATCTGATGATTATCATCAATAAACCAACTCGTAAACTATATATGTACATGTACGCCAGATTTATTCTCTAAATACAGAAAATATCAGTTGACTTAATGTATACATGTTTTACTTTTTGATGTGAAAGCCTCCCATCTTGTATTGGACTTGTGCGATTTTCTTGATCAGATGGTCAATCTTTAACATACTAGAGACGTCATTGATAAAGGAGACACCAAAAACATATCGAAATATCAGAACAACACAAACTGTAAAGATACATCAAATTTGTGTAACGTTAATGGACCAGAAGTCAGAAATAAAGGTGTCTCTGGAAAATGAGACAATAATAAAGAGACGGACTGCAGATATAATGAACACAGTATTTTATTATTACATACAAATTAAAGTTCCCTCCCAACAAATAGTAAATCAGATAAATATACGTTTCGTTGTTCTAATAACTTGCACACACGGACACACACATATACATGCACGCAAACGCACGCACGCGCACACATACATGCACGCACGCAGAGACACACACAAATACACACAGGCAGAGAGACACACAACCACATACATACATACATACACACACACACACAAGGCATATTATGCTGCGGTTGAGAAAGTTCCGTTTTCTATGCGTTCAAGAAAAGTTGATCTAGAGCTGTATATTCCATGTACTATTTGCGTCTTTGGAGGCACGCCGTTTAGGTGTCTGGCCTGGTTATCCAGCATTTAAATGACTGTAGCAGATACAGTACGCTTCTTAAAGCATTATAAGTACTCCTGACTCAGGAATAGAAACACTGCATCGCATCTCGAGCGGTGGCATTGGACACAGCTCGCGCGGTTGGTGGGTTTTATATAACAAGTTTACTTGTATATATAATTCACCTTGGTTGTATGTGGGAATAGAATTGTCTTTCCTAGGTCCAGTTATGGCATTCAAGATTATCTCTAATCTGCTTGTCATAAATAACATTTAAGAACTACAATAGTTAGAATAGCATAAATTAGGTCAGGTTTGAAAATGATAACATAGTTCAAACAGTATCGAAGCTATGACGCGCTAATACGGTCTGCTTCAGCGCAGATGTCAGTCTTTTAATAGCAATTAAGCTAAATAGTTTTAATAGTAGTCGCTTCGTGACGCCTGCCCGTTGTAAAAACTGATCTTTGAAGACGGTAACAATTGGGTTATATAGTTTATATAGTATTGCTTTGAAGAAAGATACAGCAATTGAAAAATAGCTATAAATAGGGCTGCTTAGATAATTAATCTAAACATTCTCACTACTGCCGTGATCTGACTTGGGTGTTTTACACCCAAACTCCACGGCTGTAGGTGATTCGTATTTTGATTTTACTTGGCGGCTTAGGGACTGGTGAGATATTACACATGTCTCAGCAAGAAAAGTCGCCACTCTGGATTCAGTCCCCTGAAGAAACGTCCAGAGTTTGAATTCACGGTTCGAGATTCTCTGTGCCTGTGCCTTATTATACACAGCTAAAACACACACACACACATTCTCTCTCTCTCTCTCTCTCTCTCTCTCTCTCTCTCTCGTTATAAGACATTCTATTAGAAGAAGAGTCCTGGATTTTCAAGATGAATATATTTATTCCTCCTACAGATATATAGACTAGATATGACAACCTCGTATTGTTCCTCCTACAGATACATAGATATGACAACCTCGTGTTGTTCCTCCTACAGATACATAGATATGACAACCTCACGTTGTTCCTCCTACAGATACATAGATATGACAACCTCGCGTTGTTCCTCCTACAGATACATGATATGACAACCTCGCGTTTCAAAAACTCTGGTCATCTAGTCAGATACTGACTGTTACGGGTATGTATGTCTTTTAATGAACGATTATGCGCTTGCTGGTACAGTCGTTATTGTTGTTGGTCGAGTCATAGTCCTTACTCATGATCCCGATATGCCGTAGGAAGGTTGGAGTTCGATTACAGGCCATGATACAATAGATCGGGGGGACGTCTATGTTTGTTGTATTTGTTACAGACGGGGGGGGGGGTCATTTACATGCGCATGTTCATAATCACATTGACCTGGCAGTGATGACATCGGAGAATACCAAAAACCAAAAACACTTAATGCCATCTTATACCATAAAGCTTCATAAACAGAAATGGGATATCTGGTTGGGAAGATTGCCAGAGAGTTCTGTTGCTATCGACTGTTCCCATTTAAACATGACAACAATCCCCTGGTGTAGTCTTTATGTCAACTGACACCGATGTTTGGACTGATGACATTAATCTGAGGTGGGGGATCTACGTGGGAAGGGCTTAAAATATTACTTCATGGAAAGTTCCTTTCGTCATAGGATGGAAGGCACGAAGAGGATTATTACAGTCCCCCCTCTCCCCCCCCCTCTCTCTCTCTCTCTCTATATATATATATATATGTGTGTGTGTGTGTGTGTGCGTGTGTCCTGTTTTTCCTTTCGGATTAAATATCCTTACAAGGCCCGCAGGAATTCCGTATTTTGCAACCAGAGAATGTAAATATAAGGACGGATCTATGAAAGCTGAATGTGTCTTGTGTGTGTCATGCTGCCAGCATTGCCATAAAATTCGATCACAGGCAATTTGCATTAAGAAGGCGTACTTGAGATAAAATACATACTCTATCTGTGTGACCAGTTTTGTAGTATGGAGATATATACGAATTCGCATTAAAATGAGAATAATAATAAATGTCTTCGTGAGGTAATCTGGAACACGGACAGTATGGGAAATAGCAATTATGACTACCGAAAGACAGTCACTTGGATTAAAAAACAAAAATTGAAGAAAACAAAGACGAAAATATATCATTAATATAGGTACGTTTAAAGATATTTCACTGGATAGATGTTTTCACACAACTCCAGTATCTGAAACAAGTGTTGCCGTCAACAGAAACGCCTGAAACAAAGGTTGTCGGTAATTACTTGACATCAATAATCGGACGGCATATCATCAGTACCAGTAGCATACGATTTTCATATTTTCGTCTTAAGTAATTACCTGTGCTTCAAACTCAGTTACGTTATTAGAAATTTGTCGAGTTGGGTACAATATCTCGAAATGCTCTATCTGTGTGACCATATCGCACGCATATACGAACTGAAAGATGGCACATATATGACGGATTCTATTGGATAAAGAGTGGGATGGCCAATTATTTGTCATCGTGTAGTTGATATATTTGGTCTGGGTCGGTTTGTCTGCGAGCCTAATAGCCAGAAGTTTGTTTCAAATTGAACACCGTCTGAAAGCATCGACCAACTCCCACCAGTAATCCCACGCAAACTACACACACAGAGAGAGAACGACACGCATTTAGCAAAGAGAAACTTAAGAAAGGCATCTCATCCCTTCCTCCCGATAGACTTCTAGAGCACTTCACCGAGCCACCGGTGTGAAAGACGGTTGGAGATCATATCCAAATTAAAGCCATTCTGAATATGGTCTAACCCCGTCTATATTTAGTCGAAAATGTATCAGGTTTTACAAAGCCACGTTAGCCATGTTCTAATATGTATTTAAAAGATCAATAACTAGTTATTACAGTTTCGACACACTTCCTTCCTCAAATCGATCACGACCGTGTGCTTTAAGTGGAGGTGGGAGTATTACTCAGACAACTGACGTCGAAGCCAGTAGGTTTTGTTTGTATCCAGAAGGCGTCATCTATTTTATAAAGTGAACTTTTCAAAGGTCGGCGTATTTGCTCCCGTATAAGGTCATCGCCGTAAGTATAGATAAATGTCAGTTCATCGATTGGTGTCAAGGTATTAATAAACTCGACTAATGTTCGTCTTTTTTCGGGAAGTTAACCAATTTTTGTCTCTCTTCTGGTTAGCTACTCGTGTAGGGAGGCTATTGAGCAGTTGGTGTAATGCACCTAAGTCACTGCTCCCCCCCCCCCCACACACACACATATATTTTCAGCCTCAGTTATTGATCACAGACGTTGTCGAGTCAAATATTTTGTTAACAGCGGCTAGACAACAAACACCATCTTGTCATATTATCACCAAGTCGATAAAGCTCGACCTTTTTGGTCATTTTGACAAGTGTTCCCACAAAAATTCAATTATTGTAAACATATATCACGTGACTTAAATCATAGTCAAATCTCGAGTCGGATTGGTAACTTTCCTAGCTACGTCACGAGAACAACCTCGAAAAACCAAGCGACCTTGAACAACGCGCAGCTTATAATAGACGCAGCTGCGCATTATAAATAAACGCCCACATACTTCATCTATACGAAGCATCGATGATCGACATCCAACTGAACTGAGCTCTTCGTTGTTTTCTAACAGTCTGCATCATAATATAATCAATTATTTCGCATGATCAGTCACCATTATTGAGACTAAACAATACACTCACTGACTAACTCACTATTTTGCCAAAAATGCGCAACCTAAGAATTCATATTTAGGTATGTGACAGTTGGCTTCAGCATGTGATATGCAGCAACAAATGTCTAAAGTGAAGTTTTATAGCCATGATTTGTTTTCTCCACCTGTAGATGTAGCCATTCGAAACTCAGTCGCAAAAGTTCCCGGACACGAAATTTACAGAGTGACATTATAATCCCAGATTTCGAAATGCCAGCCTATTTAAGAACGCCATGGCTTCGGCATTCAAATTGACTAATAATAATAATAACAATATGTCAAAGTTAGTTACAGTTGTATTAGCCATAATAATAATAATAATAATAATAATAATAATAATAATAATAATAATAATAATAATAATAATAATATAATGGCCGAAATGGCAAACGTTTGGTTTATTAATAATAAATTGAAAAGAATAGCAGGTACTTATGAAATTAAAATGTTGTATATCACAAAGATAAGCATTATGTATTGCATATTTGATACCTAATTTAATTGTTATAAATAAACAAATGTTAAAATATCAGGTGTTCTGACCGTAATAAGTTGTTCACCTTGGTTTTAAAATATTAGCTCGTTTTTTATCGATATTACACTATTCTAATCGGCAGATTTATGAAAATCGAATATGAAAGTTTTTTGAGTTATTTGATACCTAATTTAATTGTTATAAATAAACAAATGTTAAAATATCAGGTGTTCTGACCGTAATAAGTTGTTCACCTTGGTTTTAAAATATTAGCTCGTTTTTTATCGATATTACACTATTCTTATATCACCAGAAAATGTTTTTGACACGCTCCACTAAATTGATGAGTGAAATGATCTAATCCTGTTGATACATGATACAGGAGTAGTATGAATTATGATATACATGAAAACATAAGTATAAAAACTTAACTTATACTGATCTATAATTTGCCAATGAAAACTTCGTGTGGTTGCAGAAAAAGCGTAAATAGCGACAAATAATCAGTTCCAATACAGATCGAAATTGTCTGTGCTGCTGATGATGATGATGATGATGATTGGTGTTGTATGGCCACTTCTGTGCACATGATAGGCTAAATGACCTCCAAAGTTAATGAAGTGAAGTCAACGATGAAACACCCTTCAGATATGCCCACACCGAGATTTGAACTCAGGTGGTAGTGATCTGTGATCCAACGCGCTACCATGAATGAATTTAACTAAAGTGAAAATGTACGACGCTGTTTTCTTTCATAGAATACAAAACTGAAATAGAGAAAAACGACTGGTAATTTATAAAGTTGTTATTTGTGTACATTTCTAGAAGATCACAAACCTTTCTCACTTAGGGATGAGCACTTAATATGAGAAATTAAAATATGGTAAGAACTATCTTATTAGTAATTTACCTACAGGTATATATGTAGGTATGCTTCTATATTTATATAGTATATATGTTTGTGTGTATGTATGTCGGGGTATGTATGTATGTATGTATATATGTATATTCAGAAAGCTGAACTTACTATTGAAGTTCTGTTAGTAACATCGACAAATATAATATTTATGGCGAGTTATTGTCATTTTGTCATAAATATTCCGTCATCTTATTTCTATCGTTTTATATTATCCTACTATCATGGTGATGAAGATAGTGGTAGTGATGGTGATGATGATGATGGTGGTGATGGTGGTGGTCGTGATGATGATGATGGTGGTGATGATGATGATGATGATGGTGGTGGTGGTGGTGATGATGGTGATAATGGTGATGTTGGTGGTAGTGGTGATGGTGATGGCAGTAGTGGTGATAGTGGTGATGGTAGTCGTAGTGGTGGTGATGGTGGTGATGGTGATGATGATGGTGATGGTGATGGTGATGGTGATGATAATGGTGATGATGGTGATAGTGGTGATGATGGTGATAGTGGTGATGGTGGTGGTAGTACTTGTGATAGTGGTGATGGTAGTCGTAGTGGTGGTGATGGTGGTGGTGATGATGATGATGATGATGATGATGATGGTGAAATGGTGATGATGGTGGTAGTGGTGATGATGGTGGTAGTAGTGGCGATAGTGGTGATGGTAGTCGTAGTGGTGGTGATGGTGGTGGTGGTGGTGATGATGATGATGGTGATGATGATGATGATGATGATGGTGATTATGCTGATGATGGTGATGATGATATACATTAGTTACTATAACACTATAGTAAATCGAGTGTTTCATTCAGTCAGATAACTCAATACGGTATTCTTCCTCTAATATTTCTAAATGATAAATGTATATATAATAGTTCCTCGTGAGGAAGTAATTAATTACAAACTACTTGTGTATTCTTTGAGGTAACTAGCCACGTTAATAGCTGCTACTCAAGCCATTATTATTTTTATTTTATTTTATTATTATTGTTATTGTTGTTGTTGTTGTGGTGGTGGTGGTGGTGGTGGTGGTTGGGGGTTGTTGGGTTGGGTTGGGTTTGGTGGTGGTGGTGGTGGTGGTGGTGGTGGTGGTGGTGATGGTGGTCGTCGTCGTCGTCATAATCGGTCATGTCATCACCATCGCATCTGGCTTGGTAGTCCAGTGGTTAGAACAGTACGCAACAAACATTCAGGTTGTGAGTTCAAATCCGCCTTATTCCCGTGTTTCTGAGATGTTCCCCTGGGAGTTGCCTTTCTGCTAATATGACAGGTGTGACCAGCGTCAAAATTAATAAAAATCCGCGGGCGCGCGCGCACACACTCAAATATATACTTGGATATAAAGCTGCAGACAAAGTTATTTCTATATTGTAAGTAATTAGGTTACACTGATATAATTGTTGAATGTATAGCTATTATAATCCCGACGTGTCATTCGCAGTATCGGAGATATGCCTGAAATCCGTTATTCTCGACCATGGATCCAATAGAGCAAGTGGATAGGCGCTTTAATTTAGATCCCAACACACCTAACTGCATATACTTAGGGACGCTAAATTAGGCGTGGATGAACGTTCACTTAGTGATGAACGTGAAACATTTGAGGATTAGTTGTTAGGTTTGAGTAAATCATAGTATTTATTCAGGTTTTGAGACAATATTTCGTTCTAGTCCACTAATAATCCATTGTATAGTGTTGCTACTTAGGTTAGTTTAGTCATTTCGCTGCTTCCTTGTGTAGGTAGTGTTCGCAACAAGATTGTCACGTGTTCAACAAACTGTTATGTTGGTTGACGCGCGGAGAAAAAGGGATAACATTTCACTCTGATTAGACAACAACTTCTCCGACCCTGGACCTGTCGGATCTATGTTTGTCTGTACGGTTGATTTATGTAGGATGCATTTAGCTATTGGAATCCAGAATGAAGCTGAGGTCAGCATCTGTTTAAATGTTTCTTTTGAACGCTAACAATTTACTGCTGAATCTGATGTCAAAGTAGGTATATTATATATGTGTTAATTTATAATTTTACTCCACGCACATGTTGTTCAATGCGAGCTGTGGTGTCAAATGTTACCACATTGGCTGATGAATAGCCCCCCCCCCCTCTCTCTCTATCTATATATATATATATATATATATATATATATATATATATATATATATATGTGAATTTGTTTCCACACACACACACACACACACACATAATGCCCTGGTTAGAACTCTACACGACAACCTCCAGGTTTAGGTTCGAATCCAATTAATACATACAAGTTCACGTCTAAAATACATAAATAAATATAAGGTGTTCAGTAATAGATGAGTGATGGAGTAAATGTACCCTACGTGGATGGAAAGGAGAACATTTGTAATATCGTTTCTTGTTTTACTGCCGGACTTTTTTGCGCAATGGCCAAGCGCCCTGCAAAGATACTGCCACGAAGTGAGAGATGAAACAACCTTTGCAGATATAGCAAGGCGACGTTTTGAAATCTGGTGCTGAATGAGGTGCCCCGATAAAGGAAGAAAGATGGATGGTTATCTTCTAATCTCAGGCCGTCATAAGTAGAATCAAATTAGTATTCTTCTGGTTACGTTATGATTACTCTTATCACTTGAGATAATAATTACATGATGATTGATGAAAGAATTTTTTTTAATTTGATTACTTGACCTCTAACCCGTGTTGCATTAAGTGATAATATTGTTATTTTGTTTTGTAATACTGTGTCGAATATTATAATACTGCTACAGAGGTATCGATGAGCCACACGCCTTTAGTCTATATAATGCCTCTGCATTCAAGGCATGGGGTAATCGTAATCAATTATAATCGATTACATGATCTCAAATAATCATAATCAATTACATTGTAAATGTCACATCATATGTTGTGCGCTTCACCTCAAACTAAGACTACATAAAGCATTATAAACAAATTTTTATAATCGATAATCTAAATACTCTGTATTTGAATACGTCGACTATTTTGTCGACAATGCGAGCCTCAGATATACATATAAGCCCCAGAATTTAGGAGGGAAAGTCACAGAAAAAAAGATAACATTTATTAATATATGTTTAATTTATTGTAAAGGAACGTTCAGATCTTGTATGGTAAAGGTAGATAATGGCTTCATCTTGTGCATGGATATGTGACTGGTCATGCTTAGTTGTAATTAAAGGTGGATACTTAGTGATTAGGGTTTTCCTAGACCCAGTTTTCTTAATACGCAGAGATCTGTGACTTCATGTTAATAATTATTAAGATACCCAGGTTAAATTAGGTTTCAATATCTTCTCCAGTCAGAAACCAGATAAAAGATCAAGCTGGGAGAACCCGGGATTAACCAGGCCACATCTTCGCTCAGGCGATGAGTCACTGTTATGATATCATTCGGGCCCTTCTACCCTCTGCCAACGGTTGCAAACGCACCATACGTAACCAACGACGGACACAGCCTGTACCAAGTGTGCTACAAGATCTGGGTGATGATATTCTAGACGCATTCACGCAGACATTTGGTCCTAATCCAGAACAATTCTTAATCTACGACAATGGCCCAAATATAAATGACCGCCTACTCGTGTTCGCCAGCAAAGAAGAACTGAGACACCCTGCTTCTGCCGACACCGTCTACGTGAATGAAAACTTATCCATGGTACCAAAGGTCGTTAGGCAACTGTATGTCATCGGGATCCCCTTCGGTGACACAGCTAACACTACTGTGTACGCTCTCCTTCCGAACAATTAGAGTACGAACTCAGTAAGCAAATTATTGTGACTGACTTTAAAGATCCTGTACGGCGAGCTATCCTTGCTGTGATCGGCCGAGACCTTAACAGCAAGGGTTGCTTCTGCCATCTTACGCAAGCCACCTACACGACCGACGCCGAATTCCTCCTATATGTTGTGGCATGATAGATGGTCTCGCCTCCTTGCCAGTAGACGAAGTCGAAGAGGAAGTGGAACACCTTAAAGCTGTCATGTCACAAGACCCACAGATAAGTCGATGACTTACTCGTGTACTTTGATCGTACATATATATTTAAGTGGTTCTTTCCGAGAGTTTCAGCAGCCAGCAGACTGGCCCGGAGATCAGATCAGGTTATGCCGTGTTCGACCAATGCTCGCTCCAGACGTTCACGATGTCACCATGAACATAGTCCTCGTACCAACAACTTATGCGAAGGTTGGAACAATATGTTCTTCAACCTAGTTGGCTAGCTACCAGCCCTCAATCTGGCGGGTTAACGAATGGTTTCAACAGAACCAGGCAACAGTGAGCACGGTCATCCAGAAGGATGCTGTCGGAAACCCGCCTCAACGACATGTTCGTCATCGCTATGCACAGCTGCAAGAGCGATTTCAAATCCTGTGTCTTGATCGTATTGAGGATCGCAACACTCCGGCAGAATTTCTTCGTGGGATCAGCGGAAGCATCCGCCTAAACCACCAAAATTAATTGTGAAAAAACAAATGATAAGAAAGAACTGTAACAAAAATTTGTGGCAAAATGTACATGTATTGGTCAGTGTGTCAGAATTTATTACATTGGTTTTTTTGTTTGCTCAAGATTTTCATTCCAATAAAAAAATATAAATAAAATATATTGTATCGAACTTTATGATTTTTTTCTTCTGTGCCTGACTATTTTTCATGTGACTTTATTAGCAGGCGTATTTGTGAATGTTTTCCCGGTGACTGTTTTCCCGGTGACTTTCTTTCCGGTCACCTCAGTTTCGCTTTCACCGTATTTAACCAGATTAAAAAAATATCCCCGGGGGCCCGTAACTGTCCCGTAAAATATCTATCAGACCCTCAACCGCCTCGCTCCGCAAAGAAATCTTTTATTTAGACCCTACCTGATCCACGGGCTACGGCCCCCGCAACCCGCACGGGATTAGTCAGCCATTGAAGGGGTCTAGCACACAGGCACGATCTCGCAAGTTAAAAGGAGATAACTATAATCTTCTTCTGATCTCCTTCAGCAACCTGTTCCTCCGATTGCGGGGGGGGGGGGGCATGGTATTGCAATAAATACCCAAGCATCGCCATATCCTAGTTCAGGATCGATACGGCTTGAACTTCTATACCTCCCCACGTGTTACTGTGCTCGTGTAAACACTACTCAATCCCGAATGTTGACTGCCTGTCATTCTTCTAGATCCAGGTCAGACTTATAACAATGTGTATGAACTTTTAAATGCTAGAATCCGTCTCCTACAGTTCATGAACGTGTTACTTGCTCAGTGACCTTGACTGGCGGCGTCGTTATTTTTCATTAAATCAACTCTTTGGTGACCGATATCCTTTTCACGTGGTTCTAATAACAATGATTTGTATTGACATTATCAGGTATATCTTGCGAGTTATACATAAAATACGTGCTTTTTGTAGGTTAAAATGTCATAACAAGTTTGTGTTTACGCAGATCATGTGTCTGATTAATTATTCAGTAGACTATATACGCATGCTCCGTGTTGGTACACGGAGAGTGATGACGTTTCACACAGAATCGAGTAAAAACTATACCTAAACCGTTGACCTGAACACTGACCTAAACGGATTATTTTGATGACGTCATTACACAACTCTGCCCGAATGGAGTTGCCAAACGAACAGATCCGAATATTTATATTTATATACGCAATTGTATGTGCAATTAAGATTCAACGAATTGTGGCTTTAGCGTTTAATAACATCATAGTTCTGAATAACTTTAAATATTAAATGACTAGAATTAAGTTATTTTTAATAAGGAATAGACCGATTCAATTACACCTGGCGCCACCATGCGGCTGAATTTCACACTACGGTCTCGGGTTAGAAGTCTAAGAATCACTGTGTTGCATGGTGATTTACGCGTATAGTGGCCGATAAATGTCTTACCGAAAAGATGTATTTAGGCTATTTACCAGCTATATTTGGATTTTATTTATAGTCCATTAAGGATATGTGATCTCCAGATCATAATTTTGCATTTAATAGGAATGGCATAAACTTTATCCAATAGGTATATGTCAAAAAAACTAAGTAACGTTCAGCCAGATTTGCATGGCTGTCATTGTCCGGCCTGTCTAGTTCAAACTTATTTTTGTAGAATCTGACATGACAATGTGAATGAATAAAATCAATGATCACAGATTATAATTCAATGGGTGATTCCCATTACTGTAACATTGGTATTTATGCCTCATATTTTGTATTAAATGGGAACTGTTTAATTTTTTAATCAGCCATTCGTGCAATGTTTACTACATGTAAATGTCAATGGTAGTAATACTGTAATGTAATAACATTTTTTATTTAATAATATACAAGTGATACATATATGATTGGTTCCCAGGTACAAATAAAAATAATATTTCCTGAACTACATTAAATACATTTTTTAATCTTCATTAAAATCAATTTACATTCAGCTAAAAGTTTAATTTTAAAATCATTTATTTAATCCACTGAAACCCATGCTAAAAATCCCCTACCAGTCAACATAAATAACGAAGCCTGGAAAGATCGGTCAGCTCATTCATTGGGTTATATATATCCTGATAAATATTGTGATAATTAAATCCTTTCGAAAACACAATCATTCAGCTGAAATACTAGTCTCAGCATCCGTGTAATATGAAATAATTTTCTGATAGATTTCCAGTATTAACCGATAGTGAAAAGTCGCCATCCCCTGTTAACAGTGGGCGCCATAGCTGTTTCTAACCCGAGACGGCAGTTGGTAACCGATGCAACGCATTTCCCCCTAGATCGGTCTATTGTTTATTCATCCTCGGTTTTAACTCCGTCAATAATTTGTTCATATTGATCAGACTGGTTGCTGTATGATGGTAGAGTCCTCTGTTCTAATGATGAAGATGATGATTATTAATATTATTACTATTATTATTATTATTATTGATGTTTTACGGCCACTTTTGTGCACACGGTAGGCTAAATGGGTCGAGCGACCTCCAAAGGTAATGAAGCGGAGTCAAAGATGAAACAACCTTCAGATATGCCCGCGCCGAGATTCGAACACGGGCGGGGGGGGGGGATGGGGAGTAGATCATTTGTGGTCCAAAGGGGTTATCGGTTATAAATCCTCCAGCTTCGCTGTATATGGATCTCACACTACGGGACTACGTTCAAGTCGAGATCAAATTAAAGTGAAGCAGGCAAAGGAATAATATAATTTTGATTGCTCTGACAGTTGTTTCAGCGAAACATCAAGATATGTATTCGGTATACGATCGTTTGTAGCAGTACCATTTCTCAATGTTACCAATAAAATATGTATTAGCTAGAAGACAGCCTATTTAATGCCGATTGATTCCCATCAGTGAATCATCTGGATCATCTGAATATCCCACCTCGTCTACCCGAAGAATGCAGATGATCATAAAAAATAATTGTTTAGATCATTGTCTCGCAGTCGGTTGATAGAGAGACTATATGTCGATGAGATGTTTTTGTCAGAAAAGGAATGGCCTTATTGAACCAGCAGACGATGACGATGGCTATATGAACACTGATAATAATAATAATAATAATAATAATAATGTATATTTAATAAAGCGCCCTTACTAGCAGGAGCATTCAAAGGCGCTGTACAAATAATATGTAATATAATAATACCCCAAATAATGTCTGTAAAAACCCTGTAATGATTTAAAAGATAATAATTATTTATCTGTGAAAGCGACCTTAAATAGGTGTGTTTTTAGAAGAGACTTAAAATTTCCAAGAGACGACGCATTTCTAATATTTGCCGGCAACTTATTCCACAAAGTGGGGGCTGCAACACTAAATGCACAATCACCATATGACTTGAGCCGAGACACTGGCACCTGCAATAGTATCTGACTGGATGACCTGAGTTTTCGGGATGACTTTCTAATGGACACCAGTTAACACAGGTATTCTGGCGCCATATCATTAATAGATTTATAAGTTATTAACAGAATCTTAAAATGGATACGTTGTCTAACAGGTAGCCAATGTAGTTTTTGAAGAATTGGGGTGATATGATAATGACAAAATGGAGTCAACAACCTGTTAACCTCAGATATAAATCGTCTCTCAATTAAATGACATGGATCCTATACTCACTTCGGTTCTGTCACTTTTGAGACAGCAACGGTGATGATGATGATGATGATGATTGATGTTTGATCTTTTTCGGCTACTTTTGTGCACACGATGGGCTAATAAATGGGCCGAGCGACCTCCAAAGGTAATGAAGCGAAATCAAAGATGAAACGCCCTTCAGATATGCCGACGTCGAGATTCGAAGAAGGGTGGTAGTGATCCAAATAAAAGGTCACAATTGTGACTAGGAAAAGGGCCACAAAGTGAAACATGTTTTATTTAATAGAAACTTAGAGACAAATAAACAAATGAACACGGGCGAAATGAACATGAAAGCAGACGACCAAATGAACATGTCCTATGTATACAATATCTGATCGAATACATCTCGTCATTGGTATATTTTTATCACTACTCTCTGTCAACAATGTTCGCCCTTCAGGCTGATGTTCCAACTTAAAAAAACGACCGCCCCAACTACTGAACCTTATGAGTCCCCCCCCCATGGACATTGTTTGTCATAAAACATGAATTATTAAAATTGTTTTACATTAAACATTAGTAGACGTATTTTATTATATTCGGAATGGAGATTTTTCTGCCAAGATTTCTATTCATTTGTTTGGATCCTTAGTGTTTCTATTAGTATGTGTGTCTGTGCCTGCGTACTTGTGTGTGCGTGCGTGCGTGCGTGCGTGCACGTTTCTGTGCGCGAATTTGTGTATGTCTACATGTGTGCGTTAGTGTTCACCTGGGTATGTATGGACCAGTGTATGCCCGTGTGCATAGTTGTTTGTGCGTGCGTGTGCATGTGTGTATGTAACTGTGCATGCATGCATGCGTGCGTGCGTGTGTGTGTATGTGTGTGTGTGTTTTAGCTGTGTATTATAAGGCACAGAGAATCTCGAACCGTGAATTCAAACTCTGGACGTTTCTTGTGTGTGTGTGTGTGTGTGCGTAAACGTATGTTTATACTCGCGCATGTAGCTGTGTGTGCGTGTGCGAACGTGTATGTGATCTTTTTGTAACAGTGTTTCCAGTTAGTCGTTTTCCTACGAATATAAACCTGGACAAATCGGACCTTTGCTGTCTGTACTCAGGTACCTGCTGATCACTCACTCATTAAGAGATTACAAATTACCTTAAAAGCTCCACAAGACTGGATATAAAGCTAAATATCAATCTGACATATTTGAGACAAGACACTACGACTCATCCCCAGCAACAGATCATCAAATAGATCACACGATGATGCCCTATGATGATGATCGGGCTAGATGTCAGAATATCGTACACAGATCTACTCTACATATTATTAATAATAATTATCGTGTCTGTCAAAAGAACGCTAGTAGGGCATAGAAATTATTATCTCTCTTCTCTTGATGTTGATGTTTGATGAATACAAATTGAGCTAAAAAAACACTTAATATGCCTTAAATCCGAGGTTTCGTAATAAAAATAGAAGGTTCGTTTCGGTATGATATAAGTTTTACATGAACTACACCACGGGCCTGGGATATGATGAGTTCTGGGGAGAGGGGGGTTATAGGTTATACAGAATTACCACTTCATATGAGAGCATATAGGTCAAGGTCAACTCCAAAGATGGTACAACGGATACGGTGATTATGATAAGTACATGGCATCTTTTCTCAAGCCACTTATTCATTATAACTTTTAATGATATTTGGTAATATTGTACTCATAATTCTTTGTCCTAAAGATATAGCCGAGTAGACATTATATCACAATTCAACGGATATGATATTTAATGATGTATTCCTACGGCTAAATCCGCGTTTTAAGGCCACCTTTGTGCACACGGCACGCTAAATGTGTCAAGAGAACTCAAAAGTTAATGGGACGAAGTAGAAGATGAAACTCTCTTCAGCTACAATTAGGCCGGTATTTGAACCCACTGTGTGCTACAGGCATGTGGTCAATCCTGCTACCACTTAACTAGTACAGATTCCATGACTAAGTCCATGTTTTAGTCAAGTGTATATGTGTTTGGTCGAGTAGTGAAGGTTCTTCAGACTTTTTATTGACCTTATGCTTACAAACTGTTGTTCATTTTTGGACTGGCGCATATAATCATTGTTTTCCGTGTAAAGAATTGGAAATGAGATCCCTAGGTTAAAGAAGAAACCACTTATAATCAAATTATTTAAGCCATCTGTCCTTGTTCGGTCCCAGATTCATCCATCCCCCACCCTAACTTTTTGCTTCCCGTCGTATGTAACTGTTATTATTATTTCGCTTTTAGCAGATAAACAATCCATTTATGTTAATCTTCTCTGAGAAATTTAAATTGACTTTACGTGTTAATATTAAATTTTAATAATTAAATCCAATGCGCGTTGGGGCGCAGCACGAACAGATTGAATCACTACAGTCTGACACATCCAGTTGGTTAAATATCATGAATTTAGCCTAGAGAGACCTTTCGCCAGTAACCCATTTATACCAATCACTATCCCGCATACAGGACAATAGCTGATCCCAGCAAAACCCGATTCTGAGAAGTGTTAAAAGAAAAATTTAAGCAAAGCCAGCTTAATTAAATTAAAGTTTTACTAATGAATTAGTCATATAATAAAATAGTTTTAAAGAGAGTACCGAGCACATCGAGTTCTGGATTCCATAATGATACCATAATCTGTTATTAGCTTAGAAAACTCATTTCTGCCACTTCCTACTTATTACGATGCCTAAAATTGTGATTCAATATCTAGAAGATCGGTGTGCATTCAGCTTTGGGATTAGTTCTTTTGAAACAAGCATACAGGTGTCATTAAATTTAACATTTCTGCATGCAACTAAAGTCCACTTTATATCAGATAGAGGTTTTACGGCCACTTTTGTGCACAAAGTAGGCTAAATGGGCTGAAGTTAAATTTAAAAAAAAACCAAATGCCCTTCAGATGTAAATAGACTTAGTTTTGAACTCCGATGTTTGAAGTTTCTGGCCAACAACGCTACCACGTTTCTCCAACGAGACGTTCCACCCCATATATTTATATAAATGGAATGTCCATACCACTTCCCTTGAAACTGGATCCTGCGCGAGGGAAACAAACATTTATTGAAATTAAAACCATACGTTTTTGAAAACAAAATAAATGCTTCACCCGAATCTTCAACAAATACTTATTTTGAGAAAGTCTTGCCGAACAAGTTTTTACCGTTTATTCTCTACAATAACGACAAATTAAGAGAGGGGGCGTTAGGTGCTGGCTTCTTCCTTAGCAACTGGAATTATGGAACTACGGATGATCCCGTAATAAGTAATAAAGATCAACCACCCCAACCAATGGAACAAATGGTCACAATTACAGTTTGGTTGATTTGTTTCATTAAATTAACTAATTAATGAAAGCAAAATAATTATAAGCCATTTTTTTCGTATAAAAACATAATACTTATTACAAAATTACTCCCTCGTGGAAAGGGTATTCAAATGACTGAAATACTTATCGATGGGATACAATGATGACGAGGCATCAGAAATACATTACTGTACGTGCGTGCGTGTGTATGTGTGTGTGTGTGTGGCTTAGAGTTGTGTACATGGACAGGGACAAGAAAACCACCCGTGATTAATTCAATCTCTGGACGATTCATCATCTGACTGTAATCTGAGGTTCACCTTTTCGCGCCAGGATGTGTTATGTTTCAGAAGTCCAGGTACTATAATAACCACAATCTGACCTGACCCAGAAGAGGTGTACTTGGTGAAAAGAGGTCGTGTTTACATATTTATAAGTAACAAAGAAGCCGAGCATAGATTTAGACGTAGATACGCCATTGAAAGAGATGCATTATACATACAGTGATATTTGGCTTTGAGTTTGTGCAGGATGTTGTTTTCGTCTGTGCTACATTGTTCTGTATATAATCACCTAAAAAATCAATCGTCTGGTCGGAAACAAATAAACAAATTTATTCAAAACAGCATGCAATTTATAATTAGCACCTCATAATTTAGTGATTGTTTATTTCATCCGAATAAAAGATTGCTCGCATCAATATTGCATCTGTTTGTTTTCAGTTCTGTATAGGCCGCAACAGCCAGTCCGGTGGGGCGAGGGGGGGGTAGATGTCAAGATAACCTCATAGCCAAGGTTCTGCTGATTCTAGATAATGCAGTGTGTCAATAAAGGTTTATATTTTAAAAATTAACGTAACTTCAACCCCCCCCCACCCACCCTACACTCCCCATCTCCCCAAAAAGTGTCCTAACCTGCCACAAACATGGCGACTGGATGTTCATAACCATTTTATGCATCGTATTCTTTATTATGGTTAGCTCGATTGATTGGTTTTATTTATTGAAAATCATATATTTGCAACGATTATTATAGACATATCACCGTAGAATGTAAACACCACAAAGAAAAGTCTGACACGAAAAGTAAATGCTAATAGTAGCATTAAACCTATTTCCATAATGGACCTAATGATAAATGCTAAACGGTACAACGGAGCTAACTGGTTTAAAAAAATATAATTAATGATTACACTTGGATCTGTACTTTAATTAAGCACGTCAAGTTTTGACAGCTTACAGCAGGTCTTTATCATATATCTTCTCAGGTAGACAACTCGTTGTTTTCTACCTTCTTTCTGTGTTATGTGCCACCTGGCTGGTTCAGTTAATAACCAATCTACGTGTCAGTGGTTTCTCACGTACCGCATCATACGGATATGATGAGGGGGGAGGGGGGAAATATTTGTTCTTCTTTTTTATGCTATAAATTATTTAATAATTTTATCATATTTTTAAACGCCCGTAATCTAAACTCAGTCGCATTATAACCAAATGGTTAAGAGAAGGGCAGCGTATGCTCCCGCTAATATCGAACAGCGTTATCAAGTCGGCCCATTTACGTAATAATGTCCTCTTTATTTTATCTCCATCCCGCCATCATCATCAACTCGTGTTTACCCCGTAATATAACAACGCTACGAATGTCGGTCATACGAAATAGACTTGACTATCTGATCCCTGGATCGTGTAAAGCGCCCGGCGGCGCCTCACACACACACACACGCACACACACGCACACACACAGAGAGAGAGAGAGAGAGAGAGACTGACACACACAGAGAGGGTAATGGTAACCTCATTCTTATTTTATATTAATAATAATAATAATAATATGTGATATTTATATAGTATATATAGTGTATTTTAATTATAATATTTATTGCTGTGATTCTGATTTGTTATTTTTCAAAAATAATAATAAAGTATTGTATATTTAATAAAGCGTCCTTACTAGCAGCAGACATTCAAAGGCACTGTACAAATTATATGTAATATAATAATACCCCAAAAAATATAATTATTATTTATCTGTGAAAGCGACCTTGAACAGGTGTGTTTTAGAACAAATTCAAAATTTCAAGAGACGACGCATTTCTAATATCTGCCAGCAACCTATTCCACAAAGTGGGGGCTGCAACACTAAACGCACAATCACCATATGACTTGAGCCGAGACACTGCCACCTGCAATAGTATCTGACTGGATGACCTGAGTTTTCGGGATGACTTTCTAATTGACACCAGTTCACACAGGTATTCAGGTGCCATGTCATTAATAAGTTATTACTAAAATCTTGAAATGGATACGCTGTCTAACAGGTAGCCAATATTATTATATTTTCAAGTATTTGTCACTATGCGAGCTGCACTATTCTGAATTCGCTGAAGGTGATTTATGTTATAATCAGATATGCCGTATAACAGGGAGTTACAATAGTCTTCTATACGAGATGTAACAAAGGCATGGACTACAGTTACAAGTACTTCTTGTATCAAGAATTCTTTTAAACAGTGGATGTTCTTAAGATGGCAGTAGGCAGCTCGGGATACTGATGTGACACATTCATACATGTTAATACATTGGTAAACATAACCTCTACATTTTTACTGAGCCATTAGGAGTAATCGAACATTCACCCATCTGTAATGCTGGTGTCTTTAGGGATTTAACACAATGTGGTAATGCCAAATAAATACTTGTTTTATTATCATTTAGTCTTAAAGATTTTGAGTCATCCATAGCCGAATATGAGCAATACAATGCTCTAAATTCTTCAAGGAAGAGGAGAAATTTAACTCATTGTCAGGATCCAATGATATTTACAGCCGTGTGTCATCAGCATAAAAGTGATATTTAACCCCATATCGCTGCACAAGGCCTAAACAAAATGAAATTCACTCAGTCAGTCAGTCAGTCAGTCAGTCAGTCAGTCAGTCAGTCACTCACTCACTCACTCAGTCAGTCAGTCAGTCAGTCAGCCAGTCTGGATATGATGAACTACACAGCGTGAAAATAATCCAATAGCAAAGTAGATTGTTTTCTTTAAACAAAATAAATTAAGGCTGAAGGACAGATAACTCAAACGTTAAGACAATAATGTCCATATCTCCAAATAGTGTATAATTAATCACGTTTAGCATTGGTCTCTGTGTCGGAACGAAGTTATAAAATAAAGAGTATATGATGCTAAAATAATAATAATAATAATTATTATTATTAGTAGTAGTAGTAGTAGTAGTATTTGGATCAGTATAATATAAAATTAATCGTCCCGAGAATCATAAAGTGGTCTATAATTAAGTAGCATGGTGGTAGTCCAAAGAACGAGATGAGTCCGGTCATACTTTTATTTTTAGAACGAAGATGATAGTCGGCAAAAACAATTTCGTTAAGATATCTTATTATTAGGCATTTCTTATTATTATGAAACACGTTTTCTTCTGTTCTAAAATTCAATTTATACACAAATAAATCGCGGATCCAAAAAGCTAAATACCCGATTATCATTATGCGAAGTAAGCGGAAGTCCAGATTGATTGTAGCTAAGAAATATTTCCAAACGCTTTTACCCGGATCCGGATTTGTTAAATTGTATCATATATTTTATTATGGACGCTGTTTGTGCGCGTTGTTTATGTGCCGATAAAGCAGTAAAACAGTACCGTTTTAACTCGGAGATCAAAGCACAGAAAATCCGACTTGACTCTCCTTCCGCAATTTGCGCACTGATGACTTCTGCAGATCCATATTAACATGGATCAACTTTTGTGAGCGCAAGGGGGTTTCAGGTGAACTCGTGTGCGTCAGCATCCAAGATGTGGGCGATTTCGGGTAACGCACTACACCGCAGAAGCCTACATCATGGGATCCAATTCCAGCGTTGCTTTGGATGTTTCATTATATAGTTATATAGTACAAGGTTTGGGCTAAACAAAACACTGCCATTCACCCAGTATTAGAATCCAATGATGATGATTGATGTTTTATGGCCACTTTTGTGCACATGGTAGGCTAAATGGGCCGAGCGACCTCCGAAGGTAATGAAGTGAAGTCAAAGATGAAACAACCTTTAATTCAGATGCTTAACAAAGGATCAGATATAAATTGATGGTTTAAACTTTCGAATAAAAGATGTACCGAAGAAGTATCCTAACGGCACCAGACAGACACTAATGGGATATCTATGGGACAATAACTGGCTGCATTAAAAATAATTTATAAAAACTGTTACTATTTTACGGCCACTTTTGTGCACAAGGTAGGCTAAATGGGCCGAGCGACCTCCAAAGGTAATAGGGCGAAGTGAAAGATGAAACAGCCTTCTGACATAAACCGGCCGGGATTTGAACCCAGATGCTGTAGATCTGTGGCCAACCTCGCTACCAGTTAGGCAACGGAGGCGCCCTGGCCGCAGTGGTAATGTTACTAAAGCGTCTTCATTATTCCAGGATCAGCTGTCTTAATAAAATCGATGTTGACAGTTTGAAAATGACAGCAACTTTCATGATTATTTAAGGCTCCCCTCCCACTTATATATATATATATATATATATATATACGTGTGTGTGTGTGTTTAAATATGTGTATAAATATACCTTACATAGGTACATTGGTGTGCAAATATTTGTACACACAAACACGTAAACATATATAAAAAGAAAGCAAGGGGGAAACCTCAGTCGGAGAGCAATCGATAAATTCCAGGTTATCTCACCGATAAAGTATCCCTGCCCGTTTGGACCGTAGTTTCCACCGACAAGTTTGGCGGTGCTTAAACGCCTCGCATTAGAAGGGAACGCCAACCAGTCAGCAGACAATAGATAGACCAAGGCCCAGGAGACATTTCTGGAACAAATTCATCAAATGTCGGTGGCGTCCAACCGAACCGGACGGCATTTTAGTCCGCGTACGAGCACGACAACAGCAACCGGCGCCCGCCATAAGCACGGATTCACTCCCTCCGGGCCTCGCGCCATTGACGTCATAGAATTGACCTAGTTACGTCAGAACGAGGCCCAGGGTGGCAGAAGTAAACAAGATGGCTACTGATACTAAGTCGAAGCCTGGCGGATCGGGCCACGGGCACGGCTCTGTGCCCGTTAAAGTGGGATATTATCAAATGGAGCAGACGATCGGCAAGGGGAACTTCGCCGTCGTAAAACTGGCTACTCATGTCGTCACCAAAACGAAGGTAAGGCCGCGAAATGGCACTTTAAAAAGTGGATCTCCCCGCCACCCGCTAACTCGTGTTCGTTTGGTCGTCTGCGGAATGTTTAGGTTCGGTTTCGAGAGCAGTTTCCTATTGGGTTCGGTGCCATGGCTGGCTGTTATGGGCCAGTTTTGGGTTCGGTGTCTGCTCGGCTTCGGGAAATTGGTTTCGATATTGGGCTGGGACAGTCCATTATTTTGTGTACCAGTTAGGGACTGTTGTTTGCTGTCCATGTCGTCTGCCAAGCCCAAACTAGCCAAAGTGACACTGTTACTGACAGTCTTGAAATGAAAGTGGTCCTCTACTAAGTACTAGATCTAGATTCTAGATTTGTGTGTGTTTGGTATCAATATACTTATTTATGTGATATTTATCTATTGTGTGTGTGTTTCATATCAGTATACTTATTTTTTTTATAGAATTTGTGTGATCTTAAAACTTATTTCCATCTACTGTGCGCGCGCTGAAAGCACATTTTCGCTTTTCTCATCACACTGACAGGGGAGAAATATTGAAAATGAAGTAGAAATTTCATGTGACCTAATATTGATACATTTGAATAAATACTACTATATTATTATATTTAAGTTTTAACTATTAGTTGGGAATCTGAAGTTCAATATATATATATATATATATATGTGTGTGTGTGTGTGTGTTATTTATATATATAGAGAGAGCGAGAGCTCTTAGTATCATGCTAGTTTATTTAGTATCTCCCTTTTATTGATGACCCATAGGGTAGTGGGTTCTGATTGCAATCTTGCACATCATGGAATTGAATCCTGGTTTGTATGTTGGATGTATCACATGATCATTAATTTGCCTAGGGGTTATAACTTTAATCTTTATACTCAAGGTGAAATAACTGTTCTTATGAAGACTTGCTCCATTGTTGCTTATCAGGTATATATGAATAACTTAACTGATAAATATTATTCATTTTGTACGATTCTTTCCTCTTACTGTTACTCCAGCACGTAGATAACTCACTCACACATTTGTATATAACCTGTCAAGGAATGAAACATACCATGTTGACAATATATGGACGCAATTAGCATCCTGTCTATCCTACACTCTTTTAACATACACAAACATTTAATGCATCCTATTAAATAATGGATCATTTTCTGATGTCTGCTTGTCAGTGCTAATCAGATGTTTAGAAAGTGGGACACCTATGACAAAGATTATTGATGGCCAGGTAGATGAGGTGTACTGGATGACACTGGGTGCTTATGTAGAAGTAACAATTTAGATGGGCATCCCTGGTGTGACAACTATCAGATATCTGACACTTGTGAATAACAGACAAGTGGCAGCTGTCCTGAGATAAACAGAAATACATTCAGTGCATTTAGCAGTAATCCAGTGAGTGCTTCTGAGGTTTTAGCATTCGGATGTGTGCATTTTTTGTTGTTGTCATTTTTATTTATCCGAAATCAACTACTTTGTTTGTTTGTTTGTGTTTTATTGGCTGTTAGTAAGAAATGCAAAAAAACATTCTATTCATATTTGTGTTTGCTGTGCACTCACAATAAATCATGCTATTGCAACATAAATGGAAGTGTTGTAATCTCTCTTTCACTCTGTTGGTGCTGTTAAGTGAAGTAACCAATGCATAAATGATTTCCCCTCCCTCCTCCAAACCCCCCCCCCAAAAAAAAAAGTTATGTTATTGATTGTTGTGCAAAATCACCATCTGTTTGACCTTGATAGTCTATGGACCTATCCATTGTATATTGTTTTTACATCGGTGCTTTCAGATCTAGGGGTGGGAATAAGTAAGCAGAAAGTTTTGTTGTACATATTTTTAATATGCACCTTTTGCAAATCCTGTCAAGACCATGGAACTGGTAAACAGAATTTATTCCATTTCCTATTTTTATGTTACCGGTAATTTCTTCACAATCACTGTCCATAAACCAGGTGATCTGGATCCATTGAGGAGTTCAATTAGGAGTTCACAGATAAGATAAACAGTCTATTACAAGTGTATTTAACAGTTGTTGCCTTGCACCTGTTGTTGTTATGCTTTGTGTTGTGCCATTGAGGGTCCACTGATCTATGGATGGCCTTCGTGGGTGTGTGTGTGTGTGTGTGTGTGTGTGTGTGTGTGTGTGATCTGTGTTATGAGCTCAGAACATAACATGTTCTGCCGAGGTGTTCAGGTTTTGACACTGTTTACATGGTACCAAGAAGAACATGCCACATGATGGTGCCCTTATTGGCTATGTTTGGCATGTCTGTCATTATTCTGTGCAGATCAGCTGGAACCACGATTGTCTGTGTTGTGTGTTAGTAGCTTGCCAGTGTCTGTCCTCGTGTCAGCTTATTGAAGTAATGGGCTAATTCAAAGAAACTAGTCTGTTTATCAGGTGACCAGAGAGATTCTTGATAAATGAACTTGTGCAGTGATTGTAGTTTGTTAACTTAGACACACACAGTTATTTTGAATAGCCTTTTGTTGGTCCAGAACCATAATGCTAGCGAAAGTACATGCAGTATTTATCAGGTACCTCTAAGAGATAATTATGGCCTAGTAGTGCCAACAAGACAGCAGATACACATAAACTGGTGTGTGTATGAACTGTGTTTGTTATTTTAGTTAGTCAGGTCACACTGTCTAGTCTGAAATGTCTCACAAAGAGAAACATATGAAGCAGTTAGCAGTATGAAACATTAATTATTTGGCCCCATCAGCGTACTTGTTGACTAAGATTTGGCGTTCCTTTTTGGGCAGGGTCTGCCGCCTGATAAAGAGCAGTCCGGTTAACCTAGATTTTACACATTGGAATCTGGTGACTTGTGTACATCATGGGATGGCTGTTGTAAGACCATATCAGAGTTAGTGTGGGCGCCGGTAACATATCCAGCCGGGTTAAAGGCCCCCAGCTGAGCTGTAAGTGGATGACATGGGGGTGAGATCTGCTCAAGTTCACTATAGGTACACAGCTCAGTGTGTCAACATACACTTAGTGACTTTGTATCTAGTGTGTGTGTGATTTATATTTCTACGGAAACCACATGATATTTTATTGTTGGCTGTGAAAACTTGTTTTTCAGTGGTTGTCATGTGTTCTGGAGCCAGTTCAGCTCTGCTTCTTGGCATAATATTTCTCCACCACTTGTGACATTGCAGGGTTTAAGTTCTCTTTGAGAAAAACTACAGGGGAAAAAAACAGATCATAGATACATTCTACTAATATGTGTTTCTACCTGTGTATGGTGCCTATTAGTATTACTGATTGTCAGCATCAGTTGATAATAACTCCTACCATTTCAAGTCTGATTGTTCTGTCCAAGATTTGGTGAAAGTTAAATGACCTAACAGGTTTTTAGTGTACTTGTCTAGAACTTGATAATATAAGCTATGGGTGTGCTGTTTAGATCTAGGTCAGACTTGTGTTTATTGTATTTAGCTGGGTAGATTATTAGACAAGTTGAGTTTTAGATGTTTGGCACTGAAGAATTTATGTGTTCATGGTCATCCAGCCACCCTCCCATCTGTCATAATGTCTTCTTATTAGACATTGATTTTGGCCTGATCTGGTGAGTGGGTTAATAAATTATGTTTGTCAACAACAGCAATAGCAACCATGTGTGTAGTTTATGGCATCAGCTATTAATATTTATCAGTGTTCCTAATATGCATCCTACAGAATATTATTTCATAGTACATGTACCTCTAGCAACCCCACTCTAAAATGTCATCCTTTACTGTAAGAGACTGAAAACAGGTGGGTGATGTGGATGTAGCAAATATTCTGTGTGTTATCAGTACGCAGTATAATATATTAGGTTTCATGTCTTTAGGGTGACCTTTAGGTTTTATGCTGGATTGAACTAGTATGATTTCAGGAACCAGGTGCAATATATTGATTAATGTAAAGGGCAAGATGACCATTGTTTTAACCTGCCAGTTTGAGGTGCCTTTTAATGGATTGGTATCATTAGTCGGCTGAAAATATTATTCATACAATAATAGTGTCCATGATGTATGGATGTCAAACATTCATATATGGTGCTCATATTTGGTGCACTTCTTTCAACTTTAATGAAGTTCTTTGTACATAGATAAATAGGTCTTTAGAAGCCTGTTGATTAGTTCTCAATCTCATACAATTGGTCTTCAAATCATTTAATTTATTCATGTATGGTGGCGTAATGCAGCATTTTGTCAGACTTTGTGGTAGTTTTGTACATAAAATTTATGCATTTTCAGAAGGTAGCTGATTGGTTCCCAGAGACTTAGTCATCTTAATAATTCATGAAACTGATTATGAGGATTTTAAAGTAGGTACTAACACCAGGTTATTATAAACTGGTTTACATGGATAACCTGAAAATAAAAAAGGTGTTTGACATTACACATTTTCAAGTTCAGTGTATCTTATTAAAGCTTGAACACATGTAGACTGGTATATTTTATGAATTGGTTAAGGATCTTCTGGCCTGAAATTGTTCTGTTCATTTACTAAAGAGGCTGAGTTCGAAAGGAAGCCCACAAATGTTTATTAAATACAGTTTGCATTGAGAAAACTGGCCAAGAGCTAATACACTTTTTGACCTTCCATTAACGGGTGGCTTTGATGATTACAAATCCAATTTAATAAACAAAGCATAGACTTCTATAAATCTTTAGTTGGTAATTCATTCATTCAGTGTAAACTTTGCAAGGTGTTTAAATACTTATTAGGCAACATGGATAAGTTGTGTCTTTTCTCAAATTGGTAATTAGTGCATACATAATGCTGGTTGGTACACGCCGTATTTTATTTCTTGTAAGTATGAACAACTTAAAAGTACTACATACTTTGTTAAGAATGTTTTAATTTCAGATACAGCCAGTTGTATTTTATGGACAAATTTAGTACAAATACACCCAGTAACATATAATAGATAACAGTTTATAGCAGTCATTATGTCACAGGCATTATAGAAAATGTGCTTCTGTAGAACTTGATCTGTCTACCAGAGTTATTGCTATTGAAACCAGACATTCAATGAATGATGGCATGTGAAACTTTGCAAATCAGGTATTTATCTAAACTGAAGTTTTCCTCATGTATGAAGTAACAAGATTTTGAATGGGTTGCACTGTGTAGAGAAAATTATAAGTAAGGCACTTCGATTTGATTGGTTGAGAAATATGTTATACACCTAGCCCTAAGATTTAGACATTTTTGCAGATGCACCTTTATTTTGCAGTTATTTCTGGATAACGTATGGTCCTTGTCGCTGAATGTAGTCATATTTATTTATCTGGACTTAGATGTGAATAAATATGCATCACCAGATTAGCATTGAGATAAATTTATTGGTACAATCAGATTGCTGACGTTTTACACTAATAATGAAAAGCCACTGCATTTTATGAAGACTGCATTGATTGACAGTTTTGGAGTCATTTACAACAAGCACAGGACAGGTATTGATAGATGTCACACATCTGCCAAAGTTGATATGTCTGTTTTCTTTGTTAGACAGATCAGTCAGTTGCAGTATCATCAGATTCTTGCCCAGAGTCCTGCCTTGCTGTTAGAATCACTTCCTTCTGTCTAACTCACCAGGTGGCACTGTTACTGCTTATGTGTACAGTATGGTTACCGTAAAGGGATAGCTTTTTCCTCCGATCCGTTGTTCTGCGCGTTAGATTGACTGGCACCAGGCTTTGTGGTGCTTGCGATTTTCCGTTGTTATGAAAGTAATTTTTATTCTGAATGTGGAAACACTTGTTGTTTACCTGTGTGTTGTGTAGATGCTGTGAAGGTGACATGTCAATCAGTTGTGTATTTGTTTGCTTCTGACTGCGAGGGCTGTTTTGTTTTGAGATCATCAGGAGTACGCTCGGTCTATAAATATTTTTTTAAATTCTTTTTGCTCTTCTTTAAATTCAAGATGTTGGTATTTTTTCCGTTGGCATCCTTTGGTCCTGATTTTTGTTCCAAATGCAGCATAGCATCCTGTTCGAAGAAATTTAATCCCACTGTAATTTACTCGTTCACTTAAACAACATTTTTGCTGCCTGGATGACATTTGGGGACTTCGTCATCATTTTAGGTGTAGATTCCTTCGTAATTGATCTCATCTCACCAGCTATACATCATATGGCTCAGCTGATCTGCTATAACCATTTGAGTGATCTGCAGAATGTCAGATGGTCACTCTTGGTAGTCAAGTGAATTTCTCCAGCTCTGATTGTTGTAATCATCAGAGCATTTACTTACATTTATATTCGCTTTATTCAAATATCAAATAAAACAGCCAATGTATTGATTAGCAAACAGACTGTCGTTATTTTCAGAGTTTCTGTGGTTTGAGAAAAGAGCAGTGTGACGCTCTTGGCTGCCTTTGTATTTGTGTGGCACAGGTGATTTAGTAATTGCCCTGGTAAAATATTATTGTAAAAAGTGTAAATAACATCAGAGTTACTATTTGTTACTGTAATTATATTCTACTACATTATAATATAGAAATTGGTTGCACTTTTACTTGTCATACAACATATATCTTTTCCATAATTTATAATGGTCATTTTAAGATAAGTCAGTTTAGATGCATTATCAGTCTAATGGTACAAAGACCTGAAGAACGCCATTGTTAACACAAAATGATGGCCAACTGAAAAATGTAACATGCCTAGAGCTGGGGGGACGTTTCTGGGCTAAAACCGGAGGTGTGCTTGTGGGTGTGCTATTTTCTTGTTATACTGTAGTCATTATTGATGATTGAGTGATCTCGTACATTTGACCTAGTTAGGATGACGGTCAGCTTTATATTATTTCAGTTGTATGGAACTTATCATCTTTCATTAGAATTTGAAATGATTATTTTTAAACCATTAGCCTTCAGTTGGAAACATCATAACACAGCTCAAATATGGGTGATAACAATGTATTATTCAGAATCATAACATTGGTTTAACTTACGGTATAACTGCTTAGAGGTGTTGTTAAACTGTATTCACTATGGATGAAGCACTTTTAGTATCTAGCCCAATTGCTCAGGTTAAACTTGTCACAATGTTTTGAATTCACTGTAGCTGTGATATAATATTCCAGTCCAAGCAATCCAGAGCTGGTTCTGAATAAGAGTGGTATCAATGTGCCAGAGTCTTATTATTTGAGTTCACTTACACTAGTGTTGTGTCTTTAAAAATAAATTCTCATGCCATTGGGTGTTGTTTCTTTTTAGTCAAAAGTAGAAGGATATTGGTTGGTTCTGAATTATTGAATATCTTTCTGAACATTCTTGTATGTTTTTTCACACAAATATCTGTTTTTTTAATATTACCATAATGATTTAAAGGCAAGACATATTTAGTTGACTTGGTATGATATACCCAACGTTTGCTGGTTTTAAAAGATCAATACATACATGATATTTTGAACCGAAAACTTGAGCATTCTTGGGAGATTTATTCACAGATGTTCTGAACATCCAGCTAGACAGAGAATATTGGTGAATAAAGTGAGGATAAAGGATGGAAAAATAAATGAGCCGGATGTTAGTAATATCTTTTGAGCCCCACATATAATTACTGTTTATAGTGATTTATAAGGCGAGTTTTTAATCCTTGGAAATATGTTTATTTTTCCTACTCATCTTATACATGAGTCAGTGGGAAAATTGGCTACATTCGGAGACTGATCATCAGGCCTGCTCAGTGATAATAGGTATGTTTCCATTATTGTGCAATAGTATCCATATTATCTATCCAACAGCGTGTATCGACTTGTATTCAGAACATTTATTATTATATTCTTGCCTTTAATTTAGTCTGGTGTAAAAGATATTGAATAAAAAATACGGCTATTCTTGTTGTTGTTCTTGTCAGTTTTTTTAATTATGCCATACAGTAGTCCAGCGTGTATGTTGGATGGCTCCAAACTATATTTACCCATGGTAATTTTTAAAAGACTGTCTCCAAATACCACTTTTGTTCTCATGTCATTGTTCATGTACATTCCAAGAGGTGGAGGATGGACGGTGAAAAATTTATGCTCAAAGCCTTCAGTTCTGCCTCATCTGATATTCAGGTTTGCTAGTTTTTTCGGTAGTGACTGATATACTGAGTTCCTGTTATATAGAGATCACCTCATACACAAATTTATATGGTACTAAAACCGGTAATAAAACCAGAGCATTAGCTATATATCCAATTGAGTTATAAATGCTGGTGGTCATCCGTCAATGAATCCAGTCTTTGTGTATCCCCAGTCAATAGTCAGGGAAAAGATGATCAATCTGACAGTACCTGACTAGATTCGGGAATCACATTGTCTCATTCTACATAACTTGGGAATCCTTCTTAAGGCAGGCTTCTATGCTGAAGCTTATTCTGAGTTACATGTAATACATCAGTATTATTGTCTACTGTACTGTGACTAGGAAGAAGAGCTCAAACTATGAAACAATCAACTTGTGTACAGCTTGTGGATTGGCTGGTGTTGTGATTACGGGATGACACTGGATCTCAAATAAATCTCACTGACTTTGGGACACCTGCATGATTTTTAATTAATCATTACCTTTATTGGATAATTATCATCAGGGTAGTGGAAAACTCTATTGAAGTATTAGAATGAAACATATGTATACAAGATGAAGTTACTTTTTTGTGTGTAAATGTTTGACAAGAGTTTGGTTTTAGTATTTGACTCCAGTAACGTCATGTGACCACCCACTAATCTTCAGAATTATTGAAGTTTGTAGACTATAATACTTTTAAGTGGACAAGATTTATGAAATAGGTTGTCTTTTACCAATTAGAACCATTGCTTATTAAAAATACTAAGTGTATTCAGAAGTATTAAAAATCTTTTAAAGGACCTGTTACTTTATATGGTCAATTAGTGCTCAGACGTTTTGTTCAGTAAACTAATTGTTAGAACTGAACAATATTGTACAACTGCTCATCTATCACTATGACAGGGGTTTTCTGATAGTACAGTGGTTAGACCACGGTGTTCCAAAGTTTCTGGCTGTGGGGGTGAATCTGACTCATCCCTCTGTTCGTGGAATGTTTCCTGCGGATGTTGCCTCTCTGTCAAACATCCCAGGTAGGACAGACATTCAGGCTAAACAAACCACTCGCTTCCTCACCTACTCTATGAATATGACAGTACCTAGAATCCATCATTGGTTATGCACAAAGCCTGTATCAACTTTTGATTTTGGTTGTTGAAATAATATATATATATATATATATATATATATATATATATAACGATACTTGTTACAATCTATACTTCTGGTTCTACACATCAAATAGCCAGGGAGGTTTTTACAGAAAATGCTATCTTCATTATTTGTGCATTTCACTAGGAAAATTACATTTAGTTACCTAACCGAGGTGTGACCAGTATCAAGATTGAACAAAGATTTGCTCTCTCACTCACTGGTAATTTACACAAGTGAAAACTATCAAAAGCCAAGATTACATGGTGTGCTGTGACATTTTTTTTCATGAGATTATTATCCTTCCCAAACTTGATGTTTGGCTCCTTTCAGGTAATAATTGAGTGTCATCAAAGGAGCATGGGGATAGGCCACTACAGGGCATGTGTATGGAACATAGTTGGAACGAATATTAACATATTTATTTGATAGAACGGTGGAGAGGCTGTTTGTTTATTAACTCAGGCTCTGACATAAACAAACCACACAAAAACTCCACGTTCATTACCTTTTTGTTTAAAAGAAAAATTCATCTCTTATTCAGAAATGCTTGGTACTATTCACATTTGCTTCTCAAAGGGTGTGTAAAATGTATAAGCATTTTGATATTTAGTTTGACATAGTATGATGCTGCACACAGGGTTGTTTGCTTATTAGATATTATTTTCATAAACTTTTCCGAGTTTCTGTAATAAGTATTACCGGCCTGCGTTACTTGTGATAATGTTGTTGCAGTGCTGACATATTTGCTGTAAAGCGGTTGCCTCGCCATCTAATACCTATGTTCAAATTGCATCCTACTGCTATATCTGAAAAGTGTTTCCCTTTCCACATCGAAGGTTGTTCAACCAATTTAGCCTAGTGTGTGCGCAAAAGTGGCCGTAAAACAACAGCATTTAGAAACGAATGTGAAAAGAACATTCTGTATCAAAGTACTTAGAGCAGTCTGTGTTTGCTAATTAATGATTGATGTGTAAGATTGTATTATAATAATGATGGTGGTGCCTTTTAAATTAAGTTTTCACACTAGTTTCACATTTATTAAGTTATATAATATTGTATCCATTGCCAGGTCAAACTCATTGCAAGATTGTGTTAACTGTTTCCTGTGAATAAGGTGGATGATTTTAATGTTGTCGTTGGTGCTATAGGATATCAGATCATTACAGATAACAACTTGGTGTTGATCATTCAGGGTAAACAACAAACAGCGTTGTCAGTTTGACTGTGATAACTCTGTACAGCTGTTACAGATCTCTGTATTATCCACTGACGGCATTCACAGCGTGACGTCTAACGTTGTCACCCACGTATAATTAGACCTCATCAGCTGTCTGGTCACACCTGTAAAGGTGTAAGCTTCGTCAGTTGTGTGTAGAACATGGGCCAGTCTTATGTGTACCTGTTAATTATACATAATGACAGTTGATACACAATGAAAATTGCGTAATTATAATATCAGACCAGCTGCAGATCAGTCGATTAATTTGACTTTTATTGATCAGCCAGTCATTGAATCGTGTCAGAACTGTGTTCATTTGTCAGTTTAGTGACCTCACAATAGCATAAAAGTAAGAGTGGTATATCTCATATTGTACCGACAAGTTAATTGTAATATTAAAACTGGTATTTTTGGTCAGTAATAACAAATAAGATAGTCAGCATTGTGTCAGTTTGGTGACTATGGTCTTCACAAATGCCAGATATCTAAGTTGGCTCTCAGTTGTTGCGTTGTGAAGTTTGTTTTTGTTGTTGTTATTGTGGTATTCACGTTTATTGTTCCTACCCTGGCTTTATTTGCTTGTTGTCATAAAGTGCTTGTCAGATTTGCCTCATCACCCTTCCTTATGTTTGGCATTATGTGGCTACCAGGAGATGAGTGGATGGATTTTTTCGTCGCCAGCATACAAGTGGCCTTTTAGAGTAATTGGTGCATTTCAGTATAGGATAAGTTGAAAGCACGTAAGTATTTGGCCTGTAGCACACACCCTATATGTCACCGCATAGTCTCTCCCTCCCTCTCTCTCTGTGTGTGTGTGTGTGAAATTGTCCAACTGAAGTTTTAAAACGGTCAACTTAATGTAGTAGTTGTTGGTGTTAGATTAATGAGACCTGTCTCTAAATGCCATTTGATTCTAAACAGAATTGTCATTTTATGTCGGCTTATATAAATGGTGAGCTTCCTTTGTAGAACCTTTTATGCCTAATAATCACCAAGAAAGCTCACTGTAAAATTACTATTTAATAAAAGAATTTGGGCGGTTAGGTGACGGCTGCTGTTTTAGGCTGGCATCACTGATTTAGGTCTGGTTGAAAAACTGGGACCATTTCGATTGCTGTGCATATTGGGGGTGAGGTGGGGTGGGTGTTGGGGGGTCTTCTACTATAATAGAAGATTGCTTGGGCGGCATAGTAGATTCATATCAGAATGAAAATTATACAATTTGTTGCTTTCCTAATAATTGATACTTAATGACTATTTACTAGATGCAAGGAATGATAACGGTAATTTTTGTTGTCACAGGTTTGTGGTCAACAGTCTGTTTTCATGTGGTTTTTTAAGGTAAATATAGTGTTTAGTGTGCATTACTAGTGATAATTAAAAAGACCTTATTTCAGGAGAGAGATGAAAGAGAGCAGCATTGTGTGACATTGTTATGGGATGTTCTGTGTCTTCTTGTATAGTTAGAGTATGTAAGCATAATTTACTTAGTAGTTATTATAATTGTTCAAGTAAATAGATCATGTAAACATCAACCGATAAATCATTGGTCTAGGATAAATATTGTACTCAGTTTTCTGTTTCTCTCGTCCAGCCACTCAGGTCTTATTCTGCTTTAAGCTGGCGGTGTAATTTTAAAGATGTTTGGTGTGTGTTGACAGATTTTACTGATTCAGTGGTCGGAGAGTGTTGTTGCGTTGTTGACAAAATCAGTAGACCATATCGGAAATGAATCCTATTAATTAGGTAGCTCGTATTGATGCGTCATCAACATTACAAAATTAGAAAATTTTTAGTCTCATTGCACATTATTAGAATTTGGTCAGATATATTTATGTTATACTTATAGGCCTATTATTAGACACCGTACAAGTTTGGTATATTTAAATGGTGGTTCATTCAAAATTAAAGGCGCTCGTTAGTGTTGTGTGGTTTATCAGTGGTACAAGAGGTGTGTTTTTTTCTTTATTCCGTAGATTTTTGTGCGGTTTCTGCATGCGGCGTATGTGGTGTTTTTTAAATGTTTAGTCAGAAGTAGAAGGCCGACGTTTTTCTCGGAGAGCGATGTTTATTTCGTTTGTTGCACCAATTTTGGCCCAGTTCTCTCTCTTTCTCTGTGTTGTGTTGTGTTGTGTTGTGTTGTGTGTGTGTGTGTGTGTTGTGTTAGTTTTGACCATTTGCCTGTGTAGACGTACCAGAGGCTGATCCGGACCAGTTGGTTCGTATCATCCGTGCCGTGTTGGCTAAGTTAGTGTCGGAGGAAACATAAAGTGACTACAGTGAGCGGAGATGGATTGAGTGCAGCAACAAGTATATAACATTCTAGCCGACATCCAGGCAGTATGAGAGTATGCACTAGAGTACAAGTGACGTAATTTTTTTTAAAGAATCTCAGTATATAACCCGTACTCCTGTATAATACTGCCTCTGTTTACTTGTGGGTACTTAGTTTGGTGAATGTTAACTGTACATGATGTCTCACCAGTCGCTGATTTGTTATAACAGATACTCGTACATACATTGTTAAAAGAATCCAGTAGATCTCTGGCCCATCAAATGGATTGATGGTTTATAATATAAATTATATAGATGGGGGGATTGGTAAGTGATTGGCGGTGACAATTTGGAGATGAAATTATCATTTTTGTTATCAGCATTTCATCAGATATTACTGCTTCTCTGAGTCCAGGTCGTTTCACAGAAGTTTTCAAGTTTCTGGATCAGAATTCAGCTAGATAATGCTAATAAGATATATGAGCGTTGTATCTGATGATTTGTTGAGTGAAGTCCGTGGTAAGTTTTATAAAGTCTGTATTGGTTATGCTAGTCACTTTTCAGGCCCAGAAACAGGCATGGCTAAACATGATGCTTATTTTACTGAAATTGTTTATAAACAGCAGAGCTAAATGTAACTCTTAGTTTGTGGCTAAATATCAAATGTTTTTTTTTTATAGAGGAAAGGCCAGTTATGTGCTCGTTAACATCAGATTTAACATGTATCACTTGTTAAGTTCGCATACTTGAATAAAGGTGCTCTGAATTTGGATAAAGCAGAAATCACCTAAACATAACCTAAAATTTAATTTTAACAGTTTAAAATTCTAGCCACGCGTGTGCGTGTGCGGGCGCCTACATGACCTAACTGGTAGCGCAGTTAGCCCCAGCTGTATGGGACCTAGGTTCAAACCCTACCTGGGTTATATCAGAAGGGTGTTTCGTCTTTGACTTCACATTACTTTTGGAGGTGGCTTGGGCCACTTAGCCTACCTTGTGCACAAAAGTGGCCGTAAAACAGCAATATTATTTTTACTTGTGTGTGTGCGTGCTCCAGCCTGTTGTATAATATATACTTGTGAGTAAGATGGAAAAATTGACCTAGAGTCTATTAGAATTTAGACCTAAGGCTGTAGCTCTTAAACATGAGTTAACACCCATTGGGGAAAATATTTCATGGAATTTATTGATGAGTAAAACACACTGTCATTGGAGAAAATGGAAGGTATATATATATATATATATATATATATATATCAAATATATATCAAATATATATCAAATATATAGTTTTTGACAGAATATGACCATTAGCCCAATTATGTGATATTTTGTATATTCAATTTCACTGAGAACAAATCACACATAAATTCATCACAAGTTCATTGAGGCTGGTCATTTCATCCTAACATAAAACATCATGTGACCACATTTTTTGCAGGGTAAACTTTTAAGTGGCAAGAATTGTCAAACACTACAAAGCCAGGCCCAGGGTAAACTTATTTTCTTAGCCAATTAGCTCATGAAGCAAAACCTCAAAATGAGTTGCTGTAAGTTCATATATATCACACATGGTCATATGATGACCATAGCAGAAGAATTATATTTGAATCAGTTTGTAATAATTCAATATTAATAGGAAAAGAATGGAAATGAGCATTTTTAGGCATCAGTTTCATGATAAATGGTAGTTTTCTACTAGACTTCTACGTGAGTTTGATGCAATTTCATTTGAAGTGACCACAAAAACAGCTCAGTTGGTCTTGTATATGAGTATATACACAATGTATCCTAGGCTAAAGCTACTTCTGTTGCCATTGAAATGGTATAAAGATTCTCATCAAAAATGGGGATATATATGGTAGATAATGTTAGTTGAAACAATGACACGACACTCTCTTTGCAAGAGTATTGTTCACTCGCATAAAGTCTGTGTTACCTGTTTTAACATAGATATCATATGAAATGTTTTGGTGCCCAGATAGCAAGCGTCAGCTAGCCTAATTTATTGTTTTCCTACAGGGATGAATAACTTCTAAACAAAGTCGATGTATTCAAAAGCGAAAACCTTCCTGTTTTATGGGTCGATGACCCCCCCCTCCCCTTTCAATATTAAGTGTCACACCTGGGATTTTATTTGTGACCTTCCAGACATCAAATAAATCCATGAGTGAGTTGTTTCATACCCTGGATCATTTGGTCACACACTGTATATCGTTACTGTGAGATCAGCCATAAAAACCCATACAAGTATATACAAACTTATACAAGAGTGCCCACACTTTGGCAGAGAGTAATAGTTTACCTGTACGCAGGCAAACTATTACTCTGAGCCACTGTACAATATAAAGAGAAACCGTTAAAAAATCTTCCACACCAGTTAGTTCTCCATATTGGCAAAAGATGACCATTGACAAAATTAGACAGAGAAGCACAATTGTATCATACAAAACTTTCCTTCAAGGTGAAAATTAGCTGTATAATATTGAGAATTATCAGATATATTGTCAACTCTTGGTTAACAGGAATGCTGCGGGATAATATCAAAAACTGGTGTTATGGACTAGGGGTATCAGTTTGTATTTGTTGTCTGAGGTATCTGATGGGTGAAGACTGCTCAGTAACCGCTCGATAGATGTCCTTGTAGCATTGTCCCGGTTCAGCGTTCAGTGTTTACCTTGCTTTATTATCTAGTATGTGGTAAGAGGCAGATTAAATGATGCAACAGTAATAGTAATGGCCCGTTTCGGCCAGTGTGTTGCTAATGTTTCGGCCAGTGTGTTGCGCTGCAAACCTCAAGCTGAATGAAGGTCTTGGGTCCAGCTGAACCAAGTTACACGATTTTGGATGGGACTAACATTGGCGCTAAATAAACTAGTCAGTTAACGCTACGATTCTTTGTAATTTTGGTGGTAAGAAGGGTGATGGTCTCTGTTGGTGGTCTACAGTAGAAATACGTAACGAAAACTGGCTAAGTAGGTCTGGCACGAATGCCTTCAAGGTTCAGGTTATTAAAGGTCAGTACGGACAAAATCACAGTCGTTGGCCTTTGCGACTGTCTTGTAAATGGGCCGATAACATTTTGTTAAATTGCATCAGTCGGATGATGGTTAAAAATAGTGGCTGTTGGTACCCAAGTGGATGATTGGCTCGTTAATAACTTCAATTATTATGTGAGATTTTGATATTAATCTTAGCGGGTGATCCAACCTGCCCCCTGAGTACCGATTTGACTCTACCGGACTTAAGCTACAAACATGCAGAAACTTGCACACATCAGGGGTCCTCCGTCTACATATGGTCGCCTGTCCACTGATAAAAGGATTAGTTCTGTAATAACGCACTAATCAATTGGTGGCTGTAGAATCAACATTGTACTTCATGTGCACTGAGAAAGGTGTTAATATTATACGGATTACTACAAGTCTCAGTGTAGCGGGTGATCTTCGTCTGTTGACTAAGCCAACTTTGTCGCCAGTCAGGCATAACCTGTACTTCTGGCTCCTGGCCACTCTTGATTAAACATACTGATAGCCAGAGAAGAACAGGATTGTTTAGTTCTGAAATGGATAGCGATTTCAAGTACATGCACATAAAGCGCACACTCCATACCTAGGGAGCTATATATTTTAATGAAGCTATATGGAATCTATATATTTTAATGGAGTTAGGTGAAAACACACATCATGTATATGTATGTTTCAACTAGACAGTTCAAAGAAGTTAAATAATAACAAACTACAGACAGACTACTTAAGAATAGTCAACCATACGTTCTTTACAGCGTGACTATTACCAGGGCTTAACAAACCACTCACTTAAGAAGGATTGACAGATATATATTTATTTAGAAACATAACAACATTTACAATAAATACATTGATGCAAGAATAAATATCTGTTTGTTGGACATCAGAATATATTAAGTCAACATAAATTCAACATAATTAACAGGTACATACATGTACAATTAGATTTGTAAAGTTTCTATAGAGGTATTGATACCTAATTATAAAAAATAGCATAAAGGTAATTAATGATTCGAGAATACCCATGCATGCATGCACATGTATGCTATTTTATAATTGTGTGTAAAACATATCTGCTTCTTCACTGCAAAGGAAAACTATCAAGGTTTTTCACTAAAGTTGAAATCTTTATTCATTTGGAAGCAGCTAGAGTGACAAGTTAGTTCTCAGTATAAGTCTACCTCAGTGTTGTTTAATACACCTGCCCATAATCATATCAAATGGTATATGTCTGTGGTTGTTCACATGGTCGAATACTAGGAGAAAGGCAGAATATTATTAGTCCACGTCGCGTTGGCCAATGAGGAAAGAGAACAAAGATGAGACCCATCAGAATCACTGGATTTCATCCCATACGTGGGAGCTTGCCAAGTAGTCAATGGGAGCACTTTTATGTGTAAACTTTAGTGTATAATAAGAAAATTAATTTGTACAATGGAATACTTCTACCAGATGTGAAGTATACCTGAAGGGTTACTGTTAAATAGCATTATATTAAGTACCTGTTGTTAGTGGAGGGATATTGGTGAGGTTTGTGTGTGTGTGGGGGGGGGGTGATGCATGCGTATGCGTGCGATTATCACTGATGCGTTCCAATAATTTCAGCTCATGAACAAAACATGTAGCATGTCCATGTCTTTAAAAATATCTAGTGTGTGTGGTCTAAACGTGATGTGGAAACCCCCGGGTAATATCAACTGATTATTGGCATTGACTGTGTGGGTGTGTGTGAGTTCTGGAGTGAAAATCATACACTACCTGTATTAACCTTGCATACAAAAAATACACACCAGAAGTCTGCCTCAGGCTGTGTATTTAATCACTAAGTAGAGCACGCTACCTATTCAGATATCTCACACACGCACACGCACACTAATTATGTTTCCTCACACAGTGAGGGTTATAATCAACACGCACCGGTGAGTGAGTGCTTTGTTTAGCCTCGGCGCTAGTCACGTCTGAGACATACGTGTGTGTGTGTGTGTGGTGCTGGCAAGACCAGGCCAGGGAAATGGGATGATCCGGGGAAACATCTCACAGATACAGGTAACGCCATGATTCAGACGCATCACATGTAGTTATGCTCAGTAGTGCTCTACCAACTGTGCCGTGGTGTGCTTAGCTCACTGATAAAGTGGTGAACAATACGTGGTGAAGTTCACAGTTCGAATCAAACCACTACATGTACTTGCTAGGTCTCTCAGCCATAAATGGTTTATAGTGTTGTAATAGACAATTGGAAGCAATGTTTACGATGACGTTATATTGGTCCTTGTCTAGGTGATGGGTTGAGATATGAAATACAGACATTTAAAAGTAAACAATGGTTTTTATCCGCAAGTGTAACTTTCTGTGTTTAATAATTACATTCATGTTGATATAAACGAGCATTCACCATAAAGAACATACACGTATATATAGATGAGTCTATGCATTTAATGAAGCTAAATAAAAATGTACATCTTAGATTTAATTTAATAAAATTTTGTATAAATACATACAATAGACAGTTTTTAGAGAGAAGTTACACAATGTTATACAGACAAAATCTTATAATAATATAAAGAATTGATCTGTTAAAGCCCTCTCACTCTCTCTCTCCTCTCTCTGCACACATTTTATATTTGTTGATGTGTGTATATATATATATATATATATATATATATCAGTGGACTAATACTAATGCATGATGACTATCTGGATTGTGTCAAAATATCAGAATAACTGATGTCACTCGAACCAGTAACTCCTATCTTCCTATTGTTACATGTGTACATAGGTATCTTCCCAGTTGAAGTGGTATCAAAGAAGCTCAGTTATGTTTTGTAGAACTGTCTTAAGCATTAAATTATCTATTTTGTCTTGACAGCGTTTTTACTGGGAGTCAGATAATTGTATACTTATATGGTCTTCTAAGGCATTAAGGAAAACTGCTGTGGAGTTGCTAATTCACAACAATAGATTATTGTAGATGTGTTTCTTCTCCTGTACCAGTCATGTTAAGCAACACCGACATCATACTGATATAACACAATGAAATTGAATTTTAAACAAGGCACTCTATCACTTACTGACATAATTCTCCTTATTAACTCAATTATCACCATCAAGAAGATAGCGTCTACGTATAAGTTTCCTCTTTATGTAGACATAAGTATTAAGGACGTTACATCACAATGTTATAAGTTACTATAACTATATCTTAGTTGGTCAACACTTGACTTAAGACAGCACTGTCTGATAGACTATTATAGACAGATTATTATTAGCAATCTGTATTCTGTGTTATTATTGCAATCATTGGTGGCTAGCAACAGCCATCATCTTGACTATAAAGGGCTTGGCTCTCCAGATATCAGTCTTGGCTACTGTCAGTATATACACTACTTAGAGTAGACTGTCTCTTGCTGAAGCTATGGTCTACGATGAAATACCTTGCTTTTTCTCCAGTTGTGTGTCACATATCAATAAAGACTGTATTTAATATTGTTGTGGTTGTTTTGTTCATACTTTACATAAAACAGAATAGTTGTCCATGTGAATTATAAGAGAATTATTGTTATTATTACATTTTTGGGTGACATTTCAGTGACTTATTGAATTTTGTAGAGGGGACTGGACCCCATCACGGTACCCCTTACTGTGACTGCTGCATGTGAATAATGTCTACCATTCAACAGTCTTTTTTACATTGTATATTATAATGACATGCCAGTATTGAGTTCTGGTTAGGTAACTCTTTCACCATGATATAACTTTGGTCATATGTGGCAGTTGTGATCAGCACTAAGAATAAACAACTCCAAGAATAAACAAATCAGATCAGATAAAAAACTTTTACCATTATACAAGTTAGGATCTCTGATTTGTATACAATGACATGAATCTATTGGGGTAATATCAGCTGGTTTGCCTCATAAACAGAAATGGTGGCCAATAACAGTCAATAAAATTACTTGTTGATATCATGTAATGTTTTGTTCTTTTTGGCTAATGACTGAATCGAATTAATTAATTAGTAATAAGCCTTCTTTTGGGAAATGTCCTATATTTCTTAAGAAGCAGGTATTTAAATCTTACTTTATCTGATGTACTTTATTTTTTGTTAAACTTTTTCATTTAGTAAGTAGTGTTTGATGAAAGTAAACATTCCCAATGAATCTTTTCACCTTATTGCACCACTGTTGTTATTAAAATCAAGGGGAAAGTCGTTTCGCTAAGTTGGCTAGTTTCTCTCAGTGATAAGCTGAGTGGAACTGTGTGTTTTGTGGTGTTTTTTTTAAAGACTGCAGCTAAAGCACATGTTTGTTGTTATGTCAATGATAAGCAGTTATGGTGAATTTTATAATGTTCCTTTTATCTTTTCAGGTTGCCATCAAAATAATAGACAAATCACACTTAGACAAAGAGAATTTGGCCAAAATATTCCGTGAGATACAAATAATGAAACTATTGCGACATCCTAATATTATACGTCTTTATCAGGTGAGTTGAAGTAGGTTGGTACTTAAGGGTTGTTGCACTAAGTAGTGTAGTTTTTCACTAGCATCGGCTGTAAGTGTTACTGGTCACTTGTGCACATGGCAAATAAGTAGCCTTATTATATTTAAAGGTGTTTCATCTTTCAGTCCATCCCATTTCCATTGGAGATGGCTTGACCTGTTTAGCCTACTTCATGTAGTTCAGTGCCAATAAACAAAACATTTCAATATATATATATATATATATATATATATATATATATATATATATATATATATATATACTGGTTCTATCACTAAGTGGCATAGTTGTTACCTAAGTTCACAGTTCCAACCCTCTTATGGTATATTTATTTTAATTTGTTCAAACCTAACAAAATTGTTATGGTTCCCAATGTAGTTTTATAGTAGTGAAAATTTTGATCTCTGTTCCCTTCTAGTGAAATCATCATTGATGACCACTTGCTTAAACAGACCACCACCTGTGCTAAAACCATCAGAATGTGATCTCCTATGATGTCATAATTGACCATAATACTCAGTTTTAATAGTTGCTGTGTTCACTATTATTGTTAGTGTGATATTTGATTTTTATGATTTATTTTTAAACAGTATACATTGTTAGAAGAGTCATAGATGGATTGATACATTATTAAGTTTATAATACACTGTCTAGGTATGTCACATAACCAATTAGGTGTATCATCATCATCATTATTGTTATGATGGTGGTAGTATTGATCTTCATTGTCACCACTCTGAATTAACACATTGAAAAAGAACACCTGTTACATCTTGACACCTGTAATTTTTTTTAATACTCTGGTCCAGAGTGATAGCCCTATGGCATAATGTGTCACTATTTAATTAATTAGCTGGTTGCATGTGTGTCTGCCTGCATGTATACATACATACATGTGTGTGTGTGTGTGTGTGTGTGTGTGTGTGCATATGATATTACCCCTTATCTCTTCACTGTCAGTTTTTTACATAATATTTTAGGATACAGGTGTATATAACTGTATTTATATAGGTAACAAATTTGTTTACAATACATCATAATAATATTGAACATAATTGTTAAGTGATTTAATGTATCAGAGCATATAAAGCACATTGACGTATTTAAAATGACACAGATAGTTATGGTTAAAGAACAGTTATTTAGATTGTAGACATGTGAACTAAGGGATGTATATACTGGATACAGCCATCCCACAAGAGAGTTCTCTCATGTGATTGGTCAAATTTCTCAATGCATTTATTAAAGATGCATATCAATTTTAATCAGCGATAATTAATTTGTGAGGTTAATGAAACATCTGTCAATACATTAGTCTAGTTAGTAGTGGTTAGGTTGTTTTAGGCTAGCTAAATATGTATTTTACAAATGTTTAGTGATTGGCTTGTTTGTGTTTTTAAATAATAAATATTAGCTTATTTCTCAATATATTATTATTATTATTATTATTATTATTATTATTATTATTATTATTGCTATGTTTTCTGATATGCTGCAATTATATTTAGCTACTAATAAACCTAATATACTTATAGTTCATGAAAATAATCAAGTACAATTTCCAGTGCTTATTATAAGTTCACCTTGACTGATGGTTGGACCATACTGAGCAAGCCTGTGAAGTTGTGAAGCTGTCAGTATTCTCTGAACATAGTGTGTAGCTTTGTGTAAATAAATACATCTTTGGTTCTTTAGACCAGTTTCTTCCAAAAGTATATTGGGTCTTCTGTTGTTAATCCCACAACATTTGTCAAACTATATATAAAATAATGGCTGTGTTTAAAAACTGTCCATGTTAAGTACAGAGTTCACACCAGATTAGAAATTATGTGAAACCTGGCATAATAAAGTGGCCACTGAAAGTAAAATGCAATAAATATAATTTCTATATATTCTATGTTAGTAACCTTTGTTCCATGTAAGATGACCCCCATAAATATCATTCATTCCGTTCAGGTCTCTATGTTTATATTCAATTTTTTTTATTTCTAGGTAATGGAGACGGAAAAAATGATTTATTTGGTCACAGAGTATGCCAGTGGTGGTGAAATATTTGGTAAGTTTGATTGTTGGGTGTTAAATTGTTAGCAATCTTTTGGAAATGGAGAGTGTTATAGAAAATGTGTTTAATATTGTATTTAGTTACTTATTGTTGACAAAGTCATTAAAACAATTCCAACAGGCAGTTTAGGTGATGGTAACATGATTCTTATGGCATATTTTGAAATTAACCTCCCCCCCTCTCTCTCTCTGTGTGTGTCATTCAAGTTTGATTAACTAACTGATATCTTAACTATAGTAACATCCTAGTAGTATCCTAGATATGAAGAACCTATATACCAGCCAATCAAAATATGTTAATTTTTGTTGCTCATATCTTAAATTAGCTATTGTTCCAATTGCTAAAATTAAATTGACACTAAGAATTCAGTTTTGAAATTCAGGGCCCAGTTTTGTGTAAGATAGTTTGTGTTGTTGTAAACCACAACTGGGGATTGAATGATTTGGTAGGTTATAATTACCGGTAATAAATTATGCGACTTTGTCATTCACGTTCATTTAGTAGCTTTTGTGTGTGATGCTGGTTTCCATGAGAAATTGATAAACAACCTATAAAAAATTATATAATTCATAATGGTTGACAACAATAACCGGGATTATGCAATAAAGTGAGATGTTAGGTTAAAGGTTTCTATAAAGAATCTGATAAGTTTTGTTTGCATTTAGTCTTAGAATTAGATTAGGTTAAAGTGAAAAAATATATGTAATAGTACTAACAATTGCATAAAATATCATGAAAACATACCAGTTTTCTCTTGAAACAAGTATGGGTAATATTTGGTTCAATTTATTTCAACCTTTCTTTGCTAGTTCATAGTGTGTGGTGCAACAGTAACTTGTAAGCAGAATGTGAGTCACAACTGCCTAATCTACCTGGTTATGATTAATTTAGGTACATTATCTACCAGGTAATTGTCTAGGAAGATTACCAATGTGAAATGCACACACAAGAAACAATTCTAATTGGTCATTCAATTTCTTGATAGCAGATCATTTGGAACAGTCATTATATATTATATTGGGCATTATTAAGTATATGAACCTTTGATAAAATCAAGTATGTCGAGAATGGCATTGTGTAGAATCTTTTATATGGGACTGATTATTTTATTTTGCCACTTGGCGGACATATTGTCAATACTGCCAGGCACCACTTGCCATATAATGTTATCTATTTGATCTTATTTAGTTTATAACAAAAATCATTTTTATTTAGCCCTTAATATCTTCAGTCGTCTTTGATTAGAATGAGTTCATGAGGTCAACTATTGTAATAGTATGACTAAAATCACCAGGTCATCTGTTGTCTTGTTAATGATCCAATGCCACGTCCTATATCTCACATTCTTGTAGCATAAAGGCCACTAGTCCAGAATCAAACTCATGGACGTTCTACATATTGTTGCCATTTACTGATTATAATCAGTGATTGATTGTGCAATAACAACTAAACTGGATTACCAAGCTAACCGGATCTATGTTCTACAATTATTAACAACTACTAGAGCTGTCAGACTAATCATAGAAGATCTGCTAATAATTATCTTTTCTTTGATTCACAAAAATTCATATAAATGTTTTGAAATACATTTTAATTCTATAAGTTTGCTTGAAGTCTTGTCCCTGATGATGTCTAATTAGTGCCTGTGGGATGGGGAAAAAGGTATGTGGATCCAATTGTAACAAAGACAGTCATTTAATTTTCTATGATATTTTAATAAATGACACATCACTGGAGGCTGAAATGATCTAATGAGTAGATAGTGTGTGTGTGTTTGTGTGTGTGTGGGTGGGTGGGTGTGTAATGATAATAATAATTTGTGACATTTATATAGCTAGATTCAGCTAGATAGCTGCTCTAAGGTGCTTTGCATTATTATTATCCATGACCCAGACCTGTTTCAATCCAGCACACATTTCAACTCCCAAGGGAGCATACAACACATGCTGCCATTATAGGTGCAAAGAGTTATTCAAGTACATATTCATCACCTCCTGTCAGGTTCTGATTTACGACAGCATTGCAGCTCTGGAGCCTCAAACCTGCGACCCTTCAGCTAGGAGTCCTACACTCTAACTAACTGTGTGTGTGTGTGTGTGTGTGCTTAAAGTGTAAAGGGTTTATTGTATATTCCACTACAGCCTCTTACAGCAACACGTAGCATATTGTTTGTCATGAGGTCCTATATGACAGATATACCAGGATTGTCACACAAAATAAGACCCTCCATAATCTACAGTGCTCCCTCGATATAATGCCAACTTAGGGATTTGATAAAAGTTGGCATTATAAAGGGGTGGCATTATATGGGTGTGGTGAATGCGGAAATAATCCGCCAAAATAAGGGGGGGGGGAGTATTCCGCCACAACATTTAAACGCCTGTTGTTGTCCTTATATTTATGATTGTGTCATCAAAATTGTGTTTAGATTCACTTACATATTATAATATTCAATTAAGTTGGTTTATTTACCTCAAATATTTTAAGTGGGGGGCGATTTGTGGGGGGAATTAGCATGGTAGGAAATCTGTTCTGAAGAAAATGTTGGCGATAGGCGGGGGTTGGCAATATATAGGGGTGGCAATAAGTGAGGGAGCACTGTATATAAAACATTTTCAAATCATCAACAGTATGTTTTAGTATAACTAACATGTGATATTTCATAACTGATCTTTCCACTGATTACACAGATGACGAGAAGAACAACTATCTTAACTAATGTTAACTCTCCACTTTTAGTTTATCCCAATTCATTTCTGAGTGCTGTACAAAATTCTTAATAGATCTTTTTAGTACTTTACACTCTGTATGGGAGTGAATGGCGTTTATCTGTAGAACACTGTGCCTCCATAACTCCATTCCGTAGTCTAATGGTAGCGTGTTGGACCACAGTTTTATTGTTGACTTCGCTTTATTACCTTTGGAGGTCTCTCGTCCCATTTAGCCTACCATGTACACAAAAGTGACCATAAAATATCAATCATCATCATCCGAATGGTCTCGTAATTAATTGTCATGGTAGAAAACTTTGGGTTTGCTAATGAACAACCTAATCACTGTAGTCTATATAACAGAGGACAGATTTTGTTAATCATTCATTCTGATTTGGTATTATTTCAGTGTGGTTGCTCATTTGGCATATGACATTCACAGCATTTCATTTACTGTATTCTTACATTTACATGTTTACCTGTCAGGTATGATATTATCAACATTCTAGACCTGAGAGTCACGTAATACTACTCTGTGCATCATTATCATTATAATTTATTCATCCATATCAAATATGGCGTGTCTTAAGTTAGTTATCGTATTTTGTTTCTCTAGATAATTTATGAATAACTGAAATCTGTTGGCCTTGGTTCTTATTTCCAAAACCACTCAAGTGTTAAATTGGTCAAAGAGTGTATTCAGATACACTCGTTCATATATGAACAAACTTGCGATTCACTGTGACTGTGTCTGCCTGTGTGCACATGTATGTGCTTGCATGTAAAAGAACACCCGATGCAAGCTTGCACACACATACACACGAAGAGAGAACGAACTAACTGATAAATACTGAAACATCTCATTATTATTAATTTTCTGGTGCTACTCTGTACTCCTCAGTTTTGTTGTCAGTATGTTACCTTGACCTCATTAATTATGATTAATGTATATTTCCAAGAAGCCAGATATCAAGTGTTTGTTGTCTCAGCTGGCCAACTGACCTCCACTCATAGTTAATATTAATAACTAGTTAACAGTTAGTACTCTTTTTGTGACACTTTGAAACGTTTGCTCATCAAGCTATTACTGATATCCCTGTTAGTACTGTTATTTGTATATGATCATGTTTATGCTGTGTGTGTGTGTGTGTGTGTGTGTGAGGGATAGAAAAATATTTTTTCAATTCAGTTGCCCCCGGGCAAGTAGATTGGAAATGTACTTGCCCAACAAATTTTTACCTGATCCAGAATTATCATTTATTTTTAATCTGCTATATTTCACCTGCCTACATATAAACATGTATTTGCAATAAAAATTGACAAATAGAGAAGTGTTTGATATGAAATGCTTATTCAGTAAAGCCTAATGCTGCTTCGCTGAATTACCTGTAGACATTTTCATTCTCACCATATAAATAAAATTTCAAATTACCAAGAACATGTAGCCAGTAAATTGCAATGAATACAGCTTTTAATTGGCAACACCATTTAAATAGGTGATGTGTTGTCTTAAGCTGAGAAATGGAAAACATGTAAACATACCAGCGTGATTCCATATGCGCAACTGCTTATGTGATTTCCGAATGCGACAAAACAGACTGCTCCATGTAGTGATTGGTGCGAATGCAAATCTGACGATTTGAGTGTTCAGGCAGGCTTTCCCATGAAAAATAGGTCACAAGGTGAGAGGGGTGTCCGAAATAAATGGATACCGCAATGTCATATGTGCTACCACAATGTATGCGAATCCGACAAAAAATGAAAAACATGTAAACATACAAGCTTGATTCTATAGATCTATGTGCGACTGCATATGTGACAAAACGGACAGTTGAATCCAGAATTTTATGATCCAGTCGTAAAACTGTGGATCCAATCGTCCGATTAGAGTGTCCAGGCAGGCTTTCACAAGAAAAATAGGTAGAAGGTGAGAGGGGTGTTCGAAACACATGGATACCACAATATTGCATACACATGCCGCGTATGTGAAATCTCGGCACTCACAGCCAGCTTTGCATCATTACTCAATGACATATCCATTATGCCCTGTCAGGTTCTCATTTTTATGGATGAGTGAACCAATTACCACATGACAGCATTGCAGCTTCTGAGCCTTGAACTTGCGACCATTCGGTTACGAGTCCTATGCTCTAACTAACTCTGCCATCATGGCTCGACATGTATGTAGAATGGTGGTCCCACATTTGGAAAGTTAGAATGGTTAATTCTAAGTATGTGAAAAAATTGGTTCATGCCCAACTTGAAAAGGGTTTAGTTTACTGGAAGCCTATAGATCATATACACAGCTCAACAAAGTAATTTTCTTTCTCCCCACAAAGTTTGCATATTACTTGTTCAAGTTGTTGTTTTTCTTAAATAAGTAATGCCCCTCTCCTCTTTCTGGTTCAGGTAAAAAATATTTGTCAACTCTTAGAATGTCTGCCATAGATGAAGAAGTGACTTAATGTTGTGCTTTAATTTCAGATCACATTGTGGCTCATGGACGAATGAATGAAAAGGAAGCACGGCGAAGATTTCGTCAAATTGTAGCTGCTGTTGCCTACTGCCACAGTAAACATGTTGTCCACCGAGATCTGAAAGCAGAAAATCTTTTGCTTGACTCAAATAGGAATATTAAAATAGCAGGTTTGTCAAATTGTGCTCACTGTACCTATGGTCACTTTGGTATCTGTAATATAATATGAAAGTCTCTTTTAACAGATTACAATCTTCCTGCTCAAAGAATCTCTTTTGATCAGCACTGCTAACTATTGTCTTTGTACTTACCCAGTGCTCAACCTATCAGGTTTTGTTAAGCAGCTATGTCCAGAGTTGAATACATCATATCTGAAGGGTGTTTCATCTTTGACTTCGCTTCATTACCTTTGGAGGTTGCTCGATCCATTTACCCTACCATGTGCACAAAAGTGCCAGTAAAACACCAATCACCATCCAGTTGAATACAGTGTGGCCCCATTATAGCACAGACCAGTATAACATGAAATTGGCTGTAACAGAACCGGAACATTGACAATGCCAAGCGCAGCTGATTTGTTCTGGTTTTTGACGTCATCATACAATGGGTCTATTGGGAATCATATTTTGTGTATAAAAGACATCTGTTTTGATATTATATAACTTACTGGTATGTACATGCATGATAGCACGGTGTAGCCGCAGTAAAACTTGTTTAATACAGTATGTCCCTCTGAACTTCCTACAATGTTCTTATTGCAAAAGCAGATACATAAACAAATACATTTTCATGGGCATTTGTTTCTGCACATGTACCTATGAACATTCATTTATTGTTCCATGTATTTCCTACCTTTGTCGGAAAAACATGCACTATTTCTGGCTGACAAATATATCACATCGTTGATACTCTTTGTGCAGCTTTGCAGAAAGATTTTATTTTCCACACAAACACTGGGATAAGATTTAAGTTTAAGTCAACAAATGATGAAACAATTACTGGGAACATCTGTGAAATAAACAGTTGTATGTGATCTTCAAAGATGGTGAAAAAAGGAGGTGAATATGTGGACTCCCAATTTTTTCCCACCTCCGACAGTCATCGTGGTGATAATCACAGCTGATCAATCTCAATTCGTGGTCCGCCTATAACACGGTCAACAGCTCGTGGACCCCAACATCCATGTTGTAGTGGACGTATGCTGTACCATACACACATGTGTTTAAATATTGGGCTAAAAAGATTAACTCTGAAGACATGCACCATGGACTCACCCATCATCCAGACTCTTCTTACTGAGATTGGATTTCCAGTCTTATCTGTGCAGACTCAGAGCATGAAGGAAGGAATTGCATTAGCCCCAACTGAAATATGAAGTCTTCAGATCAGTAGCCATTGGTTAGGATAATCAATGAGTAAAATTATAGATCTTGATTACGATGACGTTGATGATGATGATGATGATAGTGATTCTGAAAAAATCAAGTACTCTTGCTAGCTAAAGCCATTCAAAGGCACTATCCAATGGAAACTCCAGTGTGAATTGCCTAAATGTTAAGTAAATCTGTTGTAGGAGGGATATTATTTACCAAAAAAGCAATGCTGAACAGTTAAACAACAGATTTGAAATTTACGAGACATGAAGTTTTTTTGATAATCTACGGCAAATCATTAAATATTGCTTATTATTACTATTACTACAAGCTGGTAAAATATCATTTCACTGATGAGTGGCACTTTGAACATTTCCATTATTTTTTTTTTGATTGATGAGATATTGATCTGAGACCCAAATCAAAACAGAAAATTATACATTTAACTTAACCAGATGATAAACAAACATGGGTTACTTGGAAATCACACTTCAAACCAGTATTTGGACAAAATCACAGCAACAAAATAGGTCTGTAAATGGTAGAACCTCTTTCATAAAATGTTTACATTGTTTGACTGTAAATGACTGATGGTCAAGCCATTGTTTAATACACTGTCTGTACCACTGATCATAAATGATTCTCATTTACATAAGATATATATTAGGGGATCAGCACATTATTATCAGCAACTATGTTATGAACAGCATTAATTATCTTGTAACAGTTTCTGTATGTCGACGTCTCCTTTATTTCAAAGAATATTCTTTATTTCATGATTCTGCTAGAATCTTTTTGGGGAAAAAAGCAGATTATCTGTATTTTTATTGGCGTATTTCCTCACAACTGACTGTGTAACTGTATTCAAGTGACTTTTTATACTTTGAAATTAAGCTCCTTCTGTAATAAAACACAGGTTTATAAGGGTGTATTGTCTATTCTCCCATTCATATCACTTGTTTTTGTTTCTAAAAATTTAACTGCTGAAGGGGGTGGACTTCCCCCACCAGAACTCACCACCCAGCCACCAGTTGTATTTTGGCCTACAACTTGATCTGCTTTATTTTATTTTCAAGTCTGTTGACACAGTGAGTTTAGTAAAGTATAATTGACTATCCTGTTTTAATCTTCCAGTAAAAAGTAATGTTTAATACAATAGATGGTCTAAATTGAATGTATTAACCACGGTCAACCAGTCATATTTGACTTGGCCTGCATAATTAATATACATCCCACTCCTGTAACCTAATTTTCTATGATATAATAACTAGTTATAGAATTTAATATTTCCTATTCACTTTAAACAACTATTAAGTCTAAAGGATAAATGAAATGTGCAAGTCTACCATATAATGTATACTTGTGGATAAAATGAGTTGATCTACTGAATACTTCAGCTAATTCCATGTTAAACTTAATCTTCTCCCCCACAATTAAGCCATAAAACTGATGCAACACTTCCATGAGAAATGTCCATATGTGTTATATTTTTTAGATATATATGAGATTATATTAAACACTTCCTGTAAAATCAGCTTTATTTTGTAACCTTCAAAGCTATACAGTTTGAAATAAACCAAATAGTAATTGTAAGGAAATGACATTAAAAGAGCTATTACCCCCTTTTGTAGTAATTCCATATAGGTCTATAATCACACACACAGACATATATTGTGAATAGTGTTCTACAGTCTGCAATACAGTTATGGAATTGACTATCAAACTCTATTATTACTACTGCAGAATCTGATATAGTACTGCTTATTTAATTGATTTTTAGTTTTTAAACCTCCACGAAAGTGAATGATTTAAGTTTGTCATAATTTGAGACATCACTGTTCATCAAATTATATCCTTTTATTTCCAGATTTTGGTTTCAGTAATCATTACACGCCAGGAAACCCACTATCAACGTGGTGTGGTAGTCCACCATATGCAGCACCAGAACTATTTGAGGGAAAAGAGTATGATGCACCCAAGGTTGATATATGGGTCAGTATCTGAATAAAAGTTCACAGAAAACAGTAGAAAAATTTAAACCTTGATGAATATGTATTGTTTTTGTTGTTAACAGTAGAATGTGTTCTTTTTCTAAACTGTTACAGTGTGTGAATTAATTGTTTTTTTTAGTTAGTTAATGAATGTGTTTGAATTGAGCTATTTTGATTTATCGTGTTGATATTCTGTATGATCAGAGCCAATAACTAATGATTATTCTAACTAATATCAGTCAGCAATAATCAAGCTATAACATCAGACTGGTATTTATGAGATAGTTTTCTTATATTTGACACAGAGTATGGGTGTTGTGTTATACGTACTGGTGTGTGGAGCTCTGCCATTTGATGGCAGCACCTTACAGAGTCTGCGTACACATATATTGTCGGGAAAGTTTCGAGTGCCTTTTTTTATGTCTACAGGTTAGTGTCCTGCTGGGTAGAATGTGATTTAATAGAATTGGATTTGTTCTATAAAGAAACATGATGTGCAGGTACATAAACATGTACACGCACACACACACACACACAGCCCAAGACAGACACATACACACATATACATATCCACATGCATGTGCACAATTTGGCATGTAAAATGATTGAAGTACATATTACTGTAAGTTCAGTGGAATTCACTTATTCAGAAATCTCACCTTCAGTGATTACATAATATTACAGAATGTGAAGATTTACTACGTCACATGCTCATCATTAATCCAAGCAAACGTATAAGTATACAGGAGATCATCCAACATAAGTGGCTACGAGAAGGTGAACCTGATGAAGAGTTTAATGAACTGGTCGGGGAATCAATAAACAGTACCGATGATGATGCTGAAGTGTATAATGATACAGTGTTGTGTCATATGAACAGTCTGGGACTAGATATTGAAGAAGTGAAACAGGTAGAGGGATGTGTGTGTGTTGAGGGGGGGGGGGGGAGAAAGAGAGAGAGTGAGCATATTTTTATCAATGATTTTCTGTATTCCACCAATAAGAATTTAATGCTCTTATCTCACCTCTGTCATAATACTGAATGAATTTCATAGAAAGCCTTTTGCTTTTATATAACACAGTGCTTAAGCTGAGGTATATAACACAGTGCTTAAGCTGAGGTATATAACACAGTGCTTAAGCTGAGATATATTCTACAAGTTACCAGTGTTTGAATCATTATCGTTTTTCATTTACATTAACTGACTTCCAGAGTGTATGTGCCAAGAAGTTTGACCAGCTTAGTGCCATATACCACTTGCTCGTTGACAAATTTAACAAACATAAAGGTAGTAAATTGCCCAGCAGTGTCACCCCAGTCAACCTGCCTGTTGCCACGAGAACTGAGCGCAGATCCAGCATAACAACCGGTGTTGGTAAGCTTTCTCTCCATTCTCATCACATTTCTACCGAAGATGTCTATTCCGTTATCATGTTATGATCCATATGGACAGATTGCCCGACTTGTGCTCTCTCTCTTACAAGAAACAGCTTTTATCAGACTGATTTTGTTTTAATCACCTCCACCTGGTGAACTTCTGTTTAAAAAGAAAATTAATGTGTGAGTGCATAATATAAACTATTCAAATATTATTCAAGATCAAGTTATGTACAAGATTTTTTTAATAACTTTTTTTTGTGCCACTATAGCTATTCTTGGATATTTTTGCCATGGATTAAGTTGGCTATCATGGTCCTGGTTATCTTTTAAAATTTTAAATTATGTATTCGTCTATCTTAATTTTAACACGTTACCAAATACTGTTAATGAATCCCAACTATGTTTCCCCCCCCCCCATAGTTGAGAGAGTGGAGGTACCTCTTGAAGTACACAAAGATAACACCGCAGTCTCACCTCATCAATCTAGTCCCACATTAATGCCACCGTTACAGTTTTTTAATGAAGCTACACACAGATTTGCCGAGGTATGTATTTTCATTAGCAGACATCAACATTTAGAAGCTGCTCAACAAATTATTGGTTTGAAATATTCAGAAAGCAATTTTTCTCAGTAATTTGTGTACATTTATAGAAGTGTTTTGTATTATCTGCCAGTTTGAAGACTTGGGCAGTTCAGATTCTGATACAGATGAGCCGTCCTGCGAAGCTCTTGCCCGTTACCTTGCTATACGTCGACATACTGTTGGTGTCGGCGACACCAAACATGAAGTCCTCGATGATGTCCGCTTGAAACTGGCGCACCAACAACCGCTGCTCGGTGATGTACACCATCCACCTGGCACTGTGTTCAATCCAGCCAGAGGCTTGCCACACACAAACTTGCCACAACATCTGCCACTGTTCCATAATCCAGCTTTAGAAGTATTGTCATATACAGATACAGGACTTCTGAAACCCCCACAGTTGCTGTCTTTTGGTGAGTTAAATGGTGTATATATGTACAAGCATTAATATGTACACTTTCACACACACACACACACACACACACACACCAGGGCCTGAAAAATATTTTTACATGTTATAAAATTTAAATCACTAGCCCAACAAAATTTCTTACTAGCCCAACAAATATTTTTACTTGCCCCCAAAGAATTACTAGTCTAAGCAAAACTGGTCTAGCGTCAACAGAGAATGCCAGATTCTCAAGTTAGGTGTGTCTAGAGTTAATGTCAATGTAAATCGAATGTATCCAAGAACTGCACCCTTGATATACCTAATATTCATTCAAATATTCAAATGTTACATTGTCACATTTGGTGTGAAACATTGCCTTAATTACTTAGTTTCTTTTTTACTTTTGAAAAAGTAAAAAACATAGTAATTGTGATCACCTAATTGATATTCTATAATTAACATCTATGTTCTGAATGCCAACCAACTGTATGGCCTGACACACACACACACACACACACACACAGATCAGTTGGCATTAGTTCACATCTGTGAAGATCTTTCAGATATTTTTCCCCAATTATAATCTCTGTTCTTAAGTATATAGTATATAATACTTGTTTTATAATCTGTTGTCATCAACAGGTTATGGTCGTAGGGCTTCAGATGGTGGTGCCCACTTATTTACGCATCATCTGACTGGTGTAGGCCAAACATTACCTGGCAATCAGGACAACACAAGTCAGGTAACACATATTCAGAGTTTCTTTGTTATCCTTTCTCTGTATTGCTAGGGTTTGTGAGCACATCTGCCTTCAAACAATTCATTTCCTTATTTTTTCTGCTTACAGATTGGAGGAGCCACAGTACTTGGATTACCAGCTTCAGTGCGACCTGACCCAGATGATAGCAGATCATCAAATGATCTTGAACCTGATCAGGAAGCTGTCAATAGGTAGCTAGTGTAAAAAACAAATAGTGTTGATGCTAATGCAGGTACTTTTTACTGAATTATGAATTTATTTTGATATCAAAGATATGCATCATATAGTGTTCTGTACAGATATGATATCTGCACAACCCATTGAATAATGAAAGCAGTTAAAATCTGGAAATACAGGCATATGATTAACCTAGATTTCTGAGATATTCAGTCAGATTTGCAAGAGTTCATCCAGAGCTATGTTCTTAAAGGATAGCAACATGACCCTTTGTGCTTTATGGTACACACCAGCAAAAGTTCAAAATAATTATAAAGTAAATTGAACTCATTTGGGACATTATTAAGTCCCCCAGCAATTCAACAAAATTCTTTAACAATTTGGGGGTTTGGTAAACTTTTGAAGTCAAGTGGAAGTGCTACTGCCTCCTTCTTATCTCTGTCTATGTAAACAGAGTGAAACTTGTGTGGCCTAAATGTACATCTCGCTTTCAAGACTAACAAAACATTTCCAGCCATTTGATTAATGAAACACCCAACATGGATCAGAAGGATATGATTCAAAACAGTATCGTTCTAGATACACACAGTTTTACATGATGTTCATTCACAAGACACCTGAATGTTATCTCTATTCTACTGATGTAATGGATTGGCTTGATGTATTTGATCCATTTGCTGCATCTGAAATGGTAATGCCAGTATATATGTTGTAAGTTTTCTCATTTCCTTTGTAGATATTTACGTAACAGAGGTAGGACAAAAAGACACACAGTAGCTGCTATGACGTGTCCCGTTGCAGAATTTTCCGAAGATGTTCAACATCTTGCTCAGTCTCCACTACGACGCAGTTCTCGGGAGAGAAGTAAGTTCTAATAAAAGACAGGTTATTTTAATAGTGTATTGATGGAAAAATCATTAGACTCACCATATTAATTTATGTGATTTTTTAACTAAAAAAAGAGGAATTACTAATATATATATATATATATATATATATATATAAGGACATATTTCTGCCTTTTAAAGTGCAAAAACAATAAACCGGTGTCAAGGCAAACTATTATCTCACACAAAATATTAAATGAAGACAGTTTTTTTCATCTGGTTTGATATGTTATTAAAATGTTAAAATTAGCATGCTTACTTTGTATATTTTCCACAATAAAATAATTAATTTTCTAATTAGACCAAATCAAAGAGTAAATTAATTCAAAAGAATCCTACAAAATTGGAAGCATGTGCAATTAACCCATTTTGTGTCACCATGGTTCACATGCTATTGTGTGGGGAATACTGACCCCTGCATGGTTATAGGTCCAGAATGTATTGAAAGCAAATGCTTAAATAAAACTTGAATTTAATGTTAATAACGGCATCAGATAAATGTTCAAAGATGATTTATCCACGTTTGCGTGATTTAATGAAACCGGACATTTCTTAGTATATGAATATGCCCCAAGATGAAAAATGGAAAAGGTATTTTGTGCAATTTGTAAATGCAGAATGACATATAATTGGTAAGACTTTTAATGAATAGTTAAGTTACACAATTTTACTGTTATAAATGGGTATATTATTGGTATTACACAACATTTTGTCATGTACTGTTATAAACACGCTTTTCATACTCCGAAATAGACCCCAAAATTAAGTGTGTCTTCTACATGGGTCATACTAAAAGGGAAGGTAATATTTGGCATAATTTAGGGGGAAATACAATATCGTTTTTCAACATTAATAATGAATATATGAACAATAAACAAATTTATTAGGTGTGTTTTCTCTGTTGTCTTTCAAATCCAAACTTAATCATGATTATTTAATCCAATGCTCTGATTAGTGACATGATCACAAAGACATATCATTACTATTGAGATATGTGACTGTGTGTAATTGAATGGACCAGTAAATGAGGCCAGGCAAAGAATGACCATAGAAGCCACATCAAAGGAAAACGATTACAGCAAACAATGTGTTAATTACCTTCAAAGCTGGTACATGTGAACTACTACTAAACTACCATACTTCAAACAACATTACAGAAACAAACACACAGCAGCAGGCAACCTGAAGTGGCCATCGTTACCTACCACAGTGGGTGAAAACAGCCTGGGATTAAATTGACCCACCATCATTACCAAATCCTTCAAGAAGTGCTCTATCAGCAATGATTTAGATGGCATGGAAGATGAAGTATTGTGGACTGAACATATGACAAATCCGACACTGACTCTGACGAAGAAGGTGATGACATGTATGATGACACATGAACAGATACAACAGATGTTCAGCGAAGTGATGATGAATTTTTGGGTTTTAAATAAATATATTGCTGATTTTAGTGAGTCTTATAAGTGGGTTCGACTCCAGGGGGGTTTACTGGTCCTAAAAATAGGTGCGTATCATATGTGAGTGTGACTTATAAGCGAGTATGTACAGTAAGACTCCCCTGTTTTCAATTTGTTAGCAGGCAACCTATGTTTATTTATTATTTGTTAAACTAAAGACATGATTTCTGCCTAAATCATTTATCTCGGGTGTCAAATTAATATCTCATCCCCGCTCTTGATTGTGAGTATCAATAGTTCCTTTGGCTCTCACCAAATGGTAAGCATGATTTGAGAAAGGTCTTTTGCATTTGACAGTTATTCATTTTGACAAATGGTTTGTTTAAATTAACTGAAGATCATTATTATATTTATTCTATATATTCATACCATCTTTATTTTTATCCATGTTTTATTCATTCAAAATAATTATTAAAATACCTTCTATGTTTCGTTAGTGCCAGTCCATGTTTTCCATTTAGTATAAGCTTTGGCTGGCTGGCCACAGGTTATTTAGATTATATTTCAGAACTCCTTTTGTAAGTCGTATATTTTATAAGGGCTCCATATACATGCTTTGATTTTATATGCTAAGTCACTGGTAGTTGTTGTTTTGAACTGTCTAGGAAAAACCTTCTTTTAACAAAATCACAGAGGGTACAGACTGGTTCACATGTTGATAAATTGTATATTACAATTACTAAATCAATAAGTTTTCAATAACATGCTACATTTTGCATTGAATACAGATTTGTTTCTGTTATTTATATTATAAACAGTGCTCAGTGGTTGCACTTCATATTTAATTGCATACCTAACTTTAATTTCTCAATATTTGTTTATTGCATACTTTTCACAAATACATCATACTTTAATTTTAATACATATTGTTTAGCACTGCAAAAAGCCAAGGTGTAAAGGTGTAAATTTCTTACTTGTGCAATCCTATCTAATAGCAAAACAAAAAAGGTTATATTTAAAATAATCACTATTTATTTAAATTGCTACAAGATTTTATAATTCAGCCTGGTCTCGTGAATCCAAATCAAATTATCAATTTACAAATGAGTAACCTGTTATTTCCATACTTTTTTTGTGTAAGCTACATTGCTTACTTGTAAACCACATATTATCTCACCATCACACACACTGCACATGCATCATAGATATTTCCTATTAGTTTAAATATGAACCGTGTCAGCTATTCACTGATTAATCAGTTTGTATTATATCACAGCTGCATCAAGTTAGTTTAAATACGAAGGTTGCCTCATAGCTGAGGCTAGTTAGCTTAAAGGGATAGTCCACCCTCAGAAAATATATTTTTAAATATGTAATGCTTAGAACAGTAACCAAAAATTCCACAATAATAATCACGAAATATACCTGATATCGTAGATATAAGGAAATAATCCAAATCACTGGAGGGACGCCATTGCTGAAATGCTCTGACATCATATTGGTGCTTTCTAGACTGATATGGATTATGGTTTCTCTTGATCATTAATTTCTGAGCCATTTTGAATCATCTTGTCAGGTTCCTTCTGGCTCAAATTGATATGGTTGTATGTCATTCATGACGTAATTTTAACAAGATAATGTCGTTTAGTTCTGGAATAATTCTTTGCTCACACTTGTTTAAATGTTTTTGTACAGGCTCTACAAACTTCAGGTCAACCTAGTTCTATAGATCCAGATCTACCCAAATGTTTAAAAAAATATTGGTCCGAGTTAGACCCTTAGTCCAATCCCTCTCCCTCATTCGTCTTTCTACACAGATAACCATGCATTAATTTTAGCAGGAAACTAGCCAGCATCCACATCTCCACTATACAGAAATTAGACTTGTTAAAAATGTTATGCTGATAACAGACGTGTCCAAGGTTACATACATGTGTAATAATAGAATTCAATAATATTATACCTTTCCATGTCATGTGTCAATTTGTCTAAAATACCTGCCAGTAGATAGTAAGCTTGGAATTTAAATTGGCATTTCTCACCACATGAAATATTGTTGACATCGAAATGACACTCCTGCATGTTTTTCTTTTTGGTAATGCTGAGGTGATAAGTCAGTGACATTCATTCTTTCATTAGTCCATATTATAAACATCCATTTTCCCATGGAAACCTTCCAATGTCAACTTCACGTGTAGCGTTCTAGCAATAGTCACACACGTAAAAATCTGAAAAAGATTTGTCGAATACAAATTTAAAGCTTTCTGAATTTTAACATCACTTGTCTGAGATGTTGCTACTAAAAGGCTTTCCACACAGTTAGCTAAAGGATAAAAAATGTTCTTTCGCCCATTAGGACAGACAGTGATAAATAACAAAAATTCAAGCAACTGATATACATGTGTTGTGTGACATTGTAAAATTTATGGATGTTATGGTCACTTACCCGCTTGTCTATTTCAGATCGTGATTCCTTAAAAGAAGTAAATTCGCTTCACCTGCCAAGTGAGAGGTTTTCCCCTGTACGTAGAGCAAGTGATGGCATAGCTAGCCTCTGTAAATACCAGAACCATCTGGAAAGTCTGTATGATCAAACACTTGCCAGGCAGAGTGGCCACAGCAGCCTTCTCCAGATACAACAGGAGTGTCAGCAATTACAGAAACAGGCTGGCTCGACTGATGCTGAGAAGCTTGCAGAATTACAGCAACAACACACGTTACACAGGCAGAACATGCAGGTTTGTAGACAAAAGATTATGGGGAAAGATGGCTGTTAGTGGCTAACATTTTGAATCATGGGACACAATATTCCAAATTTGAATTGTCTGAATGTTTATTTTTTTAATATTTGGTGAAATAATTATCCAGTCCAGCTAGTCCTGTAGTCAATAATAGTTCTAAATACTAAAAATAAAATAAAGCTTACAGCACTTTCTGTAATTATGTTTGCATGTACACGTGTACAAAATTCCACCCTTGCTTAATGAACATCTAAGCAAAATTAATGTATTAATGATTGTACTTTGCCATTGATGTTTGTTATTCTTAATACAGAATTCCCCAAGTCTTGGTACAAGGATGTCGCCAATATCACCAATTCCTTCTCCCCCTTCACCTCCTGGAGGCAATGCACCTCCAGGACCCAGTATCAGCATGATGGGCAGTGAGCAGTCCACAGCAACACTTTACCACCAACTGCAGCGACTTCACCTGCAGCAGTCTGTGCTGCCACCTGGTGTCACCCCAGGTGCACTACGTAGTGGACCAGCGCAGAACATACAACAGAACTCAGCCAGCTATGGACTAAGTAGCCAGAGTCGTGGAAGCCCGCCATACCATACGCCTACACAGTCCTACCACGTTCCCATTCTTCCCTTAGCACATTCCAAGAATGCCGAGTCAAACACGCTGCTCCCACATCAACGGGGCAGCCCCCCACCTGGCTTTCAGAACTTACACATGATCAAAGAGGATTCAGTTGACGGTTCTGATCACTCACACATGGATGACGACAGTATGCTGGGTGACGGCAGTGCTAAGATGGTGGGGACTGAACTGGACACAGAGAATCATCAGGAACAGGATAGGTCGCCTGGTTTTAATAAGTATGCCCAGACACCTCAGATCAGCATCACTGATACAGCGGGTCATGTGACCGCCGTGTCACACACGCATGAGGTTGAGGAGGACATTATGGCAATAGATGACAGTGACCATCCAGAGAAGGTTAAGATAACGGGCACCTCGACTAGGACCCTTCAGATGGCGGCACCCATCGAGACAGGGATGGCGCCACTGTTCCCATATAGTTGGTTTACCCATCTTGGTGGCTATTCACTTCCGTCCCAATTTCCATCCGCCGCTATACCCAATCTTGCCTGCCTGCCAGATGTCGACTCCTCCCAGCTCAACTTCACCACGCTCTCACAGGGTCTGATCCTTGGAATGGGACTGGATCAGTTCAGTTTTGGTAAAGGCCTTAACAGCGTCACACCACTAGCCACAGCCGACTATCAGAATTCAAATATCGGTTGGTCATATGACACGAACATGTTTCCGAACTCGTCGCGTCAGTCTTCAAACAAATTGACAGACATGCATCAGCTTTCTTCATCTCTGGATGGGGACATCTCAAAGCGCTCATGGTTGGATCAGTCATCATCGAGAGACAGCAATCATTTTGTGCAGAATGGTCTGCCCGAAGTACAACCACAACTGTGGAGTCTCGCGAACAGTAAACGTACCATGTCAGACCTCATTTTGCAGATCAAGCAGGTATTGGACACACGCAGTGCTGAAATACGTTATGACTATTTGGATAATCGGTTTCGCCTGACAAACTCCACAGTACAAATGGAGATGGAGGTGTGTCAGGGTGGCTCAGAGCGTCAGCTCAAGGTTCGCCGCATCTCGGGAGATGAGTTGCACATCAATCGGCTCTGTAAGGAACTGCTTCAAGGAATGAATCTTTAGCTTTGTGGACCAAGCCCCACTGTTTTTACAAGTACATGGCTGACATTCAACAAAATTCTGCATGCTGTCTTACTGTAGCAAAAATTTCATACCTCTGGTTACCGGAACGGCTGTCATCGACTCGTTTTGGATATCCGTGTATGTGGGTAATTGTGTGTGGATGAGGTCATTATTAACTAATCAGTCTACTGCTGTACTTTCGGTATTCACGCCTAGTCACAGGAACTAAACACTGTCACTGAGGGGATGTCACTTCTTAAGCAGTGCGGTCGTCATTACTATAGTTTGAGCTGTTGTGGTTATGGCAACTGGTCTGGCTACTTACTACCTTCCATTAGTTGGCAGAGGCTGATTAATCACTATTTGTGGACGAAGGATCTGCCTTCGTGGATCCGGCACATTTTCTTGGTAATCATCCATGTGTAGATAGTGACTCAGATATTTAGAATGTGTACATGACTAGGCTCTGGTTACTAGACTGGTTATAAAGATATGCCAGATTACCAGTGTTGCTATGGTGACCAATGATTGGTTGGTGATGCTCAGTATAATGGCTAAGTGTATTGCTGTGCCAGTGGATAATTGTGTGTGTCCGGTGTGTGTGTGTGTGTGTGTGTGCAAGCACACCAGTATATTAACACCTACTATATTGTTAATCAATTAAGGACTGTGATTGTAGTGAAGTAATTCATATATCGGAGCATGTCCCTCGTAGTTTGTTGATATGATGCTGAACGTAATTTGCAGATAATTCGTTTGTAGATTTTGTACCTAAACTGTGCATTAAGGATTGTCATCAACATGTATTCATTTCATTAACTTGTGTGTATCTGTGGATGTGTGCATGTGTGCGTGCGTGAGTGCGTGCGTGTGTGTTTTATATTTCATTATCATTTGGTTGTATGTAGCAATATATTGCGAGGATTTGGTTACGTATGGCTGTATGCATTTCTGTATTTGTATATTTGTGCCTGTATGTTTGTGCGTGTGTATGCGTTGGTGCATGGACATATATTTACCATGTAACAGCATCAGCAGAGGAATGTGGCATTTATATTTATTGATGTAATTCACTACGTATCATGTGATCCAGACAGTCCCACTCTTTTGGACTCGGCCTCTTCACTTGCAGTGCTCTCTCTCGTCATCGGAGAATTTCTTTCAATGTTTATTATCCTACTTCAAAGTGCCACTCGTTGTAGGTGTCTTCCGACTGGAAACAATCGGATCAGCTAAACGGTGAATTGTTTGTGTGAAACTACCATCTGAAGAAGAAAAGTGAACATCTCTGCTTACAGGTTCTGTTTGATGAAGACCTGCTGCCTTAAATGTTCTCATTACCATCACTTGAAACAGTTGTTGTTGTTGTTGTTGTTATCGTCGTCGTCGTTGTTGTAGTCATCGTCTACACGTTGCCTGGCTAACATGTGTGTGTGCCTACTTGTGAATGTGGAATATTTTCAATGATTATTATAGTATTATAGTACCGAGTCAGTTATTGCCAGAGACATACAATGTGCGAACACCGATACATGTTTGATTATCGTAGCTAAGTTGTCGGTGCGCCTCATCTTGAGACAATACCTTGTTATGTAGTCTAGACGGAAGCGATATATCCGGTGTTTGGCGAAATATTCTGTAGTCTTTCATCTGGGATTTTACTGTGAGCGTGATTGATGTTCAGAGAGAATGTTACGAGGGAGATGTGTAGTATGTGACGCAATGTTTTCTTGGTGAGATGCTATATGTCCGGCCTGAGTGTGTAACAGCCGAAGGGGGCGTTACCCTCTCCTGCTGCATGGTTGTTGTCAGTTTCTGCGATCTCCATCCTCGGATCTGTTGTTGTCGTTAATTTGATTGTGTAGGTTGCTCACTGCTGTCTTCTAAAGTGTCGCCAGATAACCCGAAGTGAGCACCAGTCACGCAGAATATACCGGTAAGCCTTGCACACACACATACACACACACACAGAGACAGAGAGAGAGAGAGAGAGAGAGACGCACAGACACACACACACACCGTTAATCAACTATTAGTGTTTCAGTACAATTTTCTACCCACAGTATATTAGTATAAGCTGTACGTATGTGTGGCTAGTATGTTATATTTCACAGAAGACAGTTCTTGTACAAGTATTTCGAGGGGATCATGTTCCGGAGTTTTACTTGACTCTTATTCTCTCTAGCTGAGTGTGCCACATTTGTGATTTGCACCAGATGTATTGATGGTTGTGTGCGTGGGTTCGTGCGTGGGTGCGTGTGTGTCGCCATCCATAGTATGTGTGGTTCTCCACCAGTATGTGTTGTACAAGTGGGACATCGGATATTCTCCTGTCGGTTCCTTTGTTGCTTGTGATATACACTACGAACATCTACGGGTAGATGTTCACCATCTTAATTCGCTGGCAGTGAATGAGGCTCGCTCTCTCCAGGCCTTAATATCAGATGCCATTTCCCACATCAGTGCCACTTCTATGTGATTTATGCTACCTGCTTCCATGTGGTATGATGGATGAATATATACGTGAGGAGGTGGGGGACAGTTTTGCAGGAGCCCAGGGAAGGAGGTGGTTAATTTGAAACACTTGAACTTACTGTCCGCTTCAGTGTGGTGTGATGTCATGCAGTACAGTTGGTACTCCTGTTCAAAGAACTTACTGCTAAGGGCAGGGACCACATCTCCTGTATGTGTCTGTGTGTGTGTGTCTGTCTGTCTGTCTGTCTGTCTGTCTGCAAACACACTATTTATTGCCTTGTGATAATACACTTCGAATTGGACGCTGAGCCATTACTGTAGACGACACGCTCCGTCCATTTGTCTGTATGTTGGTCTGTACTCCAGCAGTGTGTGGCTAGGAAAGCATGAAGACATTTGCACAACGAAATACTTTTCGTGGTGAAAAATAAAAATGCCCCATATCATTTGGAGTTGATTATCTTGTGTACATATTCACATACACCACTTCGCGTGCAGCCCTCATAGTCTATTCCTCGACATGGTGGGTGGGGGTGGAATGTATGTCTCGCTGACGCAGAGTTATGCCAGTAGGAGATTTGGCTTCTGTTCGGAACAATCAAGCTGGACAGGTCAATGGGTAGAGGCCAAGCTAATATGGACTAAGGGATGAGGTAACCCAAACATTAACTTCGAGTTCTGAAGTCGGAGCTACTGGACCACACGGCGCACTCTAATAGACCACAATATCACGTGTCAACAGCTATTAATCGAACGAGTCTATGCATAGATTACGCATTTAGGTTCAGTTGTGGTGGCGCAACAAAACAGACACGGTATTTTTCAACACGTCTGACACATAATGTAGTCAACATATAATTGTACCAACACAACTAACGGTTGTTCTAGACTAATATTTATTGTTATTCTCAACCCAAATAGTAACAACATGACTTGGCCGTTTTGTACCAAAATATGGCGACTCGAAATTCTAAAATAATATCACCAAACTACCAAATAAACGTTAACAAGTCAACAACGATAGCACATTTATTTCGTTTAAGGCTGGAAGCTAATTAGCACGAGCACTACATAACAAATACAATACTTCACCCAGTAATTAACATACGTAATCATTACTCGTATAAAACATACCACAACAAAAGTTACAAGCAACGAATGTCCTCCCAAATAGCCGGGATGTTTAACTATATAATAAAAGGCCGTTATTATTTACCCGGCAGTCGGGGGTCCCGAACAATAGAAAACGGTCTTATTCGTCCGGCAGCCGGATCCCGAAGGAAATAATCGGCGACTGCTTACCCGGCAGCTGGATATACAACGCTAATTTTTGTTCAGTCGACATTGTCGGGTGCGCAACGACATAAATCTTCACTTGATGGCCGGCAAGTCCAACCGGGTCATCGCAAACTACTTACGCATTAACTTTTCAGGTGCCATGTCCTAAAGGCATTGAATTTTTTTTTTAAAGTTGAAAGTTCCCGGCGGCATAATGGTGCTAGTCGTGCATAGTCGTAGCGCAAGCTGCAAAATCTTCATTGAGGAATGGGCAGGATGAATAATTACTTCCATAATAAAATCCTGAATTATTATTTGCGTACTTTTAATTTCTATTATTCGAAAAATTTAAATAGTAATGAATTTATGATTTCACGAAATAGCAGCGGTCTTTTTGGAGGGAACCTTTAGAGCAATGACCCGATCGCCAGGAATGTCATCAAAACTGGAAAATTTCGTTTACAGAAGCTTGGTAGAATCGTGGCAAAATGGCAACAAACAGAACCATATATTCCAAATTATCCAAAAAATAAACGCGGACATTAAAGGAGGCGAAAAATAGTGGATTTTGCAGTTTGACCTTAGGCTACAAGAATAATGACACCCTCTCGTTTCAGTAAAAGGAACAATTAGCATTCACAGTACTAAGTTAGTAATGGTATGACACACATCAACATCCAAACTTTGCTTTGACATTACATGAGTAATGTGCCACTGTAATTATGTACTTAATTCACATAATTACGACACAGTCCGCCCATTGGCATACATCAGCTGCAGCAAAAAAATATTATAATTAGTTCGTTGCACAAACATATTACTTGTGGTTGTGACAGATTTCTACGCACGAAAAACACATGGCGGGGTAACCGATCATTACGTACAAAAATACGACCACTGGATAAGCTGGACATCTCTCTACCCTACAAAAATACATCGCCAAACATTTATGGCGCGTCATGACGGAAATCACCGGATTGGCTGTGATCGGACGTCACGTGGTAACAAGTCGACCAATCAGCTTACAGCATCAGCTGCTCAAGCTCGCCTTCGTTGATATACTTCGTGATCTCCTTCTTCTTCACCATAATGATCTTCTTCTTTTGGTCATCAGACAGCCAAGACTGAATGATCTTCCAGAAAGCTGAAAGACAAAACAGATAATAAACATAACAAATATGGTTATCTGATTGAAGATTTAGTGGTTAGCGGATCTTCTAATTGTCCTTACTTATGACCAAGTGTGTTAGAGCGTTAGACTTCATTAGTCATGGTCTAGGTGTGCGGGATGGTCAAATTATGTTAATTAGTGCCCTGGAACGTTTCAGGTATGGGTGGATGGGTTTCGAATTACGATCGTGGTGTTATTATGGGGGGGGGGGGGTCGTGGTTTCGTACGTTGAATATGTCATCAATTAAAAATTAAATAGAAATTATTTCCTGTGGGGAAACTATTAAATTACAGACTATACGTGTCTCCCTCATTTCAGGCAGCCAGTCACGTAATACATGTCATTTCGACAATTATTAATATTATTGTATTCTAGTGACATTTTCCCCATTTCAAGAAGAGAAGGGTACTGTTTATAAATTTTAAATACTTTAGAAAATCAACTGAATAACATAAATACTCGCTGACCAATCTTAATTTACTCGAAACTGTCATTACACTAGTAAATTGTGATGGCACAATGAAATTGGATTGCCCAGCAGTAGCCAAGAACGTATTACTAATGAGTTCGTGATATTATATGTCAGTCTTGTATTTTTATTGTATACTATACCTAGATTATCTGGGCGGGTGAGTCAGTAAAAGAAAATTTGTGAGTGAGTCAGTCAATGATTTGTTTATCCTCTGCGTTGGTGAGATCCGGATCATACGACCGGTGGCGTCTCTTCAAGGAAGCAAACCTCAAATACAAATATCTGAGTCCTGATTTGGAGGTTTACAGCGTCGTGGTCTGACCACTGAGATTTAGGAGCACCTTAACTATTGCATTTTCTGAAGTTAGGCAGCGTCTGCCTGACTTTAATCTGACTATTAGTACATAACTACTGGTCTCCCTTTAATCTAAGCACATAACTACTTATTACCCCAAAATCTAAGTATATAACTACTAGTTTCCTTTAATTTATGTATATAAATAATTGTCAAACTAAAGATGGCCACAGAAATATTTGTAAACGTTTATTCATCATCGTATTTAGCGTATTAAGTTAACTAACTACTCGGAAGGTCGTGAAAAAACCCACATGATCCTTCATTTTTCTGTTAAATCCTCAAATGTTTCAGTCACCTGAGCGTATTATAACCGACTTGCTGAATCTAAAACTATAACCATCAAGTCACTACTCTACAATATTCACACCAGCTATGACACGCTACAGTATATAAAACAAACAAACCACAAGAAACCCCAAAAAGTTAGCTGTGTTCTAGTTAGACTACGTCAAATGGACAACAATAGTAGTCCCCAAAAATAACGTATTGGTTATGATTGGAGACAGTACAAAGACAACTTCGGAATGTTTGATTGCTGTTTGTACTTCGATCTGATCATTCCCAGGCCCATCTGGGTGTCTCCTGGGATAAATTAGTAACGCGGTTGGCCACATACCTCTAGTACCTGGGTTCGAATCCCGACCGGGATATTTCTCATATTTCACTTCGTCTCATCACCTTTGGGATCATTCGGTTCGTTTAGCTTACCGTGTACTCAAACGTGACCATAAAACCTCATTTTAACACCCATTTCTCTGTTAACTGTCCTTTTTACACGGACGATAACATACATATATATATATATATATCTCTATCTCAAGCGAGTATAATTCATTTAATCTAATCTAATCATTTAATCTAATGTGTTATTTAGAAAGTAAAGGTTTACTTACTATTTAGAACAAATGGCATCTCGTATAGAAGTATATACGACAACAAGCTAGGGAAATATTTCGAAAAACAAGAGATGATATACTTGACCACGTCTAAATCCTGAAATATTACAACATTATATATATATATATATATATATATATATATATGTGTGTGTGTGTGGACATGGACGTACGCACGCACACGCACACACACAATATATATATATATATATATATATATATATCAGTGTTGGAAACATTGACCTAAAAGAAAAAGTCAATGGTTGGAAATAAGAGCCGGCCCGGATGTCCGGGCCGACACTTCATGACCCGGGCGTGCATCTTTCTATAGTTGCCGGCCCGGTGTACCTGCTGATAATTTAAACTATTCTACGTTTCCCACAACAAATAAAACGGGTAAAATAATAAGAAACAATAATTTATTCAATGAACAAACCCAGATTTGTATTTGTCATTTTCAAAATTTCTTTTTCCTGCAAATGTATGCGGAAGTGAACTGGAGTCTCATCACGCGTGCGCGGAAGTCGTTGTGTCTATGTTTTACACATGCTCTTGTTGACATCTGGAGCATTGGTACGACGGTGGTGAATTGACCAAATATCAATGGAACCTCATCTTTCAACTAACCAGCAATCTTTTTACAGACATGGCTCTGATACTTACCTGGGAAATCTAAATCTAACACTCTTGAACATTGTTATTTAGGGATTGATCCCTCCCCCCCCCCACCCAAACAGATAATTTATTTTATGTTGAAATATGTTGAAATATGTATGTTTAATAACTAAATCATTAGTTGCTTTGTATTTCACCTGGTGAAAATAAGATTAGGGCTATTTATTTTTCTTGACCTCGCCACACCTACATGAGTAAGCCCATTTACATTGACAATTATTCACCCCATCATGCATAAAAGATCAACTATTATGTCCCCTTGCGTCTGTATTAGAATTTCTAGCTATACATTGCCCCTAATTGTTTACGTGCACATCCAGCTTGTTTTGCGATTTCTGGGCTGCTATTCTCTAGCGGCAACTGGGCCTGCAACATTTCATCAGGGCCGACGGCTTTTAGGACTTGCCAGCCCTGATGTCTGATGATTTTTTTGGTGCAATTTCCAACACTATATATATATATATATATATATATATATATATATATATATATATATATATATAAGAGAGAGAGAGAGAGAGAGAGAGAGAGAGAGAGAGAGAGAGAGAGAGAACAGAAGCTAAGAACATAGAATTGCATCTTAAACATAATATATTACACAGAATCCTGTTCTAAAATACCGAGCCTCTGTATGACGCAGTCTATTAATTAAAGATTGTAATATTAGAAGCTCCACAAAACATGTTTATCTTCTAGTAGAGGCTCATTGTTGGTGTACTATTAATCCCAGATCCATACTTTCGCAGCCCGTCAAGTATAAACTTAGACAAGCTATCTAGAAGATTAAACGTTTAAAGATAATGATAAGAAATCTGACGAATGAAAGGTTCAGTTTTGGCGAGTGCGTGGTTCATTTTGGAGAACTCTGGAGTTAATTCAAAATAGTTATTCACGATTTAAGCTATAATATTTAGATTATATTTCCGGAACAGTTGTGTCAGCGAAATCCAGGCCGCTTCAAGTGACTAAAGCGAGAACGTCACTGGTTAGAATATGCTCAACTAGACATTCACCTGAATGGAGATGTTTACCAAGTTGCAAATAGATATTTTCGCTGTGTGTTTATTTTGCAGCGATTATCATAGTACGTAGATTGATATTATATAACACAATATTGATTATAAGTTAAAATTACAGATATTTATTTGGCAACTGATACATAATATAGGATAAACATAAATTTCATTTTATAAAAGTACATTATATATATATGTTGCCTGGTGTTTTTCGGACAATTTCCTGTCTTCCAATAACGCCAGCACTGATACTGGTTCGAGTGGAACAAGGGTGGTTATTGTTTTGTTTTTTTTTCCAGTTTTATATTTGAAGTAAAAAACGGTTTCGCTGAACCAGCATGCATATCACATGAGACGTCATAATGTGCATATATATATATATATATATATATATATATATATATATATATATATATATATTACACACACATACATATACACATACATACATGCATATATACTCATACATACTTATACATAAATAAATATACATACACACACACACACACACACACACATATATATATATATATATATAAATAAATTATAATTCCAATATGTTAAATGTTGTATTGGAAAACATTGCTGACATCTTGTGTTTAGACAGGTAACATGATTTTTATATTTATTCATTAGTATATATTTAATATGTTTGGTGAAAACATTTCTGATATGATTTCATGAAGAGCTGCATCTGACTCATTCCATATCCTTGGGTATGTATGAAGTGGTAAAAGAGATGTGTATGTGGTTCTTGGTTTAGTATAGTGTGCTAATTGAGATTGTCTTGTCAGTGGTTTTTCGGTGGTTTGAAAATATGAACGAGGAAGTTTATAGATGTGTTACTAGTTGTCCATATGTTACACCAACACTCATCAGTCTAGTATAGCAGTTGAGGAAACTCATAGTCCAAAAAAAAAACACCCACCACATCACTCACTATATAATATCATAAGCTTAAATAATATGATGTCAACCACAAAGTTACATTTAATGCCCATTTAACACGTTACTCACCATGTTAGTGACTCCGGCACCGTTGAAGTTAAAGATTAGAACCATACGTATGCCAGGTGACGCCTTCTGGTGACAATCTAACACGTAGGCGATGTAGCGCTTGACCTCTTCCACCAGTGCACCTTTCTTGTGTTTAAGCACCTTGAATTGCACTTTTAGGGTTAAAAAGAAGCAAAAATTGTGCATTGACGGATCAAAGCATAATAAATATGGACGGCCGAACGCAAACATCCAGAGTTGACGTTTTTACATTTGTAACCAAACAAATTTAGATGACGTTTTTATGTATAATGTATTAATATGACACAGTTTGTTAATCCACCATCTTCCGCAAATTAATTAACGTTTAGTGCAGTTCTTCAAATCAGACTTACATATCTTCTCGCCTTTGTTATTGACTCCTTTCCAAAAAAGAAACTCCCTCTCCTTCAACTCGGCAGGAAACGAATCGTCTTTAAGGTCTGTAAGAATGATATTTCGCTAAATAGGACACATCAGACAGCTAATGGCCAGTGAAACCTAGCTCTATGACCAAGAGGCTTAAAAAAGAGCCTTAAAAGACTACTAAAAAAGTAGTTTTTATATATACAAAGGCCACCTAAAGGAGGCCCCGGGATATCATCGTAAAATAATTATACTGTGATTGTTTAAAATGAAAAAAGTTATGTTTTGATTTATATAAAAAAGTAGTCACACTTTCAAGACAAAAACCGAAGCAATATTATAATAACTCTATCCAAATTAGCAACAATCTCACAATGTTTTCTTTCCTAAAAGAACAATATATATATATATATATATATATATATATATATATATATATATATATATATAGATTGATGATGATTGATGTCTTACGCCACCTTTGTGCACATGATAGGCTAAATGGGCCGAGCGACATCCAAAGCTAATGAAGCAAAATAAAAGATGAAACAGCCTTCACATTTGCCCACACCGAGATTCGAACTCAGGTTGTAGTGATCTATGGTCGAAAGCGCTACCAGTTAGATCACGGAGACCCTGTCATATACCCCAGTGGTGACTTCTTAGGAAAACTTCCCACAAATACAGGTGCGAGACGGCATCAAACCCACAACCCGGAGGTTTGCGGCATCCGCTCGGGAATTCCTCGAGTAAAGAATTTCCAGAAAGAACTAAGTTTAGAATAATGTTAGTCGAAATGAACTTTATAAAAAGCGAATAAGTTTGGAGAGATACTAATGGTTATTGTGCGTTTAGTGTTGCAGCCCCCACTTTGTGGAATAGGTTGCCGGCAAATATTAGAAATGCGTCGTCTCTTGGAAATTTTAAGTCTCTTCTAAAAACACACCTATTTAAGGTCGCTTTCACAGATAAATAATTATTATCTTTTAAATCATTACAGGTTTTTTTTCAGACATATTATTTGGGGTATTACTATATTACATATTATTTGTACAGCGCCTTTGAATGGCTCCTGATAATAAGGGCGCTTTATTAAATATACATTATTATTATTATTATTATTATTATTATTATCCTCAGATTTTGGTTCAAACAGAAGTTCCACGTTCCCATCGACATATACTGACCATTGAGGCCTATCTCCTTCCTGAAGAGGAAGACGATATCAACTTGGTCGACTGCTTCCTTTAACTCAACCTTTTCGCTCCAGAACGATCGAATGAAACATTTGGCATAAGCGTCCTCCGTACGTAGGCGCTCAACATCCCTCGGATCGTACTTAGTACCGGAATCAAAGTCGGCTGAAAAGATAGTAAATTAATTGATAACAAGTGTTTAATTAGAGGTCAGATTTAGGAAGATGATGATGATTGGTGTTTTACGGCCACCTTTGTGTACACGGTAGGCTAAATGGGCCGAGCGACCTCCAAAGGTAATGAAGCGAAGACGAAGATGAAACACCCTTCAGATAGGCCCATGCCGAGATTCGAACCCAGGTGGCAGTGATATGTGGTCCAATGCGTTACCGCTAGACCACGGAGGCGACCCAGATGTAGGAAGAACCAACGCAGCGGGATTTATTTCTGGAGGAAAAATGATAATTGTAACTTGATGTCACCGACCTGTGTAAATCTATTATTCTGAATGAGTGAGTGAACGAATGAGTGAACCAGTGAGTTAATAAGAGAGTCAATAAGAGAGTCAATAAGAGAGTCAATGCGAGAGTGAGTCAATCGATGACTGAGTGAGCGAATTAACGCGTAATTAAACGAAGGAGTGAATGAATGAGTGAATCGGGGTTGGTTTAATGATAAATCAGTACAAAAACGCCGTTTGACGTCGCCACTTGTTATTAGTTTCATACGACAACCGATGGTACAACGGGTCGGCTCCGAACTGCGAACCTATTCGAGGCAAATAGTACAACAATAAAAAAATAACTACAGAGTAATATATGTGGATTAAAAAAATTCAAATCTCTTATTACAGAAACTGTACCATAAAGGAGTAACTGTTTATCCTTAATTTAATAATTTAACGGAATGTTCCTTGTAGAAGCAACTCTAATGTATTGATTGGTCAGTGTGTGTACGAGTGAGTGAGGAGAGGTCCGATCTAAGTTTGTTCAACATTTTCTAGGATAGTCCTTTTTTATTACTTTCACAACAAATGTCTCTCGTTGGAAAATTATGGATAACTGAAGGATCGATTAAATCTGTGATTAAAGAAAAGACACTGACAATTGTAAAGTGATGTACATGACATGACAACGCCGAAGGCTTCACACAATCTATTTAACGAGGAACACATTTTTTCTCTAATTGACAGCTTATAGCAAATCTTTAGTGATTATAAGAGATTATTGTAATGACGACTAGTTTTATTGACATTATGTTGCTACTATTTTTCGTATGGATTGTGCAAGTTGTGCATAAATTAAATGTTGTTGTGAGTAGAAACGTCGTATTAGGTTTGTATTTACACGGATCACTGAGTTGGACACACTCACACACACGAACACGCGCGCGCGCGCCCACTACCACACACACCCACACGTTAATGAGGTCAGTACAAAATCCGGATTGACCGGACTTCCGGATTAAAGCGAACAGAAGCGAATATTCATAAGGCTGCCTTATGTGACACTCAATTGCTACTCCAGTTCTGAATTTCTACCTACGCGCGATTGAAATATCCACGTATTCAAATGTCTTTAGAGTTCAATAAAATCACGGTTCCGATGAAGTTAAAATATAAAATAACTACAATCAGCCTCATCTAGAGTTTAAATAACGAATTATATATTTTGGAGAAGGTTGAATACATCCAAAGAATCGCCTTAAGATGTTTAAAGATCACGATGTGTCTCCGTGTTAGCCGATGTTTTCTAAAAGCTTACAGTCTTAGCGAATGGCATCGATTTTCTAAATATAACACAATAAAACATTAGACAACCGGAGAACACGTGAACAATCCATGTGGGCCACTCCGGAATATTTCCGACGCTTTCGTGTGATTTACTGCCAGAAATTGGTAATTTTAATTCAGTAAAGTTGTACCCGGAAGGTGAAGGAGTTCCGGTAATTCTACCACATTGGTTCCCATTGCGTTATCCAAAGCCAGATAACAATTAATGTTGGCAATCGCGTTCCGTGTTCGTTGAGTGCTAGCTATGATCTTACTCCAGAAGGCCTATTCACGCCCGCGAGGCCTCTTCTACGTATCCCGACGATTGGTGACAACGTTATATTCCTTATTTTGTTAAGTTTCTTCATATCCAGAGTCGGGTACGATAGGATAGCAATCATGTTTCAAACCAGTTAATCTTAAATGATGATAATGATGCAGATGATAGGTAGATAGATAGATAGATAGATAGATAGACAGACAGACAGACAGACAGACAGACAGACAGACAGAGACACACACACACAGAGAGAGAGAGAGAGAGAGAGAGAGTATTAACAAACACTGAACTAGACAACTCGACTCCGTGTCAAAACAAACAGTTGTACAGGTCTGAGAATGACAAGAGGACGACCAAGATTTATACCGACAATGATGACTTCAGACTTGTACTGTGGCGAGTCAGTAAACAACATCCTTGGTGAGTCAGTAACGACCGAAAACACGACAGCAATATGTTGGCTAAATGATGTTTTAGTTACACCGAGGTCAGGAATAATGAATTGTTGATGTTGATGTTGACGGTGATGATGATGATTCTGATGATGTTGATTGATGTGGTGGTTGCGGCGATGATGTGGTGATGGTGATGTTGATTGATGTGGTGATTGTGCCGATCATGTGGTGATGGTGATGATGATGTTGATTGATGGGGTAGTTGTGGCGATGATCTGGTGATGATGATGTTGATTGATGTGGTAGTTGTAGCGACGATGTGGTGATGATGATGTTGATTGATATGGTAGTTGTGGCGATGATGTGGTGATGATGATGTTGATTGATGTGTTAGTTGTGGCGATGATGTGATGATGATGATGTTGATTGATGTGGTGGTTGTGGCGATGATGTGGTGATGATGGTTATATCAAATGTGCAATGTTGTTATTTTACGTCAACTTCCGACGCTATGATAGACTCAATGGGCTGAGCTGTCTCCAGGGTATTGGAGCGACGTTAAGATGAAACATCCCTCAGAGACAGCTCGGCCGGTTATGAACTAATGTGCTAACGGTCAATGACCAACCGCGCTACCAGTTATAGGCCACGATGTTGCTGATGGTGATCATGGTGATGATCGTGGTGATGATGCTGATGACGAGAATGATGAGGATGAACGTGATGATGATCGTTATTTAATGTCTATTGATTTATCTCTCGTCTGACATCTCTACTCCCAACATGAGAGATACAACATCTGTCTCCATCTGGCGACGAGTGACCTTTATACCGACTTAAAGCCGCCGCCATTATTACAAGTTATTATCAACCAAAAAATAATAATATAGAAATTGATTACTAGTAAATATAGATAGAGATAGTAAGGCTCGGATAAATGTGGAATTATCTCTATCTATCTCTTTCTCTATCTATATATCTATCTATCTATCTATCTATCTATCTATCTATCTATCTATATCTCTATATCTATCTATCTATATCTCTATATCTATCTATCTATATCTTTATATCTATCTATCTATCTATCTATATATCTATATCTATCTATCTATCTATCTATCTATATCTCTATAGTTCTATATCTCTATCTATCTATATATCTATTTCTATCTCTCTATCTATTTCTCTATCTCTCTATCTATCTACCTATTTCTCTATCTATCTATCTATCTATCTATCTATCTATCTATCTATCTATCTATCTATCTATCTATCTATCTATCTATCTATCTATCTATCTATCTATCTATCTATCTCTCTATTTATCTATCTCTCTATATAGAGCCTAGTCCATTATTGAGATAGACAACAAAATAATAGATTTATTTGAGAGAAGAATTACCTTTATATTTTCCTTCGACTGCTGCTCTAAATTCTGGCAGTTTGGCAGTAACTTGCTGAAATAATGAAAACAATATTGATCATAATATGAAGGATTAGCTAGGAAACTTGATGTTAGTAGTAGATATTATGTAGATCAATAGACAGAGGTATGGCGGCTTTAATGTGTGCTGCTCCCTCTCTCTTTGTCGCTCACGCACGCACGCACGCACGCACGCACGCACGCACGCACGCACGCACGCTACACACACACACACTAGCACGCACGCACGCACAAGATATGTTTCTGCTATGGCTAAGAAATGGATCTTAATATGCATCACTATTACATAAAAACGGTCTTTGTTACCTCGATTAGTATAATATTTTAGTCAAAGTTAATATAAACACAATCAAGCAAATATAAACTACTATTAATATGTTCAGCAGTTATGTCCATTTTTTTAGATATACTACTGTGTCTTCTTATATATGTGCAAAGGACATCCGCCGGGTTAAAGGTCACCCTCGTAATTTCTAAATGTCAAATGCGACCAGAATATCCACAGCAAATAGCTCCTCATGTTGACGTCAATAATTACTCGAAATTGAAGTCCTCATAGCTCTATCATAACAATTAGAGAGCTATAATGGCTATTGAGGAACCACACTGGATTTCACACTGAATTAGAAATCTGGTGATTATAGTTTAAATCCAGAAGAGTCTCTCATCGGTGAATTAATCAATGCTTTGTTGAGCTTCGTTGGTGGTCTCACTTAAGAGATCCGGTTGACGGGCTACTCTACGGGATCAAGACACATACTGTCTTGATGGATGGATCATCGCCAGTCTTAATTAATACTATGATTCGATCCCTCGATCTTCTAGGTCATCGGATTGTGGATTGCGCTACGATCTGGACCACGGGACCATCCAACTAAGAGTTTATAAAGAACAAATTACGATAAGCGACTTACGGAGAGTAGCTTAAAGGACGTATTGTATGTATCCAGCTGCGACTCTATAAATAGTTGTTAAAAATTGGAAATATTGATTTAAATTTGAAAAAATTTAATAAAAAATTTAATCGATATTATGATTTTATGCAGTGTCGGTGACCGTTATCAATCGTAGAAATGTTTTGAAGTGACATCATTTCTATTATGTATCCTGATGTGTTTAGTAATCAGTATGTTACTGAAGATTATATATTGATTTACCTGTATCCAAGATGAGTTTAAACGTTACGAAATGCTAAAGGTAGCATTGACCTATATCTATCTATCTATATATATATATATATATATACGTGTGTGTATGTGTGTGCATGTGTGTGTGTGTGTGTGTATATGTGTGTGATCGTGCGCGCGTTTGTGTGTTAATGTGTGTATTGTATACATGTGTAGCCCGTTGTGTGTTTATGGTGATAATTTTAAACAAATCGTGAAAAAGCCCATAGTAGGTATAGAATGTCCATAGAATATACAAAATGTCAACATAACGTATAAAATGTCCACACTACGGTGTGTATAAAAGATCATATTATGTACAACACACCTAAAGTACATATTATACGTCAATAATATGTACAAAGTGTCCACAATACGGACATCATATAGCCCAGAATACGTCAGGTCTCTATACACACAATTACAGATGTAAAAAGTGTTCAGTTGTTTAGCCACGGCGCTGGTTACACGTACGACATATGGCTAAATCCAACAGATACAGGTATGGACCAGATTTGAACTCACAACTTTGAAGTTTGCAAAGTGGCGCTCTAAGCGCTGAGCCACCCGAACACCCTTTCGTCAGCTCTAAGAAGGTTGTACGTTATTATCGAGTGACTCCTAACTTCCTGCACGAAAGATGAGACCTAACACAATATGTAGGAATGTAAGCCAACATTTTCCAGCAGGTAAACATTCATTAGGGTGCCTTGAAAATGGCATTAATTTGGACAATATTTCACTGACGTTCGAGGCTCCAAATGCTAATATAGAAGCTATATGTTGCTTTTAATGGTCCGCCTACACACAAAAACAGGGCATAATCTGTATAAATATAATGATTGATATTTTACGGCCACCTTTGTGCACATAGTAGGCTAAATAGGCCGAGCGACCTCCAAAGGTAATGAAGTCAAAGATGAAACAACCTTCAGATATGCCGACGCCGAGATTCGAACTGAGTTGGTAGTGATCTGTGATCCGACGCGCTAAGTTACTGCTGGGGGAAGTGATAAATGATTGCGGGGTAGATCAGAGACTTACAGCTACAGGGTTGGAATACCATCTGGTTTATATCTGATGAGTGATTGAGTTGTCTGTTTTACCGAAGCGCTTGTCACACCTGTGACATATGGGGTAAATACATACACAAACTACTTAGCTCGGTTTGAACCCAGATTCGCAGCTTGCAAACCAGTACACTATTGGAGCAGCTCTATACGTTCTGGAGTTGCTTGGTTATCTAGGCTTATGTGTAAATATACATGGTAGTAAATAACAACAACAACAACCACAACAAAAACGACAAGGGCGACGACAAACAACAAACACCAACAATAACAACATTGAGAGCTGTATTCGGCGTTACTAGTATTTAAAATACTTATTTTCGAGTAAATACATCGTAATTTAATAATCCAATATCAGCGACGATATAGAAGTTTATATTATTGACAATATTTTAAGGAGGATGTTTCTCTTTTGAACCATGACGTGGACTCACAGCAAGAGATTATCATCTTAATCCGGACAAAATAATTGTGATAAATATAGCACCAGATCTGAGTTCAGTAAATAACGTGTTACTATCACCAAATGTTGTTAGATAAACAACAAGTATACAAGTCTCTTCTAGATCAATACTACACCAGATGGCGTTGTTACAGCTTTCTATAACCTGGGATTGTTTGAATCAACCCTAAACTCTAAATATAGGTTTTAGACGTGTGTATGTGGGATGTTTGTACACAGACAGAGACAGATACAGACAGAGAGACAGACAGACATACATTTATGTCTTTTGTTTCCTATCAAGGAGATTGTAATCCACGCGACCGAATGTTAACATTACTGTACACTATAGAGGTTTAACAACTTATAATTTAATTCAGAATTACACACGTTATATATGTTTTATATATAAAAGCGTTGAGAGCTTTGGTAAACTGGATTTCTTTCATTCCACGATGCACGATCATGAAACAGAGCTAACAGGGATCAGTCCAGAAGGATATAACTGAATCATCTCAAAGATGGTTACTGTCAGAGAGTTTCAAGTCTATTTAGCTTAGTCAGTCACCCATAATATTATGAGTCGAGAAATCCTAGAAAATATATTGAACCTCTCCGAGATAGAACTCGTGCTCTATGGATATTGGAGTTATTTGTTGACTTTCTGAGTGCTGGGGCTGCATTTGTGGAACATCCCCCCCAACCAAAAAAACCTCCAAGTTTAAGTGTGCCTGTACGTGATATTCAAACGTATAGTAAGTGTAAAGCAGTTCACACAGATAATACAATGGTGTAAAGTGTGTAAATATATTGTAAAGTACGGAGTCTTAAACCGAATAATAACATCTAAAACTGAATTATGATGAAATTGACACCTAAACCTAAATGCCTAAAAATCTTTGGTTAAAAAACCCAGATTAGGAAACATCAAAATGGTGCTATAACAATTCTTGACTTTAATAAATTGACGGCGATTAGGCTAGTTTTGGTGACCTAGATTACATTTTGAGGGAAAAGCCGGTCCCATAAATGTCAGCCGCGTGGACGATAGAGACAAGTTCCGGTTTGATCAAAACGAGGCAAATAGTTAAATGAAATGTTAAATGGCGTTCTGTGGTAACTTCTGTACACGCAGTAAGCTAACTAGGTCAAGCGACCTCCAAATATAATGAGATCAAATAAAAGATGAAACCGCCCCTTAAATATACACATACGGGGATTTGAACCTCTATAGTCGAGTTCTATGGCCAGCCGAGTTACCATTTCCGCTACAGAAGTGCCACCATTAAGTAACAATTTTGTGACAGGTTATATTGTCCGATTGAGAGAATTTTCTAGTTTTTGACAGGTACCATTATGTAAAAGTCATCCTGGTTTATATATATATATATATATATATATATATATATATATTTATATCCACTTACCTCTTCTGTTAATTCCATAACTTATTCTTTCCCGTTGCTGACTCTGTCTATTCAAGCATCCAACGATAACGAGACTAGCACCAAGCTCTGTGTCAATAAAATCATCGTATAGTGAATTAAAATCTTTTAAAATACGAATAAACACACACACACACACATACACACACACATACACACACATATGACATAAAACCCATCTTCCCACAGAGATGAACATCACTCCAGAGAGGAAATTATGTTAGTAGATCCCACAAGATATACGGAAGCTAATGTCACACGAAGACACCATATCGTTCATCAAAGACACTTAATATTCTCTTTTAAGTTATTTCAATCGCTGCCGTCGTCGCCGTCGCTGTCGCAAGGATGTACGTCTGGCATATGGATCGGACCGTACGCGATGACGTCATCACGTTGTCTGCTCCGCCCACCTGTCGTTACGTGCTATAGTGGTGGTGGTGAAGAAACAACAATAGGACACACTCCAGATACTCATCGGGGGATTATATTTACCATCAAAATATGTTCCTGATTAGCTCCAAGTATTTGTCATCCGTGAAACAGCCACCGAGAGTCACACAGACAGACAGACAGAGAGGAGAGAGAGAGCTGGTGTACATGAGACAAGCCCTTTGGAACAACACTAGCAACTGAGGACCGAGTTGTGATAATCAATACACACACACACACAGTTTGTGTGTGTGCGTACGTGCGACAGACTGATATTACGTGTGTCACCAGATGCTGTCACTGAAGGCTGCCACACACACACACACACACACACACACACACACACACACACACACACACACACATATATATATATATATATATATATATATATATATATAGTTGACCGTAAAAGCAAACAGATGGTTGTCCCACTTGTAATCGTCATAGTCTCATCATCATAACAACAACAACAACAACAGCTGTGTGTATGCCCAACTGCATCGTACATCAGGGTGAATATACCCCCCCCCCCCATTCTGACTGATTTGGCATTTAGTTCTAAATAAATACCTGGAATGATAGTTAGACAAACAGAAAGCCAGCAAGCTTGACCAGCACACACGCAAGCGCGCAGGTACACACATACACACAAACGCACACACTCACTCACTTTCTCACACACACACACACACACACACACACACACACGTTTGTGAGATGTTTCTCTAGGAAATCGTTCCCTTAGTCATGTGGCCTGAGTGACTGACTGAATGAATGATTCACTCACTCACTCACTCACTCACTGTGTCACAGTCGTAGGATTAATTAACTGGCATGTCCCAGGTTGCAGATATGTTGCTACTCACTCGTTCACTGACTCACTTTTGTGAATGTGTTATCTTCATCTTCACCTTATATCTATGTCGTCACTTCTAGTACCTATGTAGGTGGAAGTGGCCGCATTATTAGCATTTCTTAATTTCCTGTGTCTAAAGGGCGTTTCATCCTTAATTTCCAACTAGTTGCCATTGTATAGAGCTTGGTCCATTGTATCTAACATTTATACAGATATGGTAGTAAAACAACAACATTATCGATGAGGAGGCTTTAATGGTAAATAAATTATTATACATCTTAACATATACTGACAGGTAATGGTACTTTCTATCAAGACAAGGAAAGATAGCTCAACATTTAGTCGGTTTACTAAACGGTTTATAAAGTCACCTTAATACATACGGTCAAAGATCGAATCCGAGGACCATGAATTACAAATATTGCACGTATACACGTACGTCTCCATTGTTCAGAAATCGTGGACACGGATTAATCTATCACAGCAATGATTTGGAAGTATTCCATTCATCCATTTCTCCTCGAAACCTTTTTCTGGCTTGCAACAGTGAGATCTTACTTTGATCTAAAAGTGGGTTTGATTGTTCTTCCGAAGAAATAATACGTTTATCTTCGAAATAAGTTTAAACAGATCGTAATTAGATCACAGACTTGTGTAAAATGGCGTACAGAGTATACGATCCGTTACTGAATCCCTATATTTCCCTGAGGGGAAAACCCAATTTGGTAAATATTCTGGAAAACATAAATAATGGAATCAGCCATATATATATATATATATATATATATATATTATGTGTGTGTGTGTGTGTGTGTGTGTGTGTGTGTGTGTGTGTGTGTGTGTGTGTGTGTGTGTGTGTGTGAAGTTGTTAATGTTGAACTCATCCCCACACCGAGAAGGTTGAGTAGGAGTTGAGGAGGTTAAACGTCAGCTTAGATTCATGGAGATGAGGTTTGAATATCTGACAGGTGAGAAATTTGATGTGTGTGTGTGTGTAATGTAATTATCCGTATGTTTGTGTGTAAAGCGTAAGTTCTTTCCAACTTTTCCAGCAGTGTATTCACCAAGGAACCGGATACAGATAGACCAAAATTGGAAAACAAGGTTGCGCACTCCAAACTGGAAGCTATAAAAATATCTAAGAAAGATGTTGTCAGGAAACTAATGAAATTGAAAATAGATAAGTTACCAGGCCCAGATGCAATACACCCAAGACTTCTGAAAGAAACAGCAGAGGAACTTGGCACGGCATTGGAAATAATGTACAACTCAACCTTAGAAAAGTGACCTATGCCAAAAGAATGGAGACAAGCCCATATCTCTGAATTTTTAAGAAGGGTAGTAAGAAACTATAAACTATAAACCAGTCAGTCTTACATGAATAGCCTGTAAGATTATGGAATTGTTAGTAAGGGATGTTATGATAGCTCATATGAAGAGAAATAATCAGCTCACTAATAGGCAATATGGATTTATAAGAGGTAGATCAACCGCTTAACAGCTACTTGAAGTATTATATACTTGGACAGATATTCTGGATAGAGGAGGGGAGTTAGATGTAACATATCTTGACTTCATGAAAGCATTTGACACGATTCCACATAAACGACTCATTGGCAAACTTAGATCGTATGGTATGTCTGGAAAGATAGTCAGATGGGTAACATCATTTCTGTTAAATAGAAGACAGCTAGTGTCGGTTAGAGGACAGTTTTCAGCATGGGCCGATGTCCTTAGTGGGATCCCCCAAAGGGAGTGTTCTAGGACCAATTTTATTTGTCCTATACATAAATGATCTCTCTGACAACGTTATTTATGTTTGCAGACGACACAAAGGTGTTTCCAGAAATAAGATCCAATGAGGATATACAAACTCTACAAAAGCATATAAATAATTTACAAGGGTGGTCAAATAAATGACTTTTACGATTCCACCCAGACAAATGCAAGGTGAAGAGCATCTCAAGAAAGAAGAAACAAGACCAGAAAAAATATACCACGAGAAAACAGGTTGGGAATAATACATACACAGATCACATACTAGATCAGGTAGAAAAGGAAAAATGGACTTGGGAGTTACAGTGGACTGTAATCTTAGTTTCGAACACCATATACTGGAAAAAGTTAGTAAGGTAAATCAGATGATGGGGTTAATAAGGTGTGTTTTTAGAAGAGACTTAAAATTTCCAAGAGACGACGCATTTCTAATATTTGCTGGCAACCTATTCCATAAAGTGGGGGCTACAACACTAAACGCACAATCACCATATGACTTGAGCCACGACACTGGCACCTGCAATAGTATCTGACTGGATGGCCAGAGTTTTCAGGATGACTTTCTAATGGAAACCGGTTCACACAGGTATTCTGGCGCCATATCATTAATAGATTATTATCAAAATCTTGAAATGGATACTCTGTCTAACAGGTAGCCAATGTAGTTTTTGAAGAATTGGGGTGATATGGTAATACAAACAATACGACTTTAACATTGATAAACACAATAAACTCTTAAAACAGGAGACACACAAGACAAGAGTTGACGAGTAACTAAGTTGACTTTAATTTGAAGTTATTGCAAGCAATATTTCCTAATAACTACAAAAAAGTTACTGCCAGTTATATATTGGTATTGCATTTAGTTTGTTAACTTATTTTTGAAACAAATGCTCAAGAACACTCGCTCTTTTAAGCCGATTGAGTGACTGCTTTATTTCGTACCTGCGCTGTTCACACCAGACTGTTAAATAATCAAACTGAAACATTTTATTATGGGATTAAAACTTTCCATGGGCAACATCGAACATCATATATATGGTCAATATTTGGAAAGGTAGCGTTAACAAACATGTAACAAGCCAGCTTCGTGATTATAGTAATTAATAATCTTAATTGAAATGTGGCCTTTATGAAAGACAACAATTATTGGCGTAACTTCGTGTGGGCGCCGATTTTTGCTATTGCTAAAATTAATCTTTAATTGTTACAAACGCCTACTGCCATATCATATCGTCTGCCTATATATGTCAAATGTTGATTTAGCCAACACTTGGTTCTTATAGGCTATTCGCGTCAGTCATGTGGGTTGTCCATATGAAGTGGACTTATGGGTGATTGTGATCCAAACAATTTGTGTGTTTATTTCAACAATCTAGACATGGCGGTGGCCAGATCTCATACAGACTGCTCATCGTTAATGTACATCACACCACAGCAACGTTTGATAACTGTGACCAGCGTCAAGGTATGATTACGTAAATGACTAAACAGAAGGTATAATGGTCGGTTCTTCACATGAATCGATACGCATACAATTAAGTGGTGAACTATATACAGTGAAAAACGCATTCCATTTTGTCATTATGAGTCTTTCCTAATATTTCATCATAACATAATACCCGCAACAACTGTTTTTGAAACCGACTACGACACACTTCACACACAGATCTAAGTTGCACAGAACAAACACGTATCCAACAGGAAACAGTTCTTATGGAAACTGTTCTGTAGAAGACAGTTATAAACAGGCATTAAAAACTAAACTCTCCGGCTATATGGTCAAAAGATGAATGTAAAATAACCTGAATGAAGCATAGTGTATAGCAACTTCTTGGGGTTATAATTACCGACCTTTTGAGAAAATGATAAAAATTGTGAGCCCTTTCATATATATATATATATCGTTATGATCAGATACAAATTAAACATAGACGTACATCTTGCATCAACCATTGTGTCTCTCATGACAAATTTAGTTTCAAAATAATTTTTTTTATAATCTTAGTGGGCGTATTTCGTATTTCTCTAAACATCCAAAACTAAAAGCTCAAGTAAATATCAGAGTTAATTTATTATGCTGAAAATATAATAAAACAATATGTGCTTACGTGAATTGGTGAAATGTGGCTAATAATAATGCATAAACAAAAGCTAATAACTATTATATTATGTAAACATGTTTAATTTGAGGAACTAATAACTCTGAGAACAATAAATGATCTCAGATAGTAATGACTACAATGGTCATATTCAATATTGTAAGATTACGAGAACTAACATGTTTTGACATTCATTGCATGATGTACATGGCATGAATCACATGACACGATTTACATGGCATGAATCACATGACATGATTTACATGGCATGAATCACATGACATGATTTACATGGCATGAATCACATGGCATGAATCACATGACATAGTGCATATGGCACAATTCCAGCAGCTAATCATCTGCTCATGTCTGGTAATAGTTACATTACAGTCTATTCTACTGATCAGTTAATTAAATTAATATTTAGATCACACAATTATATAAACATCAACAGTTCTATTTTGTTAATTATCAAAATCTTCTCTCTCTCATGATATTCAATATCTTCAGACATCAGACTACATTCGTTCTCAATATCACAGAATTACACATTAAAATAGGTGGCTCCCTCAGTTAAACTATCTGGACTTCACATTCACCTACTTTCATCTAATATTCATTGACTGTGAATATTCCAGGGTTTTCTAATAATAATATCCATAAAGTTGTCCATCAAAATGATCTTCTAGATTTACTCTTTATTTGGGATAAAGGCGCATTTTCTAGTTAATCTCAGCATCATCAATAAATAAACACATAAATAAACAAAGAAAAATCTTCATTCATACATTGTGAAATAAGTTAATCAGTAAAATAATTAATAAAGATATTGATCACAGATATTGATAAAGCATTATTATTGGTTTATGCTTGTATAAAACGATTTCATATAATTTATTTGTAGTGCATCATAATGTAATAAATATTCATTTATATACAGATATTCTTACATATATAGTTAAATACAAGGTGCATCAATTAATATGTACATCAATTAATATGTACATAATACGATATACGTTATATCACAGTCTGCTTTGGTGTTCCAGTTATAATACTGAAGTATAACACCTGTGTAGATATAAAGAACAGTGGACATTTGTTCCTGACAGGAATTATATTGATCCGTCGTCATGAAGTGACGAGCAATGATTTCATAAAGCAGCAAAAACAAACCAAAGAGATTAAAAAAAATTATAGCAGTTCAGCAGCAATACAAAAAAAAGAAGAAGATAAACAGACTTAGCAGCTATCGTCTAGCTTTGCTGTGTACACTCGTGAAAAAGGTAGAAATTACAAATGTTACATCAATTAAATTAAACATCATCTGTGCATGATCTCATTTTATGGGAAATAATGTTCAAAGTATATCAATAAACAATAATATCAGTTTAATTAAAATATTAGGTCCAGTTAACTATACTTCAATTAAATAAGAAACACAATAATCGCATAAACTAATACACAAAACTCAAAGTGAATCATCCACATAAAACACAAACATCTGTACATCATAGTCATGGACTGAAACCACGTACATCCGAACAGTCAAATAAAAACTAATACAATACACATGTGAGTCTTACATTAATGTTTAATAATCAATATCAGTAATTAAAAGGACTCTTACAGGTGTACAGCATTGTAGCACAAACAATGCAACTACTTTAAAAAATTGTAATATACTGATCTGAAAAAAGATACAGGATAACTAAAATTTAAAAAAAATTAAAAAAACATGACACATTTAGTCAGCTTCCTTCTTTGCTAAATGCCACATTTGGTGATCAGACTCAGTAAAATAGCTGACAGATGATTAATAAAATAAAACAGTCTATATCACGATACTGTGAAATATTAGTAAAGAGCAAAAAGTATCTCGTACACATTTATATACAACGTCCATTTATTATTTAAAAGGCTTCCATGGTTCAGATTCTGCTATCACAGACAACAAATTATCACAAAAATATGCTAGGCTTGTGAATAATTCTCCACATTCTGTCGAATGAGCGCCACCTGCTGACGTTCTTTCTCATGTCGCTGACGAAGTTTTTCCAGGTCTATCACTTCTAGTTCAGTTTCCTGACGCATAGATTTAACTGTAGCACCCGAATGCCGACTAGACTTGCCACTAGCTTGTTCTCTGCTGGCGTAACGTGGTTTTGGTTTAGGTACCGACTTGGCATACTCTAATGCCTAAAACGTAACATGTTAAACAGGAATTAGAAGTTGAGTCATGCTGAAAACACTTTACTAAACATTTCCGATGTAATATATATCTTTTTATTGGGGTGTACAAGTTAATAAACTGGCAGTGCTGGGAAACAAGACAACAACAAAACTTCAGTTTTTCCCATTTATATTGGTTTGATACTATCCCAATGAGTGCCGAACAAATTGAAAATTCTATTATATAATTATTTCTGAGTAAAATGTATTTTGTATATAAACTGACAGTCAATGACAGCGAAAGTTTACTTTTCTGTAGCTACTCCAGTCATAAGATGATGAAATCTGGAGAACTAAATGAAGGTTTTCTGAATTAATCAGATCAGTCCTTGTTATTCCAGGAATAGACAAAATGGTCTCCATCGTATATTTGATTATAAGTCATTTATTTTTTAAGTTTTTGTTTTCAAGAAAGTTGACGAGTCTCATTGAAAGTGGCTCACAGTCCCACTTTCAGACAATGACAAATAAATAAATGAATGTGCATATTTCAACAAAGTATGCAATTATGATTTACATAAATTATTACTCTTGTCACTTGATATTTGTCATGGTGCAGGAGATAGAACATTACCAGACTATAAACATTGTTCATGTCTCATTGAAAGTGGCTCACAGTCCCACTTTCAGACAATGACAAATAAATAAATGAATGTGCATATTTCAACAAAGTATGCAATTATGATTTACATAAATTATTACTCTTGTCACTTGATATTTGTCATGGTGCAGGAGATAGAACATTACCAGACTATAAACATTGTTCATGTGCACCATAAACGATACTCCAAATATTGAAAAGTAGCTGCAGACACATCAATCTGTCATGTTTTTTATCCATTGAATATAATGAAAAAAATACATTTAAAACTTGCATTTAGGCAGTGTGTGCAAAATCCTTATACTAAGATGAATCATTTCCTCAATCATGAACAAAACAACCTAAAATTAAACCACACAATTTACTTGTTTATTGGGTCTTTGCAACTGATTTGGCCGCAATTTCCAATTCTGTTGACACTACAAGTCACTTGTACTACCCGGAAATCAGATCAGCACTACCTGGCCAGTTAAATGGGGTGCTTGGTCAGGGACCCACTCAGTTATATTTAGGTAATGTAATAAATTTACCACTTTACGCTTGTCTAACGTGTCATCTTCTTCTTCCCCCCTGGCAGGGGATGACCTTGATCGACCCTGATGTGACCACTGGTGCATGCTGCTTGAGGGATTTAGCATATTCCAGTTGTCTTTGCCTTTTTTCTCGCTGAAATTAACAAGGCAAAACTATCTAAATAAAATTATCACCATGTATTTACCTTGAAAAATGTGACATAAAATTCAGGTGCATTCTTAGATTTTTTCCTAGGTAAGTCTTTTGTTTCAGTTGTAGATCACTGTATATAACAAGGTAAACAGAATACTGCCTTCATATGTTGTGCTCAAACAGGATCAAAAGACAAAAGCTAATCTTCTTGGCTGATATTTAGTTCATCAACATATCAACAGAGGTAACACATCAACAGAGGTAACACATCAACAGAGGTAACACATCAACAGAGGTAACACATCAACAGAGGTAACACATCAACAGAGGTAACACATCAACAGAGGTAACACATCAACAGAGGTAACACATCAACAGAGGTAACACATCAACAGAGGTAACACATCAACAGAGGTAACACATCAACAGAGGTAACATATCAACAGAAGTAACCTATCAACAGAGGTAACTATTACAAACCTTTTCTTTGATTGTCTCATTCTCTATGTCAGGACCTAGACCACCGAGACTGATCTCTTTTTTCAATTTGCGGTAATCTTCTAAAGTGTACACTTTATATTCCGCTTTCTTGCTTCGATGATACTTGTATTGAGCCATGTAACTACCGCTATTACTACCGACATCCCCAGGAGCACTACCCATCACATTCCTCTGTTGACCTCCAGCTCTACCCTTAAAAGCACACAAAGAATAACGCAGTGAAAAAAATTAATTCCACCAAAACATGTTAAAGCTAAACAATTAACACAATCCTGAAATCAAATAAAATGCTAATATTTGATAAGCCTCTTCATAAACCATTCAACATATTAGACCAGGTGAAGTCAGTGAGCCAATTTTTTGTAAAACATAGTTCTCTACTTCACCACCATGTAGAACTTGATGATCTGCCAAATTGTAGTAAAAACTTTAATCCGTGTTTACACAAAAAGCTTTGAATAACATAATTCATAAATGTGCCATAGGTGCAAATAAATTAATTCAAAATAACTCAGAGAACTGTCATTGTCAGGCCATGATGGCACAGTTAGTTAGAGCGTAGGACTCATAGGCGAAAGATCGCGGATTTGAGGCTCTGGGAGCTGCAATGTCATCATGCTGCGACCAGTTTACTCATCCATAAAAATGATAACCTAATGGCTACCATAAGTGTTTGAGTAATGCTTTGGGCCTATAATGGCAGCATGCATTGTATGCTCCTTGGGAGTTGAGATGTGTGCTATATAAATGTCACTTATTATTATCATTATTTACTATTAATCTTTCATTATTTACTATTAATAATTTGTTTATTATGTAAACTCATCATCATTTTTACTATATATATATATATATATATATATATATATATATATATATATATATATATAGACACAGTCCAACTCCAATCTGGCATTGTAAATGGACCAAATATATCAACAGTCTCTGTGCATTAGTGGTGGAAGAGGTGACGATTTTATTTTTAAAAATTCTCCATTTGAGAAGATCCACAACATCACATAATTTAGTAATATCAAACGACACTTTGTTGTATTTTCATGTTGATGGCACAATATAATAATTTTAATCCTACTGGAATGATAAATTGTAGCAATACTGCTAACATTGATGGTGTGGCAAATACAAAGTGTTAAAACTTTGTTTGCATTTTTGTGAATAAAAAATAGTCTGTGATATAGAAGTATTTTCAGGAGAGTTATTGCTGAAAATCACAAAACTTTCTATATCTCCAAATAATCAGAAGATAAGCACCCCTGCATTATATCTGCTTCCACAGTATACTGGTCAATGTCAAAAAGGAGCCAGACTCTATATATATATATATATATATATATATATATATATAATGTTGTCTTAATTAATTAGGTAGAAGTAAAGGCAACATAGACAAATTTTAAATGATAGTTTAAACAAAGAAACATCACATGTTATTGTCCAGGTCTAAAATACTATTATTTTATAAATGCAAAAAATTACAAAAGTTACAGTTCTCACAAAAATGCTATGTAAAGGGTTAAGAATTACCTTTTCAATATCTGCTGACTCTATGGCTGGTAACACCTTATATGGACTAGAGATTGGTGTATTAGACTGTAAACTTGGATGCGGTGAAGCAGTATGGAGACTCATAGCATCTTGATGATTTAAATATTCATCTGCTGGATCATAGACAGCTGTCTGAAATCAAATAATGTATTTTCATATCATATTATGTATCTCTCTCTCTCTCTCTCTATTTCTCTCTCATATATTTCTGCATCTGTATGTGTGACGATGATGATTGATGTTTTACGGCCACTTTTGTGCACATGGTAGGCTAAATGGGCCGAGCAACCTCCAAAGGTAATGAAGCGAAGTCAAAGTTGAAACACCCTTCAGATATGCCTACGCAGAGATTCAAACTCAGGTGGTAGTGATCTGTGGTCCAACAGACTACCAGTTAGACCATGGGGGCACCCTGTAAGTGTGTGTGTGTGTGTGTGTGTGTGTGATGGAAAGTGAGAGAGAGATTCTTAACAGTAAATTTGATCAAGTAACCAGTACTGTCAACACAAATATTAGAACTGAACCAATGATACAATTATAAAGTTCACATATATGTTTAGATCCTCGCCTTTCTGGAGTATTCACATCAATTTTTAATACCAGGTCAATAAGAGAATTTAGATAATGCCAGACAGTTTTTTGGACACCATTTTTATTATTTAAATGGTGCTGTTAAATGAAACTACTCAAGATTGATAATGATGCTTCTGATAGGAATCTATTTTATATTGATAACAATTAAGCTAGACTATAAATTAAGGTCTATAGAATGTGAACACTCAATAATAACGAGCCTATTTCAAACAGGTTACACAGACAACCATACAACACATACAACACCAACACATTTACTGTTGTGTTTTGTTCAAGCATAAACTGTCAATGACATAGGAGTCATTGTATGGGAGGTTCTCCTTGAGCTGACATCGTGGCTATTCAGATAAGTAAATGACCTATGAAGTGATCAAATGATTCTATGAAGTGATAAAGCACCAAAGAGTTTAACCGAAAACAAGGCATGTATATACTATAATGTAACACCTTTAATAATTCACGTGTATTTAGTTGAGTAACACACTCATTATAAGAATATCACTTTGATCAAGTATCATCGTAATAAAAGCCATTATTATTATTATAACTCTAACCACCAATGTGTGAGCGACATGACTCAGTTATCATGAATATAGATATTATTATATTAATAAATCTTCCCAAACCATCCATACCAATGACAGGCAGCCATGTTTAGTTTAGTTGCTACAAACCTACAACCACAAAGTTTGTTGACAGGTCTCCATGGTTATAGGTATACCCCCTTTATATATATATATATATATATATATATATATATAATTTATAATTTGATCTAAATCACATGAGGAGCTTCAGTAAATACTGTCTCTAGACACTTGACATGTTGTTGTTATTGTAGACATTGCCGCTTGTCAAATCAACAAATCTAAATCAACAATAAGATTACATAAACTGTCTAGTTACTTATTAGTTATAGTTTATAGACATGTTTCTTCCTAGCTGATAACAATTATATCACCACTTAATTGCTTGGGACTAAAACAAATATCACACACACACACACACACACAGAGAGAGAGAGAGAGAGAGAGAGAGTATGATAGATAAATATCACTCATCTACATAGAGATTGCTAAGATACCAAGTTTGAAAATATCACTAATAACTACAAGTACTGATATCTTTGTTATAAACACATACCGAGTACACATAAGACAGGTTATCACACTCTAGATGTTGTTGAAAAGTGACAAAACATATAATTACCCCTTCCCCCCACACAAATCACACTATTACAACTCAACATACTTGATAGTATTGTATAGATAAAGGCTAATACCTGCATGTGTCACTTACAAAGGTAATTTTAACTATTTACCAAAACAAAATTAGCCCAAATTATCTAAGATTAACAGATTAAAAATATGTTCTGATTGTGATATGGAACCAGGTCATCTTATAACAAGTGTAAATATAGTTATCACAGGTAATTACGGCCACTTTTGTTCACATGTTATACTAACTGGCCCGAGCGACCTCCAAAGGTAATGAGGTGAAGTCAAAGATGAAACACCCTTCAGATATGCCCACGCTGCGATTCAAACTCAGGTGGTAGTGATCTTTGGTCCAACGCACTACCAACTAGACCACAGAGGCGCACTAACTGTAATCAGATCACCTGTAGTGTAATTACATTCCTATATACTGATCACAAACACAGGATTAAACCAGTTGTTTACAAATAACTTATTATTGTAATATAATCAAAATATATTTGGTTTAATTTGTGTCTTAAAGAAATTGATAATAAGACTATTTCTCATAATAAAATAACTATGGACAGCCAAGATAATCATGGAGTCCAAAGTAACCATGGTGATCGAAGTAACCATGGTGATCACAGTAACAAGGAGATCAAAGTAACCAAGGAGATCACAGCGACCACGGAGATCAAAGTAACTACGGCAATCAAAGTAACCACAGTGATCAAAGTAACTATGGTGATCAAAGTAATTATGAAGATCACAATAATCACTGAAATCAAAGTAACAACGACACTCACAGTAACCACAAGTAATCTAATACTGAACGAGTAATCACAAGTCCTCTGATGACATAATAACATTGTTATTTTATTGGCTTCTATAACATGGCTGCCTACTGCCAAATAGTCTTGATTATAAACAGTATTATGATGTAACCCAATTAAATACCGACTTAACACAGTCTTGGGTCGACCAAACGGTGTTGATCAACCAGTTTCACTCCTGGATATTTCCCAGGAGATGCAGCTACGAGCTTTTGCGGATTATTTCTTGTGTGATTCCTGGATGGAACAAACTGTGCTGTCGAAGAATCATCTTTTCTCCAGTGGTAGCAGGCCAATTATAGAGGGAGTCATGGAATATCCAAGTTCATTTCTCAGGTGGTAGTTGAATACAAATGTTTGCCTTTACATCTGCCAGCTATTAACATAAACGTTCATGTGTGCTGGGATGAAATGTGAAACTTTTTTATCAAACCACCATTAAAACATATTTTTCTGGCTTGCTAAAAACCCAAAGGTTAATACTCCTAAAATGGTTTTGGCTCCACTGACCACAAAGTTAAGTACCCACAAATAATAATACATCTTTAGGCATACTTATCCAAGTAAAATACTGTAAGGACCTAGTTATTTGGTTCTCAGAACAAGACTGTATCTTATTGGTGTCAAATGAGGATTTATAAACCTAACTAAACAGGATGAAGAGCAGGTCATCATTAGAAGGAGGGCAGGTCATCATCAGGAGGGTAGGTCATCATCAGAAGGAGGGTAGGTAATCATTAAGAGGGCAGGTCATCATTAGAAGGAGGGCAGGTCATCATTAGAGTGGCGAAATAAATGTCAGAGGCAGGATTTGGAATATAAAGAATTGAGCACAAAATGTGATTATGTTTAATGGTAATTTGAACCCCAGTATTTAGGATCTGTGACCATCTGTAATACCAGTTTGGCCAAAGAAATGCCCTAATTACAAACACAGAAGACAATAATTCTGCTAACCTGTTGATGTATTACATATCCCTGTGTTATCCCACCACTGCCATAATGACCAGCTGGTGCCATCTGGTGCTGAGGGGATAATGGGTAATCTGGAGCCACATGTACTTGTTGGTGATTGGCCAGTGACATGTGTGGTCTAAATGCTGTAGGATTCTGTTGATAAGAGGCGGGTGGAACCTGTGACTTAGTCTCTGCCCCATACATGGGATGGCCACCAATGGGCTGCTGTTGTACACTGTCTGACCTTGGACTCAACACTTTGAGATTGATGTCAACACTGAGACGTTGTCCATCTTCTGTTACAATTGTATGTCTGATTGGTCCTCCCGGCGATACAGCTCCTTCAGAATAAACCTCTGATTTGATTGGCTCAGCAACTGAATGTTGTATGGGCATAGCTCTGAAACAAATATAATCTAACTGTTACTGAGTACTAAGCAAAAGTTAAAAGCAAATATCTGGAAATGAATCTTTCCATCTACATCAAAAATATTATTTAAACAATTAAGCAGCATAATACAAGACTAACAGTAACAACCCACTTCAAACCTGATCAATTTCTGGGTGTCATAAATCCATTTTGAAAGTGATCATAATTTAAAACACTTTTCAATTTTAATGTCATTTTCGAAAAGGTATTACAGTTTGGTGATTTTAGGAGTATTTGCACTTAAATAGTGAAAAAACATTCCACTGATTCCGATGTCACTGACTTTATTTGGGATGAACACAGAGGTAACATTAGATCCCACGATGATCTTTACACTGACTAGAACCAGAAGTCAGTTTATCAACTGATATTTGTTACCTTTGTTGTATTGGCTGGACATAATGGGGAGGTCTCTGGTCACCACCATACATGGCTGGCCCGCTTCGTATACTAGCAGCACTCTCAGGCAAACTATCGACCTTACTCTCACTGGGATACTTTCTCAGTGGCGCCCTCTTCTTGCCCTGTGACAGTTTCTTCTGTTTCTCATGCTCCAATCTTTGAGCCCGGACAGCCCACAGATCCTCGACTGACTGTGGCGTGTCAGAGAGTTTGGCCGAGGCATGGCCTTTCTGGGGAGTTGGCAGCTTTGGCGGAAGAAGCGGATGGTCCTTTAATTCTTTCTTTGTAGTAAACAGTTTCTTGTAGGTTGGTTGTCTCTGGCCTTTGACTAGTTCCTCCCTGTTTCTCTTTATGTAATCCTGTTTCGGCGGAGAGTGCTGGGTAAGGCGACTTGGTGAGGACTTGGAAGAGGTGTGTGTCCTTGGGGAAATCGTCACTGACGTGGCAGAGCCATAACTTGTATATTTTGTGTGGCCAGTGCCATCACTGTTGTAATACTGGACATTCTCTACGCTGTATGCTTGAGCATCGGGCTGTTGATTGTTAGAATATGTTTGATTCTGATTGGCCACTCCCTGGTCTCCTTGGTAACCTGGTGCATAGTCTTGTTGGGTATTAGGATAACCATGGGCCCCAACTCTTTGTGGCTGCTCATAGATTGTATTATAAGGGTTGGCAGCAACCGCTTGGTGAGGAGAGGTCTGCTGATTGGGCTGATAGTCCTCGGGCTGATAATACTGAGTCATGGATCCAGGTGGGTGGTCCAGGCTGTCCTGCAGCATGTCCTCTTCTTGGACATCGTGCTGCACCTGTTGCTGAGCCTGTAGGTATTCCAGCTGCTGTTGCTGCAACTGTTGCAGCTGAAGTTGTGTAAACATCTGCTGCTGCTTCAACTGTTCCAACTCCTGCTGTGTTTTGAATAGGGCAGATCGCTCCTGCCGCTCCTCCAGTGAGTCACCAACAATGTATTCATCTTCCAGACTATCATGCAGAAGAGATATGAATGGCTTTGGTTTCTCTTCATCATCAAGTGTTTCCAAAGCAAGCCGTGGTATCTGGATCTCATTGGCCTGCTTTGACTGTTCCATGATCTTATCACGGAGCTCTTGTTGATACATCTCCTCACGCTGAAGAACCAGCAACTCTTCCTGTTCCTGCTGACTTTCTTTTGACAAAGGAGACTGTATTGGTTTGATGATGGCGGGCAACTCTTGTGCTGGCTGCGAAGATACTGCACCATGAGGCTGCATGGCTCCAATGCCGGGGTGCATACTAGGATTCTGCTTTGGCTGCACCACATACTGCAGCCTGGACTGCACATTCGGTTCATTGCCACTCTCACCATGGTAATCATTCCTATTGGGATCACCACCAAACATCTGATCGGTGTTTGGATCTCTGTAATGTTCAGAGGCCTTCTCTGCCTGCTGAAGCGGTTCCTCTTCTGGATTCGGCAGATCCTGAATTTCATCTAAGTCATCTGGGTTTGGATTTACAAACTGGTATTCTTCATCAGTACGTGTTGAGACAGGTGAGTCTATGTATATGCGCCTGATTCCCTGATCTTTCTCTGTCACTGATTTAGGATGATTCCTGTACTTGATCTTGTGTTTTACGGGATGTACTCCATTGCCATCTGCTGTATCCTCACGCAGCAGAACCAACAAATCTGGGTTCTGTGTGACAATACGACCTTGTATCTGTGGCTCATCTGTCTCCATGGGTTCACCAGTCACGACAAAGACATCCAGTGATCCGGAAACATTTCTAAAACATCACAGAAAACATCACAAGAAAATGGATTAAACAGACTTGGGTCAATGATAGAGTCAAATACAAGAAACCGTGAAGGTCTTCGGCTCAAATCCAACATGTGGTCATCAGTTGTCTTTTGATTGACTTTAGCCATTCATAAAGATATTGACAATATATTATATATCCATGGATGTACACTTATTAAGCTAACATAAATGGATACGAAAAGTTAACTCAAGATTTATATTTAAAGGTAAATGATTTAACATGCTGCACATAATGAGAGATACAATCACATCACAAACCAGAGCAGGTGGAAAACTAAATTAAACCACCAACCTCTCTCTCTATCCCTCTATGACAACACGCGCGCGACCCCACACACACGTTGATGAAAAATAGGTTATCTCATATTACCCTCTCAATCAATATTGGTGTTCCTTCCTTTTGATAGCCATCAGATATTTGCATCATGATTAATACATATGACCCAATAAACAGAACAACAACCAGAAAGCCAATGTTCTCTACACAGAATCCGGTTTCATTGTGACGCTAACATAAACAGCCTAACAATAAGTCACTCACTAACTGGGCAGACTTCATGTGATAAAAGGTAAACAAACAAATCAATTTACATGAAAGGCTGATCATATCCCCCCCCCCCCCAGATATAGCACGACGATTAACTACCACACCACACCAAAACAGTACAAGCTATCAACAATACTGTGCGGGTTTGTGTGTGCATGTGTATACGCTCCCCCTCTGAATACTTTCTTGCACCTTCCTAACTAAATGACTGACTCATGATCATATACACACTCACTCACTTATACATAATCCGTCTTACACAACGAACATTTCAGTTTTACTCTTCATAACAAATGTCCTACCGGAAATAACCATATTTATATTAGAGATTATTTACAAACTATTCTGCCAGAATAAAACTGAACCTATAGCTGGCTGCATGCCAGACTAATATATATAATATTGATATCACTTTACTTACAACCACTGAAATTAACATCCAGAAAACAAGGCTACGACATCAACAAAAATATGGTTTAATATATATATATATAAGTGACCGGTAAAACAATTATGTTTAATGGTAATTACTTGGTTTATTCCAACAAATAATAATCAGATACTGTTGAAGAAAGAGGAAAGCTCTTTTGTACAAAAAAAATTATCCTGAACTCTATTAATTTGATATGATGTCAACTTAAGTTGAAGAGTGTTGTATTTTTGAAGCAGCGAGCCACTTGCAAGATTGCCTGATGAATATCAGAAATACAAACACAAAAACTCTGCAGGTAACTTTAATTAGCAGTGGATGAAAAATGTGAACCACATATCGCACAGAGGAAAGTATATCGGGTATGTGTAAAATAGAAATATTCGTAGGTTTATTAGAAAGAATAAGACACCAGACTGATATGAAAACATTAGTAATAAGTATGCTTATAAAGTTCTAACTTTTTCAACTTGTAATTTTATTTCCTTAATCGTCTACAAGTAGACTGTGTGTTATTATATAACTTCACTGTGCAGTACCATTGAATGGTTTCTGCAAGCCGGAGAATTTGAATAATTTTACAATATTATTTCTTTTGTAATTATTATTCAGTCATGGAAAAAACATCACATAAAATATCACAACAAAACAAAACCCTACATCAAAACCCTACATCAAAACCCTACATCAAAACCCTACACAGTACCTCCATCCCCAATGAAAAAATGAAAGCTACCTTGTATTATAATAATAATAACAGAATGCCACTAATAATATTATTATACTTGTGCCATTTTAGAGACACAGAAATCTATATTTATAAGTTAGACATGTACTTTCTAGATAAGAAATTCAGTATCTGATGATATTATCACATTCAATACAGTATTTATGTGAGTCCTATATACAGCATCTCATGTGAGTCCTATATACAGCATCTCATGTGAGTCCTATATACAGCATTTCATGTGAGTCCTATATACAGCATCTCATGTGAGTCCTATATACAGCATCTCATGTGAGTCCTATATACAGCATCTCATGTGAGTCCTATATACAGCAGCTGGTGTGAATCCTATATACAGCATCTTATGTGAATCCTATATACAACATCTCATGTGAGTCCTATATACAGCATCTCATGTGAGTCCTATATATTGCAGCTGGTGTGAGTCCTATATACAGCAGCTGGTGTGAATCCTATATACAGCATCTTATGTGAGTCCTATATATAACATCTCATGTGAGTCCTATATACAGCATCTGATATGAGTCCTATATACAGCATCTGATATGAGTCCTATATACAACATATCATGTGAGTCCTACATACAGCATCTTATGTGAGTCCTATATATAACATCTGATGGTTGGTTTTAAACAGAGCAACTTAACATTATGTAACACTATAATATAGTAATAACAAACTTCTACAATGCCAATATCCTCAAAAAGAACTGAGCTCAGTGGTGGACCTTAAGTACAGGGTTTGGGCAATCTCGTAGTCAAGGTAAGATGGGTGGATTATTATGAGCGGCTGGTGATCTCTAAATTCATTAGCTTGTTAGACATATCTCATAGTTTTACCTTCTTTTGCATTACTGTCATAATTTGTAAAATGTTTAGAATATTCCATGTTGCTATTTCAAAGTCCTCTTCATTTTATCTTTAATACTATCATCTAGTGTAAATTTCTAGCAGGAACCAGAAATGTAAATGTTAATGTTTTACAGACACTTTTGTTTATATTGTGAGCTGATCTCCAAAGATAATGAGAGATAAAACACCCTTCAGACAGACAAGTTTAACCCAGTCCGGTGGGTTAAACCCAAGTTAAACTTAAACCTGCGTTTTACTAGTTTAACCCAGGTTAAATCTGGGCTAAACTGGGCTTTTCTCATAACTGATGGTATAGTTCATAAATTTATACATATTTAACTTAGACACAGATGAAAAGTAGTTGTTAGAATGGCATGAAAGATGCTATTACTGACATAATAATAATAATAATAATACAAGTGTAAATCCATTAGACCATAAGGTTGTGAAAATTGGCATCATTCATCATAATAAATTAGCCATTTAATATAAATTTAGGATAACTTAAGCTGAAGATATAATGACCAAAGTTAGAAAATATTCACTCAATTGATGCTGATAAAGCTGGGCATGATAGCAGCTTGACAGGTAATTCTAGAAAGGCAGTTGGCACGTACTCCATAAGATCTGAGGGCCTTCCACCAAATAATCGATGAAACTTGGGTCTTTCATAGTTATCCATTTGCTGGCAGTGTCTAATTGCTTTGCAGTAAGATTTACACCTTTATACAAAAGATCGAGCATGTAGCCAACTATAGGTGTGTTCATCAGTGAGGGTCAACTAGACTGGATAGTGGAGTGGGTTATCATAATGGGGATTAGTCTGTTAACTTAATTGCTGTTTATGTATCACAGTCAAATGTAGTAGATGTTGTTATATTGTTATCATTGTACTATTTATTAATTAAGTTTTTTACAAATCAGTGTAAAAAAAGGTTTTTCATGATGTTAATAAACATTAATAAATGGCATTAAAAACGTCTAGGTAAAAAAACCTGGCAACCATGGTTCGGTAACTTTTCAGCCACTTAGTGATAACATCAAAATGTCTAACAATAAAGTTCTGCTAAAGTTAATTTTTTATTAAATACACTTGAAAACACAACTCAAAGGATCATTGATAAAAAAAATGGCTGATATGCAATTGATGTCTTTGAAACTGTGCAAAATCTAAATGCATCTAGAAGTCAATTGGTGGTCAGTTATATGCAAAACTCAGCACTGAGATAAAAGCCAGCAACAAATCGTGCTAACCTGCAGGAATTTACGTCAAAAAGGTGTCACATATCCCATCCTCATTGTCATATTTTATGTAGTATTGTACCAGTAATAATGTATTATCACACAAGGCAAAACAACACAAACCTCCAGGATCCCATTTAATATCCATCCATCTACCCCTTCAGTAATTACAACACCCACGAATATCCTTTCTTTCAATTTAACATATCAGGACACAACTCACAGGGATGGATTTATTTTGCTTATGAACAGGAAATTGGGATGATGCAAGAAAACATATACACTGATTTCAATGTTGGTCCCTTCACTGAGTGGCTGATCATACCAGTATCTCAGTTCAAGTCATATCCAGTGCTAAGGAACAACCTTTGAAACTGTCTGACATTATGTCCTCTGTTAGTGTTGTTAACATGGGACATAATGCAAGACAAATGTAGAGGTAGGGAAATTACGAAGGTGAGCACAAATTACCAAAACAAATTATGTGCATGAGCGACAGAAATTCAATATGAGAACATCAAAAATGTACTTGCTTTGGCTCAAGCAAATCCATGAAAAATACAACAAAAATGTTATGAACTGACTTGGTACCATTAATAGACCGATTCAATTACCCTGCTGCCACCATATGGCTGAATTTCATACTATGGTCTCGGGTTAGAAGTCTAAGAATCATTGTGTTGCATGCCCATTTACACGTATAGTGGTGGATAAATGTCATACTAAAAAGATATATGCTATCCAATAGATATATGCTACTAAAGTAAGTAACGTTCAGCACAATTTGCATGGCTGTCTAATTCAAACTTTTTTTGTAGAACCTTTGCCACCTGACATGATGAGGTGAATGGATAAAATCAATGATCACATAGATTATAATTCAATGGATTCCTATTACTGTAACATGTTTATTTATGCATATTTAATATCTTATACTGAAAGTGAACTAGCTATTTTATTTTCTGAATTTTATTTAATAATATACAGATGATACATACATGATTGGTTCCCAGGTACAAGTAAAATTTATATTTCCAAAACTCTACATTAATTATTTAAAAACTCTTCATTAAAATCAAATTACATTCAGCTAAAAGTTTAATTTTAAAATCACTGATTTAATCCATTGAAACCCATGCTAAAAATCCCCTATGAGTCAACATGAATAACTAAAACTTAGCTGTGTTATTCATCTGGAAAATGTTTAACTATGTTTTAAAAACTAACCTGTTAATGATTGCTTTCATTGGTAAATAATGTTTATTATTCTAATTTCTTAGTGGGTTTCCATAGATCTTATTTTTGTAACATTGTACAGTGCCCTTGGTTGTCTCCTGCTAGTGAGGATATTTTCTTAAATCTACATTATTATTAACATCTCCCCTATTACTATTACACTAACAGGAAAGCAGTATGGAAAGATGGGACTGAAATACTCAGAAGGCGGTCACTGCTTCATGACATTACATCTTCAGAGGGTCTTTAACATTATACTTTTAATAATTAATTTAGTGAGACCAAAGTGCCATTATAACATGGTCAGCCACCCAAGATCTTATGTGTCATGAAATTAATTCTCCAATCCCTCGAAAATGTTTACTCTTTTGTGAGAACGAAGTCATGATTCTTAGTAATTTAGAGTAAATGCACCCTTTCACATGATCAAGTAGACTACTGAATTGCTAGAACACTGCACTTAACAATCTCTGTATTATTTTAAATGGTTGCTATTGTTAGAGTCTAGACTAGATTGAGTGGTCTACTAAATTAGTTAGCACTTTAAATGTTTTAAGTAAGCACGAGTCAGCTGTTACACACAACTCTGATAAACTCATAAAGTGATATGCATCCTCATCGATGCCAACAACACAAAACAAATCGAAATAACTTACCAAGAAAAGTCTGGCCATCAGATGAATAATCCCGAACCAAAAACTGTATTAGATCACTGTCAAATTGTGGCTTGTCAACAGTGGAGTTAGACTAGTCTAGTGTCAACGACTTATAATATACCTCTACTCAAGAGTCTACTGGCTCTAGACTAGTCAAGTCTAGATTAGTCGTCTAGATATAGAATCATAATAGATCTAGTCTACTAGTTTGAAATTACAAAAACACCATGAGGCTTGAAAATAGAATATCTTTCATCCAGTAGAAATATCGTTGTTTGAAAAACTTGTTATATCTGTGATTATCAGACTAATGACAAGCTAGGACCACGTATAAGGTACAAAACAGTAATAGAGATGTTTGACAACACAGCATTAAGTTTCTGACAATCCAACATGGAAGTTCTATCCCAGAATTCAACGCGATATTGACCCGATGCCATGGCAACTAGATTTCGATCGTCCAGCGTTCATTATTTAATATGTTAGATTGCGAGTGTGACGAAACTTCTAATAATGGTCACAATTCTATCATCTCTTATACTTATGTACGCAGAGTCAATAAATAAATAAAGCATTTTCTGAAATCTGTATATAGTAATACAAAGTATTATTCTGATAATCATTTAAAGCACATAATGTATTATATGTATATTTGAAACATCTGCTTCAAAAGTGTTTTATATATATATATATACTGCAGTGTGATATCGATGATAAGATCAACAAATCTTGTAGGATCCCATCATATTATTATTCTGAAACAGTTTAATTCAAATATTATAAATATAACACCCCTTTCTTTGATAGACACATAAACTGATAAAGGATGGAAGTAGTCAGCAGGTAGACTTTTTATGTAACAGAGACAATACACACACTCTGAGCAAAAAGCAATCATTAATTTGTTTGTGTCAAAACAAAAGTGTAAATCACACTCACACTTGTACATAACTTACATAGTAATCAAGCTTCATACATATTCATTTATTGCATTCTTAATTATTATTACATAGTTATTATGTCATAAAAATTACGAAGATGTTTTTAAAAAACATCTCATCACAAACCTAAATATTTAATAATAGCAAAATTTCAGCATTCTTTATACATAAACATATTAGCAAGAGTTTCCTTAAACAACTGACAGTACATTATTGTTAATGGTTCTGTTAGAACTAACCCAACATGCTGAAGTTGAACTAGATTAATACAAAGTTCTTGAAAGTCAAATTTTGTACATGTCAAAATCATCAAAATGCATATAATAAATGTCGTAACACAATTCAACGAACAGTCTGTGCCATGTGTAATGGATTCAACATCAATTCAAATGCAGCTCCTTTCAGATTAGCTCCTCTCAGGTTAGCTTCCTGCAAATCACATCCACTGAGGTTACAGTTTTCAAGGTCAGCTCCAGCTAAGACAGCTCCACGAAGATCGCAGTTCTGCAGATTGGCATTCTTCAGTGTAGCCACACGAAGGTTAACACCAGACATCTGACTACCCTCCATGTTGATGTGCTTCATGTTTGCTCCCTCCATGTTAGCACGTGTTCCTGCGGGATCTTCCAGATTGGCAACACACATTGATGCTCCCTCCAAGTTTACACAGAGCATCTTAACACCAAGCAAGTTTGCTCCATCGAGTTTGGCCCCAGACAAATCAGCTCTCTCAAAATTGCAACAGGATAGATTAGCACCACTTAAATCGGCACCTTTAAATATACCATACTTAAAGTTAATATTCCGCAAGTCCAGCTTAGAGAGGTTGGCACCTGTAAAATTTAGTCCCTGGCAACGTAATTCCTTTCCTGTTTCTGTGCCCATGATCTTGAAAATGAGATCTCTACGTGTCAGTGGAGTGCCATCAGTTATAGGTTGGTCATCTTGAACAGCTGCTTCTAGCTGTTCTATTAAGGGTAGAATTCCAAAAAATTTTGCTTCTTCCAGAACACCTTGAGGGTTGACACCCTTATCAATGATGAGCTGACCATGTCGAAGATAATTCAGAACAGGCTCAAAGTACACAGGACTTCTGTCTATCAGATAAGCACCAGTTTCATCTGCTTTACTCTGCCACGATAAGCCATCTGTGCAGCTGAACATTCTTGCCAGCATGGTGTCTGGATACTTCTCTGTCAGGGTTTCTCTTGTTGTCATAAACTGTTGACCGCCAACATTTAAATGAATCCATTCACCAAAGTGAGAAGTAACGTGATTAAATCCATGACCCATATTGTCCTTCGATTGTTTTTTGTCTTCAATGCTATTAGTATTGTCTTGCTCTTCAGGCTCTACATAGAGTACCTCATTGTCTCTAATAGCTTCCAAGTCACAGATTCGAGCTCCTGATGTTGTGTAGAGGTTGGTCACTTTAATCTGGCTATCCAGACACTTTTGTAATTTGTCATATAGATCCTGAAGTCTAGTATCCGGTACAGTAACCAGCACACCGCCCATCTGGCTAACTCGGTGCAACACCGTAATTCTCCGCTGATGACTCATGATGATATTAACAGTTGTACACCAGCAGGTAACAGTGAGCGACAGTAACTTGAGTTATCATAGAAAACCCGCATATTTCATAAAAGAAAGAGCTATTTCAGTTTTGCCATTTTTTAAAATACGTTTGTTTACATTATGCATAGCTATTGTTTTCACTGTTTGACTTCACAATTCGACAAAAGGAAGACAATTGAAGAAATCAAAACAAACAGCTGCCCTCTTTTAATCGAACAAGTAAACAATATTTCTGGGTAAATATTATTTTAACATGATCTAGTATGCGTAATCGTAATGTCTAGATCTAGTCGAGTCGTTCATATATAATCACCAATTATCGCTCAAAGTGATTGCGTTACTGTTATTGTTCCAACATACGGATTATAAACTGACTTAAATTGTTCCTTCACATTCCAATTTCTTTATCCATTCTACTATGTCCTTATTTTATGCAAATTGCATTATTCAATGTTTCCTGGATAAATAGCCTAATATAGCCTTGAATCTAGTTATATCCACGCATTCACCAGAGGTCAGCACGTTCACTTTAATTTATACACAGACCGATTCTCCTTCTACTATGTTGCGAAGCCAAAGTACACCACAAAACCCAACATTAAAATTTATTGGCGATAATATTCTAAGCATAAAATAACCAAGGTTTGCCTGTAATCAGGACTTCCCTAAGAAGGTTCAGACCCAGGCACTTGAAACATTATATATATATATATATATATAGAGAGAGAGAGAGAGAGAGAGAGCAACAATTATAATTATCAATATTATACTTCTTGTATGACAACTTATCATTACGACCAAGCTGTTAGTGATAAACAGACCATTAGTGAAAAACATTTGTAGTCTTACTGACAGTTTCCCCTTGACATTATGATATTAAGAGAAGAAAATGGACGACTTTAATTGGCTAGCATTTATATCTAATGTGAAAAGTATTTGAATTGAAATTAACCGATAATCCAAATAATACATTACCATTAACAAATTTAACACAGAAACAATATAAAGAAGAAGCTACATACATAGAGTTTCCCTGCAATGTCATCAAACATCAAAGTTACTGTAATAATATATATAAAGATATACAAAAGAAATTAGTCATGACCTAAATCCATTAGACTGAACAACAATGACCCAGTAGTCGACGGGGTAATCTTCTACAGACCTGACCAATCATGACATTTTTGACAGATAGGTCACAGACTTAATTTACGTCCAGAACATATAAAAATAGCAAATGTTTTCAGTGACCATCAAGTTAACATGACGTACAGCTGTTTTGAACATCATATGCTGATATTACTTTTAACATACAGCAATGTTTAGTAATAATTTCGCTCTTTATGTACATCTGATATATATATATATATATATATATATATATATATATATATATATATATTATATATATATATCAGTATGTATGTATGTATGTACAGCAGTAGTTTACAATGTTAGTAAACCTACACAAATCATCAATGGAATTGATTTAATATGGTGTCCGTGTGTGAGAGATGTTTGCATCTGCCATACTGTGTGAATTAAAAAATAGTTCGAATGATGCCACCTTTCCCGTTTCTTTTTATTTGAATTGCCCGTGTCAGCGGACAAGGGAAAATAACGCTCGTGACACAATTCACAGAGAACATAAGACAGTTTTAGCAAATCATTAGGAAATCAAGCATGTTTAATTCACGAATCAGGAAGAAAATAAGTCTCAATTTACGGTTCACAGGAAAAAATAAAAGCTCACTCACGTGTCAGGAAATACCCCTTTATGCGCCTCATAACTTTCTCTAAACTACGTCAGTTCACACATATCTTTGAGTTTGATATCATACGTCGTATTACTCTTATCCAGTGCATGGGCGTACATAGGATTTTGAAAAGGGGAACAATTTTTAGAAAAACAATTAAAAATCAACAAGGCATGTAAAAAGCACCAGAAAATGTTGAAATTTTAGGTGCTCTCTGGTGGATTTTAGACACGTATTTAACCCCAATATAATGCTGTACAAGATGCTTTTTAACGGTTGTATATATGGCAAATGAAATAAGTGCGGTCTGCATCATGGCAGATTCAGAAACAAATTAGCAAGATAGTTGGTTATGAACAGACTTCAAGTTTATTGACAGTTTACACACCACACACGGATGGTTTTACAGACAAATGGTTTTACTGAAATATTAGATTCTGGAGTTCAAACTTCCTTGGATGGAGAGATGCGAACACGTTGACCACTTGTTCGAATTGTTTTTGTGTCGATAGTGAATATGCAACAGAGCTAAGACGATAAACGCTCTTGACCCATACTTGCTCGCATGTGGGTGCTCAAGCACCTGAGAACGCTGCAGCTTCTTTCACAATCACAACTTATGACTGGCAGAGTGCAAACGATTTGAAGAAGAACATGTAAATTGGATATAACTTCGCATCGCATTCTTTAATGGCACGACTGCATGATTTTGGTAGGTCGTTGCGATCCATAGCCATATAATGAGCTCTCCAACGAATCATTTCCTCTGATTAGTATTTCCTTGTAATATAGGTTCCTGTGATCTTCTTGAGTGTAATGAATTCCAGTTCTTCCCGGATGTGGCCATCATATCCAACGATGAGAATACACAGAGGCATCTGCTCTGTGTTATCACACTCTACCTCGTCAACCATGATTATATAAAACTTTGCTTGACGAATGTCCGACAAGGTGGTACTTCTGACGATATCCCCCAGGATTTCAATAACTTCCTTTTGGATGCGTGGTGACACATATTGACCTTTCGATTTAGATCCTTTCTGTAGATTTAGCTGTAAGAGTGGATCGGATTATCCAAGCAATTTTAGCGTTGCCAAAAAATTACCTGGGCGATCACTAATTATTCCTAACATCAATCAAATCGTAAACCGGCCATGACTTTACATGAAGTGGGTGGCATCACTTACAGCAGAACAATGATAAACGGTTTTTGCGTGTTCGCTTAGTACCTCATGCAGCTTTGTCCACTTCGTAAACGGTTTGTTCACCAGAGCGCCTTTACTTTCTCTATCCTTGGAATAACAGAGGACAGCACACGCAAAACACGCCATCGAGTTTTGGACTGTACACAAGCCATGGATACCGTTGGAGCCAGTGCTATTTGAATGAACGATTACATTTATTCAAGTAGCAAGTGGGGAATATATATTCGAAGGATGGACGGTAAAGATTCACCAGCAGGTGGGACTTTTAACCTGGACTAAGATCATCAATGGCAGTCTGGATCTCTTTATTGTTCATGGTAGCCCAAATAATCTTGCCGACGTCATCAATTACATGTAGAGGCGTGATGTCCACTGGTGGAACAAATGTCGCAGTATGCATGCTATAACTTGGTAAATTAGGGGCTGCTGGCGGCTCGTCTGGGGTTGACCAACTAGGGGCTGCTGGCGGCTCGTCTGAGATTGACCTACTAAGGGCTGCTGGCGACTCGTCTGAGATTGACCTACTACGGGGTGCTAACGGCTCGTCTGAGGTTGATCGACTAGAGATCGGAGATGAAGAACTGGGGTGGGAGTTTGTTCCAGAAGGGAGGACGGCACATGATCTTTGTCATCAAATTGACGTTCTGTAGAATATGGCTCGATTAGTGAATGCAGGCTAACTGCTCTTTGTACTGGACTTTGTACTGGATCACTGATTGCATGAATTTTTTGGATGTGATGATTTTTCAACAGCTTTGTTATTGAGCGGCACAATCAAGTTGTAGTGACCTACAGCAACAGCTCTCTCCATCTTGTATTGGATACGCACTGGGGTTCGCCCACTATAGTGATCGGTTGGTATTACTGCTATAACGTTAAAATCATTGCCCCTGTCCTCATAAATACGAATAGGGAGTTTAAGGATGTTATCGTTTATTACGATTACATTTAAAATGTAATTGATTACGATTACTTTGCATTACTTGAGATCATGTAACCGATTACAGTCGATTACCGATTACGATTACCCCAACCCTGCAGTGTACCATTATATATTAGCATTTTACAATAAACTTGGATACATTAAATATGGTTATTACAGATAGTAAACTGGAGACTAGATGCAATCTCCAATGATGTGCAGTGTAACCATGCCATCTGAGATTCAATACCACTTTCGAATTATGATACATTCAAATAACTGGTCTAAATTACTGACCCTGACATCCAAACTGCCTAAAGTATCTGGATCCAAGACACCTAATCAGCACACTGTGGCCTGCAGCATTTCAATTGACAGCACATCAACAAATGATCCTAACACCTGTAACAAAACACCGGTATTAGCATAGACCTAACTAACATGCATCAACTGCAAATATGACAGGCTATTTACATTTAATACAGAATGTTACTATGCTTAGATTCTATTTCACAATCAACGACCCCGCTATGGAAACATGCATTAATACCCTTAATTGGCGTTTTCGTGTGACTAAACCTCTTTAAACACTTCTTGGCGTATACTTGACTTTTGTGAAACACGTGCAATTTCTGGCGTGTCGAAAATACTATTCTATTCCATTATTTCTAAAATAACAAAAAATATTGTTTCATGTGGCCAACTATCCGTACCTAATTATTGAACATCTCAAAGGTAGTAAAACTGCAATATAATTAATAATGCACTTAAGGCAGCAAGAACATCGGTAACAACTCACTATTTCTGATACACATAGTAATGTGGCTTAAGGCTATTGGGTGGCAGCACCTCCTTAGCGCAACCCTAATCATGGATTTCACAACCAGAAACAGCAAGCACCAACCTAGTCATCACGAATACATCAAATACACACCCTGGTTACATGTAGAATGTCAGATAGGTAGCCATTGTTAAGTATGTGACTTTTAACATCATTATAAATAATTCGAACTCACTAGCACAAAATGTCTCCAAATTTGAAATGTTTTAATATTTCATCCAGAAAGTTTCATTTCACAGTGTCCAAGGCCTTTCCGAAATCGATCATCAACAAGAGAACAGCAAACATATTTTTGGCTTTGTAGTACAGGAGGTCCTCGGCTTACGAACGAAAACCGTCTTTACTTACGTTCATTTATAGGTGGTTCTTGGCAAATCTGGTCAATTGTTGTCGCCATTTATATTCAGAAACAACAGCCATAATAATTGTCACATAATTAAAGTTTTGTAAGCTAAAATCAATGATAATGTAGGTATCCACTGAACTCAAGTTAAATCGATTGATAGTATAACAGGTAGAAGCACAATGACGATCATTAACAGATACATTGTACAGCCAAAATACGCTGTCACATAACGATCCCACGCTCTTTGTTAGCAGGTTTTGACGTTAAAGATCACCTTCAGAATATTGAAACTTTAGCAAGACATTAATTATAGCGTTAATATTTGCACCCAGTGACATATTTACTCGTAATGCCCGCATTTTACCCACCGTCGCCTAGTTAGGCTCAAGTACCGTAATCAATAGAATTCGGTGTGGCCATCTGATAAAAGACGGCGGTACTAAGCACTGGGTCTTTTTTTCAAAGCAGTCGATGGGGAGTGAAGGCATCTAATTCCCGATTATTTCAAGTTTCTCCCGAAAATATAGGTACGTATTCTTATTCAGAATAAGTACCGTAACATAGTTTTCCTAAAGCTCAATTACTTGATAATGAAAATTGAAATATTTGCCGAGTTTCGGCCGACGGATCAAAATCGCAAACACTGCTTTATGCATTGAGTACGTGTGACAGCAGTATTTCAAATATGAATAAGTAGCGTAACGTAAGTACCATAACATATACATGTATTACGGTACTTACTATTTGTTACGGTAATGATCAGTCAGACTTAAAGGGATATACTAATGTCAATACGACGCTCTCTTTGCAATTGTACAATAACTTATTTTAAACTTACATTGCCTCAGTGAATTATTAATAAGGACGGGATGCAGGGGATGGGCGGCATTCTGGGATACACACATAAATGACTACCTTCAGAGGTTGTAATGAATCAAGTTAGTTTATATAAAACAGAAACGGGGACATGGTAAGTGACACCTGGGATGAATGGCATGCTTTAGAAACATTTTTATCAACATATTAGAGAAATTTGTGTATAGATATGGATATCCATCCATCAATTCCTTTTGAATGGGGTTATAAGATTGTCAATTGGTCATTTCTTGAGGCTGGCCTCGGCAAAGGGGCAGCGGTACAGGGACACGCCCAAACACACTCCATCGTAGCAAAAGGTAAGGATCTCACTGATGCACAAAGTATGCTCACATGCCTGTCAAAGAACACAAATGTTAGGTTATTTTTGGTGACCGAAAAGGACGTTGCTCCAATTGACGCGTATGTACGACCGATCCTGCTCAAGCCGATACGTGGAACCATGGCCTTCTACCAATTGGTTGGTGTTCATAAGCACCAGGTGAATTTCCAACGCCTTAGTTGTTTCTGCATGGAGTACAAGCTATGTGATTGTTATAACCCTGTTCATCACAAGTTTCCAGAAAGGCCCGTCGAAGGTACTCTGCATGTCAGCCACGGAAAAGGTGAATAAACAACCAGTTTGGCATTATCAAGTAGAGCCGATAATTTGGAAGGAGGCCCAGAAGCAAGATGATGATGATGAATGGAACCGAAGGTAGCAAGTCATTTTGTAGGAAAATCAGAAATGACCAGATTAGCCAAGAACCACCCTTGCATGTAAGTCGAATCACACTCTTTAAATGCACGAATCGTCGGCTCCTGACCCTTAAATCACTCGGTAATAAGTACCTGAACCACTCGTCTATGCTAACACATTGTTATATTTATTATTTATGTAAGAAAAACCACTCATAGCAATATAGTACACTGTTAATAAGTGTTATCACTGGCATCGGCTGTACGCTCAGGGGGCATAATGAGGACGTAAAGAATACGCAAAAAAAACAAGCATTCCAAAAAGGCGGGTAATCCAAAATGGCGTATGGCGGGAACTGAGAAAGTCTTCCCCCTCGGCTAGGCCACGCTTGACAACGTATTCTTCCCACTGACCTATCTATATATAGGTCAGTGATTCTTCCGCGCATGTCACCACAATCTAGTTCGCCGGTCTGTAACTACGAACCGTTGTCGGGAACTCGAAGCTACTGGTAAGGGCTTATTGGGGTTCGTTTGTAACGGCGAGTTGTCGTAAGTCGGAACCTCCTAACCCAAGAACTTCCTATAATCTATTATATGTCATCGTTCATTTATTTTCTCCAATTTATCAACCGTTTATATATGCGGATTGATCATGATTGATGATCGATGGCAAGATACCACTTATTTGTATGGCTAGTAGTTTTGTGATAATTTTAGAATATATTGTAAGAATATTCAATGGTCTCCAGTTTTTCAAAAATGTTCTATCCTTATTCTTTTGGGGCATCAATGTAAGGATTCCTGTTTTTTTTTTGTTTTGTTATTTGATACGGTACCTTTTTTAAAGGAGTACAAATTGTCACTCTACCAAGGTAAAACAGAATCAATCCTTTTTATATATAAAAAGAAGCAAAAAATCTAACTCTAACATAAATATAAAATGCAATAACACCCAAATTTATTCAAAGGCACCAGTTAATTACTTGGAAGCCGCCTTTTGATGCAGATCTATCCGGTACACCAATGGCAAAAAAAGGCTATCATGAAGGCTAGTGGAGCCTTAAAATTGATATGTCGTCATCAGTCAGTTATAGGTGTCTGTGAAAGAAAACATCTTGCAAGTGCTCTCCTCCAACCCAGATTTGACTGTGGGTGCAATTTTTGGTAATGGGTAATCACTGAAAAACAATAAGACAAACTTCACGAAATACAAAATAGCAATTATTAGATTTATACTAGATCTACATCTCCTTTTGTCATATTGACTCTCTTTGTTTATTTATTTGTTATTCTTCAATGGTTGTGCTCCAAATCATTTAAATAATTTTCATCATATGGCTCACTCTCACAATACAAGGAATGGTGTCTTCTCTTTTAATATCCCATACTATAAGAGCCATAGTAAGGTTGGGTTTGAGTATAACGGTATTATTTTATGGATTAATCTTCCTAATCTCCTTAAACATATTAATGATAGGAATGTTTTTAAACTAAAATGTAAAAAGTATTATCTTGAGAATATGTTTTACCAACAAAAGGTGTGATTTTGTTTGAGTGATAACTATCCATTAGCTATTGGTATGTTGTATTTAGTGAGTCCAGATGGTTCCTTTTATTTATACATTTACTAATCTGATGCTGTCTTGTATGTTTGACATATTTGTTTAGGTCTACTCTGGAAATGAGTTTTATCTTATTCTTAGCATTGACTTTTCATGTCAGCCCTTTCTCTATTATTGGTACATATTATTTGTGATCTTCAAATTCTACTGTGATATCTATAATAATCGCTGTATGTATGTGATTTGAAATAAATAAAATCAATCAATCAATCAATCAATCAATCAATCAATTTGTTTACAATAAATTCATCAGAGATACAAACGTTGGTGACAACCTGTAATGATAATTTGCAGCAAATGTCTTGGCTGCTTCAAACATATTAATGGTGTAACTTATCACAACTCGTTGGACATTCCATGGACGTTCCATGCTTCAGCCGAACTCGGTATTAATAATTTCTTGAAGATTTCACTTCTGGCCACTGGTAGTTGAAGGTTGTCGGGCGATGTTGTGCTCTGAAAACTTTCAGCAAATTAGATCAAACTACACGGAGACTGAGACTAGTATTTCAGCCGAACGATTGTATATTTCGAAAGGATTTAATTATCACAATATTTATCAGGATATAACCCAATGATTGAGCTGACCGATTTTTCCAGATGAATGATACAGCTAAAGCTTCGTTATTCATTTTGTCTCATTGGGGATTTTTAGCATTCAATGGATTCAATGGATTAAATAAATGATTTTAAAATTGAACTTTAGCTGAATGTAAATTGATTTTAATGAAGTTAAAAAATATTTAATGTAAATATAAAGGGCAATTTGCAAGTTTTGAAAATAAAATTTTTACTTGTACCCGGGATCCAATCATATACGTATCACCTGTATATTATTAAATACATTTTTTATCAGATTAGTGTATTAACATTCTCCTTGACATTTACATGCAGCATATATTGCACGAACCACTTATTTAATACAAGATATCATGCATAAATACCAACGTTACAGTAATAGGAATCAGTTATTGAATTATAATCCATGTGATCATTGATTTTATTCATTCACATCATCAAGTCAGATAGTAAAGGTTCTACAAAAAATAACAGTCTAGAAAGGATGTTTGAACTAGACAGGCTGGAACATGATAGCCATGCAAATCGCGCTGAAAGTTACTTAAATAAAATCCAAATAAAGCTGGTAAATAGCCTATATACAGTTTTCCCGTTTAAGACATTTATCGGCGACTACACGCGTAAATCGCCATGCAACACAGTGATTCTTAGACTTCTAACCCGAAACCGTAGTGTGAAGTTCAGCCGCATGGTGGCGCAAGGAGTAAATACATCGGTCGATTGGTAGCCCAGTTTCCATATTGTACCAATTAATTTATACATTGTATTGATGATTAGGTCTATATGGTTGTTATATTTTTAAGGACCAGTACCAGTTGTTTGTAGTTACTTATTTTTCTTTTGTACAGGATGGTTGGCCACTATAATAATAGACGGGTTCGAGGCAAGTTTTAATCGACCGTTAATTCCATTTTGACCTATAGATATATACGACGTCCTCCTATAGCCGATTATACACGGTGTATAGATTTGTGGAGTAGGTTTATGTATGTGTAACTGAATTTCGCAGAATTTGAGTGTATGTATAACTTTATTTACAGTGATTAATTTGGTCGTTGGCTATCTGAAGAAACCTTGCTAATAAATATGTTGCTAACTGATATGTAATTTGGGAGCCGCAGCGTCAGGTTGTTGCTGACTTCAAGACTGATTTGTCTACTGCATATATATATATACATATATATATATATATATATATATTGTATTTGATTTCTCCAGCTGATAATTAGTGATATATGCATTTCTAACAGGATCATCAGCCAGCATGACACTTCACGAGTCATGATACTTCACTCCACAGTTACCCAACGGGTTATGTTAATACACGGCAAGTGATCCGTGGTTCTTACACTCCAAACATCATGCAACGCCTTTGTCAAAATTGAATCAACATTAATTAGATAGTCACCGCAGGAGTTCTTTCTTCGGAACCTGGTATTTATCACAATATTTAAGCAGTACTAGACCCATTTATTGACACTAAATCAATTTACTACCAATTTACGGGAATAAGATGTGCCACTCTTCTCTGCCGACCGTAAAACACAGGAGCATGATCGGAGAAACGCTACAACTAATTCCACTGAAAGCACACATTATTTCGGCTTGAGACGTGAATCATCCCGAGTTCGCAAGATGCCATTAATATCCTGGTTTTTCTAGTTATCCATTTTGTTATGGTTCCTGACGATATATCAACCAAAAGAAGGTCTTTAACCTCGTTGTTTATTTTAAATTACGTTTTGAGAATGATGTATAGATCTATATGTAGACCTATTCTAAATTTATTTCCGTGACCAGTTTTTTTAAATTTCATGGCTAGATGTTGAATTTCATGACTTGAAAACTGTAGTTATCAAATTGCTTACTTATTTTTCATGACGTGTAATTGAACACAAGGTACGTTTATCGACTAGTATGAACATACAGTCACATACATCGAATACGCTTCGATCATAGAGTTGAAACGTACGTAATTCCGAGTACCATTTTGAATCTTTCACGTTATATATATATATATATATATATATATATATGTGTGTGTGTGCGGGCGCGCGCGTGCCTGATATGTAGGTTTAAAGAAAATTTCAGCCGATGGGATATGACAGGTCACACTACATCGGTCCCCCAAATTTCACATGTAATTATATGCACTATATAATATATAATTAAGTTATTGTATGATGTACTACTTGTGGAATTTGGAAATAACTATATCAGTATTTCAGCTTATTATAGTGTAACCATTTATGCCTTTATTGTGTTCTTAATTAAACACTTATCCCTGGACCCGCCAATTGCCGGCGTCTACCCTGATCCGCTTATGTCATTTATATAATATTAATGTTTCCTAGTCTAACCTGTTACTCGTTTAAAATCCCTAAGTCACGAGAAATTTACCACCAAGGACTAGCCTACTATGTATGCGTGAATTTTATAATTAGCTGAGTTCATTGTATTTTCCCGCCAATTAATTAATTTACAAGGCTGATAGATTAGGGGATGTACACGGGTTACAATAGTTATCTTTATTATTAGAATGTTTATAAAACGTATCACCGAAAGGCGTGAATTTTAAATAATGGTGGTATGTCTTCATTAGAGTGTTTTTTGGCATGAAAAAATGTTAGTAATGCAGCTGGCTTGGCTAGACTCAGTCTGAAGCTCTCAATTTCGAGAAAGTTTGGGCACAGGTGAACAATTGGCACTTTATCATTGACAAAGCAGGCCATTACGACGTTAATGAGGACAACTGGTGGCAAGGTGGATAGTTGATCAAACATTTTCTTTTCACGTGATTTGTTAGGCATCGATCAATCATTAATCATAAAATACGTTCGGACAAGTAAACTATTGGAATTAATTTTTCAAATGACTTGCTTTATAATTGATCAGGTTTTAAAAAAAATGTTCGAGCGCAGTTCTGATGATGATAATATATATATATATATATATATATATATAGGTGTGTGTGTGTGTGTCAGCCTATCATTTGACTTAACACATTTCAATAGACTATACATGCTTATAAGGCAATGGACGCATTTACAGAATTAGTCAATTACACACACATAAATATATACAGGTAGTCGTCGACTTATGACCTAGATTGGTTACGACCAATCAGTCGTGAGTTGATCTGGTCGGAAGTCGGCCTATGTTATAATTACCCTATGATTATGAAGAATATGTAATACAAACAATACATATTTTCATTTCTCCTAAATTTCCTATTGTAGTTCATAACAATGCTAGCTATACAAATATACTGATTGTACTTTGCATACATGATTGTATCTTGTTGCATACAAACACCTGGCTGAGACAGGATCGTAGACAAGAGCATGTTCATTATGGATGATTAACTTTTGTCTAATGATACAAGAATTTTATCAATGTTGTGAGCTGTCTCGGATTTATGACCTCAGGAGACCTTTATAGGTGAAATTCTTCAAGTAAGTAAGTGACCGACATATTTACCCTCACAGCTGGTCACACCTGGGATAACTGGTCCAATAAAACATCCCAGAAAGACCGATATAAATCGGATTCATCCTATTTAATTAGATGAAGATAGAAATGTCTAAGTTTCCACTAAACCCAATACATTGACATCTTGATGTGTTATCAGTGTGCCATATTTAGGCCATGTGATAGTGTTTTTCAGTATTATCACACTGTATGAATTATGCATATTTATAAATGTGTATGGTTCAGCTAACAGATTACCTAATTCGAATAATTACAATTTCACATCAGAATAAAACGGATTCCTCCAATGAATGTGATATTGATGCTCGTGTTCTGGAGGCAAAAGATTGTCAGTTTAACAGTCTTGAAGCCTATGTCATATCTGTTACGGTGGAAGTCGTATAGCGATAAGCTACCACGTTGTAAATGATGCGATGAAATGTAAATATTGGATAGCAATCTTGTCAATCAGTAAATTGGGGTTTAACCGAACATTCATTATAAAACAATGCATGTATGATATCTTGTATTTATTTAAAAAAAATCATACAAACATTAATTAACATGAATACCAAGAACCCACATTTAATAGATACAAACTGTCATGATTCATACAAAACCTTTACTTACAACTGATACAAATATGTGTCATTCTGCAAATGATCCTTTTAAAATTCTTAGGACAGTAGTACAAGTCAATGTTTATTACTGTCAGAAGAATGCTGACTTCAGGCTGTAGAAATTATCTTTAATCAAAGCTTCCACAAAAGGATGAAAAATGTCTAACAGAGATACAATCTATCTGCCAATATATTCATTGGAAGGAAATACAGGTTTTTAGCAGATATCTGTTGGCAACAAACGCGCATGCATAATACAGCCACTCAGTTACACGTAGCAGATATTAAGCCCCATAATCAACTGCTGGTTAATGTTAACACCATCTACCCTGCTTCATACAGGAAACACATGTCATACAAGTGTTGCTAGCAAATGAATGAGACTAACAGTGAAGCTGAAAAGTACTTAAGATCAAAACAACAGATGGTTTAATTCCAAACATGAAGATACCAAAATACCAGCATTAGATTAAACACTGTTAAACGTCTGATAACTTTAAACAACTTATACAAAATTTTCAAGAACAAAAACAAATGGTTCAAACAATATACAGTCTACAGTATATTATTTAAGAGTATGTATGAAATATTATTTGTCATATATTAGTTCTTCTTCATGATCAGTATCTTGTTAATTGATTTTTTTATCTAAGACATGAAGCAGATTCAGAAGATCACTGTTCAATCACTGCACCTTTTTTTCACACAAAGCTTACAGCTATTAGAGAAGGGGCATTCATTCAGCTTAGGCTGGATGTCACGAATGTTCATGTTCCAGCTGCGCAGTCAGCTGTAATACCTTCCTGCCTAAGTGGTTATTATGATGTTTCAGGTAACGTATCATATCAGCTTGCTTCTCCAAGATGTCATCCACGTAGGAATCATCTCTGCAAAGAACATTCAACAGAATTCACCAAGTCACATATGTATTGTTTGACAAAACATAATCAAGAACTATGTTATACTTGAGTAACTAAAAATAATTTGTTTTCTTGTTCATTTAGAAAAACACTAATTTTCATATTATTTTATTGTTTATTATGTCAACCATGATAATGTCAAATTGTTTTCTTATTTGGTTCTATAATGTTCAGAATGTACCTAAGTTATACCAACACAGTAACCAATTTGAGCTTTTTTACACTAGCTTATTTCATTTTCATATTACAGTCATGGTTAACAAGTTATGTACACAGCTTTCCCCGATACTTTTGAATGTTTGATCAAAACTACAGCAAGCAGCAAGTCCAGCATTTATTCAGTAATATTATAATCCATGAACATCATATTGAGCAATATTCAGCAGACATTTTAAAAGGATTCATACTTTTCTATGGTACCAACAAAACCAGTTACTACCAGTTTATTTAGTATCATGTACTGGAATAGGCTTATGCCAACCCTCTCCTCTGTACTTTTGTGTAATTAATTATACTATGTAACTCCCCAGCAATGGAAGCTGAAAAAATTATGAATATACCTGAAGCCAACACCATTACAAAGTGTCCTGGATGTCGTGATTGAACTAAATGTGTCTTCCTCTTGTATATCAGGTACAGATGCAGCTTTATTAAACTTGATTGTTCTTACTATAATATAAAAGCACAAGTTTTTCAAAGCAATGACATTTTGATGATTATTACTTACTATTTCATAAAATATATAGCTCCTAATTTATCTTAAGAAACATCCCATAAACACAGATCATACCAGGTTGTGATTCTATGATCTGGAGGTCTGGGACAATGCATTACCAACTGTGCTGTTAAAGTATGCAGGAAATTTGATCCTTTAATACTTTAAGAAAAAACTTAGTAAGAAGTTATTTCATGAAATATAAAAATAACAAGGTTTGCTTACTCAGATAAATAATCAAGATTGGTAGAACAATGGCCACTTGTACACTAATGACAATTTGAGCATACTGACATCTTGTCAAAGGTATTCCTGGGCACTCATGACCCGGCTCAGTATGACAGTTTACAGACAAAAGGGTTGTAAGTATTAACAACAGCACCGTCCCTGTGGAAGATACCAACATTATTTTAATAATTGTTATAACGAATCGATCGCACGCACACACACACCCATTTTCAGTATGATATATCTAGCAGATAATAATATGACACTGCTCATATTCGTTTTCATAATACACATTTCCAATTATTTTGCCAGAATTATGTAGAAGTAAAACCAAATCTATAACAGTAAGCATCACACATGTGTATCCATGTGTAAAAAGTGAGGGTGTTCATGCACATATTTATGGGGGGGGGGATATCTTGTAGTAGCTTAATTTTATGAAATGCTACAACCATATGATGCCGATTAAACAAACTAGGTACTGTATCTTTCTGTATAAAGGAACAATTCTAGTAAACTTCAATCTTTCCAACAATCAAACAGCTTTCACCGACACAGAAATGAAACTTATTTACAATTAATATTATTTATGATAGCATGACCACTGACATTAATGCCGTGCAAAGGACAGTTCATCTACGATGTTCATAAGCTTTATACTTGCCTCCTGAAATGATCATTATAGGCATTCTTCTCAGATGTCTTGTATACCTGTAGAATTCGAGATAACCCTTTGTCCTTGATATATAATGTTCAAATCGCCAATATCTGTATAAAAACCAAGGCTTGGATGTGAACGTACACAAAGTTGAACGAGGCATAATCATATACGATTTGGGATCACGTCACCGATTCACGACATTATTATTCACAGCGGGGTACTTTTTTCATTAAGATATAATTATTCTGCAGTAGTTACTTGGTTTTAATAATATTTACAAACCTATCTATCAACATCAGAAAGAACCATAAACTACTCTGTGTATACATCAGAATACTGTAAGGTGGAATAATAAAACTATCCGGATGGCTGAGGTGGGGTACCAGGAACACTGCAATCTCAAAACACACCTGGAAGTATCAATAAAAGTATTTTAGCATATTACTACACACACTGTCATGATTATTATTTTTTAAACCATTCAAGAATCACTTCCATACCAATTTCAGAAATTTCAATTTTATATTCGATGTTAAAAATGATACAACCCTTTTAGAACATTTTACACAGATTGCATAATTAGTTTGTAATAAATAAATCCTTCATTAAAAACAACAGAGAAAGTGAAGTCAATTAATAAAGATATGTCAAATAACAGCTGCTATACCATTATTAATATCAGAAGTATTATAGAAAGTGGAGTTGTCATTGGTTGGAAAGCCCGTTCTTGCTGTTGTTCTCTGATGCTCACTAGCTGGTCTGTATCTTGCACTGACTGACTCCACTCGTCAAATGGAAAACCCTAACAAACAAAGGAAACAAGTAAAACTATTGTCTGATTAAGTTTAGAATCAGTCCTACTGCAATGCTGGAAATCAGCATCAGTAATAGTCCCTTAGGGTCAGTACGTCTGACAAGCTAATGCACGATTTGACATATTGTACAAACACCCATGTAGTTTCCCCAGTTTTAGTGTTAACTTGTCGAATTAACTCAAAAATGAAATCAATTAAATACAGGTAACTGTTTTCATAAAAAATGCCTTTACCAAACGCATTATCTTGTCACACGTGTTGGCTTTCCACCAGTAGATTTCCTATATGAACATTATTTTTGAGAAGTCACTAGGCCTTTGACTAATTGTATAGAAGATATCTGTGTAGGATTTTTAGAATAATCACATTCTAAGTTTGTTTTAAGTAAACAGCATAACAACACGTCACCTAGCTCAATACCTAGTCCTAAAGTGGTTCAGCCATTAAACGCTGTAGGAAAAGCTTTACTTTATCATCCCATAATGCACTAAACCAGAACAATAAACACGTGTAAAATTTCCAAACAAATAGCTGTGCATGATTTTTACAAGGTTATCTCCATGTTTTAATGTTTCCATTTGTATTTGTTTTGCCATTCTACGCTGAAACTGTTCATTAAACATGTCGCGGAATTTAACAATAACTGACTGATCAACTGAAAAAAATAACTAGAAAACAGATTGTTTATTCAAATGTATTCTTAAAACAAAGTTCAATTTATATCAAATAAGAATGTCACTGATTAGAATATTTTATAACTGAAGTCTTAGCGTTGAACATGAAAGGGATGGATCAAGAATCTGAACATGTTTAATAATTTATTTAGGTAGAATTTTCATACTCTGTGAACTGCTAACTTGATCAATGATGGGAATATAAGACAAACATATCAGTGATATTTCTTACTTTGAACATCCCCACAGCCTAGTATTAATGTATTCATTTGTACTATAGCTGCAAGTAGCTTCAATATGTTGAGAAAATCATAACTATATTACAAACAACTGTTACATTTTTTTATTATATAATATTCATTACTAACATATGGTAAAAACTACCTGTTGTTATTAGTGACTTTTTAAAATAATGTGTAACTGAAGTTAATGTAAACAACAATGATGACTCATCGAAATAACCCATTACAATACTTTCAAATACCTCAGTTAGGAATTACAATTATATCTAAACCCAAGTCTGCCCACTGGTGTGTTGATTTATTTTAATACATCAATTATGACATATCAAAAGTTGTCACAATAGAGCAGCTACTTATTGTACTTAATGTGGCTATAAGAGATTTGAAAACAAAGTCTAGTAAGCAACACTACCAATTTAATTCCAGCTCTGCTTTAGGTATTCAGTGCTATAATCTGATTCATAGTGAAATGGTTGTAATGTTATCCACTTAGTAAAATCACTGATTCAATAAATATCACAATGATCTTAATACTTTTGTGTGGTAAGCTGAGATTGCTGTTCTCATAATGAAATTGGTGATGTAATGCACTACAGACCTCCAGAGGCGATGACTTCCCAACATAATGTCATCCCAAATGAAGTCAAATCAGCGCAGCCTCAATCAGGTGAATCATAATTCATCATCCTATTATATGTGTGTGATAATTGAAGATAAGGCAGTTATCTGTTTATCATTTAATTGTTTCAGGTAGCTAACCATGGGTGTTTCTAAGTGTCCGAAGAACACCACAATCTTAATGGATGCAGATAACATCATTTATTTTTATTTACATACACAGTAGAAAATGTCAGCCACTTGGAAAAATCATACATTGTCCAAACCAATACTAAATGGTCTCAAATTACTGCCAAATAAATAATCTAAATGCATAGGCCACAGCTCACTCTAAATACAAGCTACAGCATGTATCCCTAAACAGATGTTTGCATAGTAAATGCCTGTAGTATACAAACATGATTGATCTACATGTTTTGATTAGTGGCTGAGACTTTGTTTCCAGGTCATGACAGTCAGTTTTCATAAAAACACTGAAATATTTTCCCTATGGTTGTGCACACTAAGTGTTAATTATAATTACCCATTAACATTGAACATGCATTTAGATCTGTTTATCACCAAATAACTTGAATCAATAGACCCATTATAATTTGAATACAGTAACCATTGTCGAGTAGTGATAGCACAGTTAGTTAGAGCATAGGACTCATAGCCGAAGGATTGCGGGTTCGAATTTCCGGGAGGTGCAATGTTGTCATGTGGCGACTGGTTCAATCATCCATAAAAATGAGTACCTGACAGGATGCAATGGCTATGTGTTTGAATAACGCTTTGCACCTATAATGGCAGCATGTGTTGCATGCTCCCTTGGGAGTTGAGATGTGTGCTAGGTGGAAACAGGTCTGAGTCGGGGATAATAATACTGTACAGCGCCTCACAACAGGGTTACCCGGTTCTGGCACTATATAAACATGCATTAATATTACCATTGTGCTACCTGACTATATATATAATCTGAAGATAATAATTTATTGCTAAACAAGAATTATTCAGCTATCTGTGAGCCAAGCAATTTTTAATAAAAGCTATTGCATTGAATACTCTGGTATATTTGTCCTAAACGAGACCATTCTGTTAATACACATTAGTACTTTAAATACTGCAACACATTTGCATATTTAGTTATTTTATGCATTTTTATTAATGATGGGATACATGGTTAAAATATTTCTGAAGCATTTAAATTTTCATACATTTTATTCTGTTAGTATGAATATAAATAATAGCATTGAGGTTATAAATTAAATAAAACATGCAAATCAAGATTATGTCATAATAAGAAAACTTGACAAATTCAAACTGAGGCAATGACAAAACTTCGTAATCTTTCTGATTTCTTAACTGAAACATAATCAAACAGTGGCTTTAGTGTTCCACTTCCAGCCATCTGTCTAAGTAATAGTAAGTATATATATACAGGTACTGCTGGATCAACATAACATCTAAAAACTTTGTTAAATAATCATGAGGTTATTATGTTATGGGTCTATTGATTCAAAGGGACTGGATATGCATATAATTACTGTTTTTTTCTCCCCAATTAACACAATACAATTATAAACCTATTTTGTGGTTAAAAATGCTAATAATATTTGATTTTAGCATACCAGTATGGCAACTAAAGATGCTCCCAATGATGGCTATTACAAAAGAACTTTTAAGAGGATAGGATTGCCAATCTTTATCAGTCTATGAAAAAGACCGTGTAGAAACAAACTGTTAAAGGTCATGTGGCAAAGACCAAGTGGAAAAAGACCAGGTAAGCCAGTAATCATTTAATGAGGATCAATCAGTGAACCCCCCCCCCCACCAAGTAAGACTTGTATAATTATTCCATATAATTTTACTGTTTAGAAAAAAAATACACATAAGCAGGCACATGTAAAAAATATACATTTATACATATTCATTAGTACAATTAATAACTAACAGAAGTAATCTGTCTTCCTGTTAGGTTTGAGTTTCCTTGAATTTGATTGTCGGCCATGCTCATGCTCTGGTCGTCTGGATGATGCTGGTTCTGCGATCTCTTAATTCCTTGAACACATGGAGATGGAGGCTAGACTCTAGACCTCTATTATCAACCAACGGTCATTTAGTAGTAACGTTGGATACTAAACAACACTTAGAAATGCTGCCATTATACACGGCAGTTAATTAACTCGTTATCATTATCTGTCGTACAAAATAAACATCTCCATCAGGTTACAAAACGATTTACAGCTTATTACTGTCACATGATTTGACGCACAATGTGTCTAGTAAGCTTTGCCTTCTAACCGATGCACCGTTATGTTGTTTTGCCACTGCCTACTACACATCCTGACGTAGAGGCAGTCTAGATCTAACGGTTGAATCCAGAAGTTTACGACCCGGGATAGCCAACTCGGAGAACTAGATTATTTATTGGACTAGATCTGGTTATTGCCGCTAGTTGTCACTATCGAACCAGAGGTGGGCCACCGGTGGCTAGTCTCTGTCACCCGTGCCGCATGTTGCCCCTAGTCTGACAAGTGGCCCACCTTAGCCAGGCTTAGGGTGGCCATCTGGGTTGATTCTATGTACATACAGAAGAGGTTGCAAGCCATATTTCGTAATTATGTATACGTGGATGAATAATCTTTATAATATAGCTTAAATCCCGTTTCTGGATATTTTCTATTTTCTTCATATCTGATATTTTACAGAAATGCCAGACAGTCGGACAGTAGTTAAAATGTGACATAATGAAACATTTAATCGGCATCTTGCCTTTTTGCAGGTTGTTGATATGTGTTCATTAAAAGTAAGTGCATGGTCAATGTGGATACCTAGCAGTTTGAATGAGGCCTAAGGCACGAGACTAATGTTATCTACCACTATGCTGTTTTATCATTTGGTCTTGCTAAATAAAATAAATTGGAATTTTTCAGGATTAGCCTGAAGAAACTTTTCCTTGAACCAGTTCATTAAAACATTTGACACGAGCTCTATGTCTAACAATACATTTTCAATTTTATTACCATGTACACAAATAGTGTTATCGTCTGCGTAATTGTAAATATCACACAAATCACAAACTAAATATAAGAAATCGTTAGAATATAAATTATGGGCCAAACATTGAAACCTGCAGCGCTCCTTTTTCTAATCCCATCCATCCACTTTTAACATTGCCGATTTTTACCCTTTGTAATGTATTGATAAAATAATTTGCAATCAGCATGCATGCATCTGGATTTAATCCGTATGCATTTGACTTCGCTACCAACAAGCGATATGGCAGACAGTCAGAAGCTTTCGAAAGATCAGTCAGTAAGGCTCCACTGATATCACCGTTATCAATATTAGATTTACGTTTGTCAATTAATCTCAGTAGTACATTTTGACAGTTATGGCCCTTTCTGAATCCTGAAAGGAATAGTGAGAGTAATGGGTTCATAAAGTTATACATCTGATCTATAAGAATACCATCAAATATTTAGCTGAAACATGGAAGGATACTGACAGGTCGGTAATTCTTTTTGCCGTGCGTGTTATCTTTCTTAAAAATAGGCGATATTTCCGCTGACTTAAGATCATCCATAAATTTGGAGTTCTGAATACATTTGTTAATAGCCACGTCATGGGATGACAAAGTACATCAGAATCAATTTTTACTAGTTTTGGTGCGATAACGTCATATCCAGGTGCTTTACGAGGGTTTAAGTAAGATAGTTTTTTCCATACATTTTCAACATTAATATGACTAAATGAAAAGTGTTTATCACATTTTATTGATTCTTTATATGGAGTACACTGGAGCGTCTCGTGTGAGTTTGTATTATATCCTCAAACTGATCATCGATTGATATGGAGTCATCCTTTCCAATAGATCTTGTAATATTAACATAGTATTCATTCATTATATTACTGACATTAACAGGATCGTTTCCTATTACATTATTTTCCATTAATATGATCTCATTCATAACATTATCACTCTTAGTAGCTAATAAAGAATTTCCGTTTGACATTTCACATTGTGTCAGTAAATATTGTCTCATACAGTTTTTACGAAGTTTTACGACAACATTCCTGTGACTCCTATATTTGTTCCAATTATTATCCGTTCTGTATTTGTAAAACTTTTATTTACGTTTATGGCCTTTCTTAGTTGACAGTTCATATAAGGTATTTGATTGTTTCTAATATACCTTTTCTTTAATGATCATCGATTACGTGTCTTGTCATTGATTGACTGAACCAATATGTATCAGCTACATGATCAAATATCTCACACACTTGAAAGGGAATATATGATAGATCTTGAATATATGTTTGTTCGCTAAATTGTTTAAAGCTTCGATAAATAATATGCCGCTTTTTAATAATAGGTGCATGCATTTTGGTGACGAAACATGCCATATGATGAACATCACTTAAGTCACAATCAACACATGAAAATGTGTTGTAGACTTTTGCAAACATTGCTAATGGTGTACAGTAACATAATTCATCGGTATTAACGACATCATGGACTATATATGTGTTGCTGTAAGCTGTAACAGCCGTGCAGGAAGGGACAAGACTATGTCTTTTTATATATCTTCAGCGGATCCGGACTGCAGCAGTAAACAGAGAGGGCCAAACGGGCCGAAGCCGACACTTATAGACGCCTAGTGCACACTCCCGTCTTTGTAGTCTGCACTTCATATCAGGTGATTTGATGAATAAGCTAACAATCATTTCAGGTGTTGATCCAGAATTAGTTGATGGAGGAGATTTCTTGCTTACGATAAAGATTCTAATGGCTAAATACTAACATGTAGGCCTTTTCAAACATGATGATTATATATTCATATTATTACATTATTGTTTGATAAAGTTTGGTTAGAGCATACCATCTAATCATAACATGCTTTTATTCAGTATGCCCATTTTTAGTAGATCTGCCGTTGTATATGTTTATTTTTGAGTAAAAAATTAAAACAAAATTGCATTACCAGAGTACGATTATATTGATTTAATGTCGACACAAGTTTACATAACAAAACAGTTTGTACATATGTACCATAATATAATAGAATGCATAATAAAATGGTCATAACTTTGTTGACATCACTTTATGATTTCCTAATTATAGGTACATAGCTTAATATATTCCAATCACACAAGATATATTGGAATTTATAAGGAAGAAGGACGAAGATCCGTTATCACCTGACTATGTTCCATCCATATTTAAGAATGTGACTTCACCAGCCAGACGCAAAATAGAAACATTCAATCGAAGAATACAATAACAAAAACAAAGACGTGATGAATCAAAGAGATGTGAGGCAAGGAAAGCCCTTGTATCTATATCATTCACAGAAGATCAAGATCTTCCTACTGCAAATGAGGAAGAGAATGAGGGACGACAAATATAAGCCACACCTAATATTCTTTCCAACACCTAATCAACATATTATAGATGGCCGTCTTTACCCTACCCTCCTATACTGGCCAGATTGTGAACAGTTACGACAGTCACTACCAGCGTGTTTCCGGAACACATTTCTAAAATGTGTTTTGATAATAAATTGTTTTGAAATATTTATTGAGAAGCAATCTAGTCTAAAAGCCGGAGCGGAGACATATTCTAATTACAAGTCACACAACACCATCAAATACTTGATAGGTATAACTCCGTAAGGTACTATTTCATTCATGTACAAGGGCTGGGGAGGACGAAGCAGTGATAAACTAGTAACTGAAAAATCACATTTTCTCTCAAAATTGGTACCTGGTGACACAATATTGGGGTTTGACATATTAGATTCAGTTGCTCGGTAAAATGAGATACCAGGGTTCACAAATGGAAAGAAGCAACTGGGCCGAAATCATGTTGAAAACCTGGTTGCATTGTTTCGGTTAGGATACATGTTGAGAGAGTCATTGGTGTTGTTAGACAAAAGTACACAATGTTACAAAGTACAATACCTATAACTTTACTCCAAAATGTTCAGTTAACAACATTAGACAAAATGGTTTGTGTTGTTTGTGCTTTGGTGAATTTGTCAGAATCAATTATACCACCTGATTAAAACATGTATTGGAGATAAAGTAATCAATGTGTCTAGCCACACCCATGACTCTATTAATGATAACCGGTTGAAAAACACAATTAACCTAAGTGTGTTATTTTTTAATCTACTTTAACTTGTTTAAGATTTGTGGCAGTCTGGACAGTTCCATTTCTTCTTTTTGTTTGGAATCTGCTAGAGTCCCAAGCAGACAGAATGAAATTGAACTATTTTACATATTCAAGAGGAACAGATCATATCCTCAGTGGGATCTACTTTACAACAATAACAAATAACATCTTCATGCTCACATCCCCATCTGAAAAACAACTGAGGAATCTGTATGTAGATTTCTATGTATGTGCACAAATGGGATTGATGAATGTAAAATAGTTCTGAATTAAATGTTTTACTTAAAACTACTGTAATGCATTTCATACAAAACACAGTGAAGTAAATGAAGATTTAGATAGCTCCTCAACTTGAAATATATGAGTTTATTGTCTTTATTTTCACTCCAAATTATTGTTAAAATATTGAGGATATTACCATTATGCTGTTGTATCTGACAACTTAATGAAATTATCTGGTAGCCTTTGTTGTGAACTGAAATGCCTTGGGGTAGCATATCTGTCGGACTAAAGACAGTGAAGGCTGACCGATGTCTGCTTTGGCTGCGCGGCTAAACGCGGAGGCTGTGACACGCCATGCTCTCTGTTGGAACCAGGTTGTTGACTTGGCTTGCTGTCTAGTCATGACCTCAATATTCTTTGCCTGTATACACGTGAATATTACATTATTGTAGTACAATAATGCTTTGTTAATATTTATGTATATGTGACAAAAATACATTGAATAGTTAAAGAATAATTGGATTAATAAACTCAATAGAAATAAACTAGATATTCACCTCATCAGTGATCCGAGTAGGAGGACAGCAGTAAATTATTGGGATCAGAGTATGAGGTGATTGATGGTGGCAGGTTGGTTGACTCTAGGATGTAATATTGAGAATATTTTGGCAATATTGATAATCTAGCGCATTTCTTCTTTGTTCGGTGTAGTTCATTATAAAATGTCTCTTTTTCTATAGCTGTAGGTGATGGCATGGTTGAGACGTTGTTGCTTGGATGGATATTGTTTCTTCATATTTTCTTTTAGATGGATTAGTAAAATCTATTCTATGTGCTGGCAAATACTGTATATTGGACTTGGGAGACGACAGCCAGTAACATGGTACATATGTACAGGTCTTCCCGGATATAAGTTCAGGTCCTGCTCTCAGCGCAAATATAACGGCTCCAATATGGGAGCAGCTCTCTCCAGCCATGCAATCACAATGAGCGAAGACTATAACACCATCCTTTTTGACAAAACCCAAGGATTTAATGGTGGACGAGATAATCTTTGGATGTGGATAACCTGAAATAATAAGCTTGCAGTGTTCGATTACAAATAATAAAATATAATAACAGTGCGTGAAACTAACTTATAGCCTTACTGGACCTGCAGGTCTAGTAAAATATTTTAACACTAGACCCGCTACGCTGACACTAGACCGAATTAATCACTGAGTTGATTACCCGGGCCTGTTTGCAATGCACCAATACACGTAAAAGTAATTCTTTGATTGTCAATATCCTTTTCAGATTCATCCAATAGTTTCAACATATTGTTTTCTTTGTGTGAAATAAATTGATTTCAAAATGTAAAAACCTTTTAAATATCATAATTGTAACTGACAATGGTTCAATAAAACGGCGCGTACGCGTTCGCACGTACGCACGTACGCGGAGTTTGTCTCCTGGCGGCATGTCTCTTAGTAAACTACGATGTACCTTTGCCCAATGAAATACTGTCACTTACAAGTTGTTTGTGACGTCATCACTTTCGGTTTGCATTCACTGAGCATGCGTATATATACTATCGCATAATTAATTATCTAGATGGCTGCCAGCTCAAACTGATCCAAGAAATACAAAACTTATTTCGACATTTCTACCCAGACAACCAACCAGGTCCACGTTTTCATTTGCTTGGTGAGCAAGTGCCCAGGTGAGCAACTGTCCGTACTCCAACCATTTTATGTATTATATTAATTTCTGTACAGTTGGCTCCTTCACTCCTTTTACAAATTTTTAACAAAGACGTATACCCGGAAAACACGACAGTAATTGAAATAGAAAAATAAACGCTGAAATTTTTGTTGACAGATTTTAGACATCTAGTGTGTAGGCATAATATATTTGTCTTCGTTTTAAAGGCTAATCTGCATACTGGCGATCAGCTTAATTTGGTGATAGCAAAATTTGGCGATTTCGTCATTTTTAACATATTGGTGACAGCAAAAACTGATTTTTGCTTTCTTTTCTAGACCATTCGGGGAAAACCATATTTCAAAGCACAAGTTATTCACCAGCCATAACCAAATCTGAAGCGGACTAGATAATTAGCCTTTATGTAACGAGTAATTCCATTCTAAGCAGATCTGAACTAGTAATTAACAAACAATTGTCACGATTGAATGACAACAAAGGTAACTGATATGCAAGCTAAAGACAAATTGCAATTAATATGATGAGAAGGTTATATCAAACTGTATATAAGGAGGTGCAAAATATAATGTTTTAATATTATGTTTCTATTCTCAGCAAACGAATATAAATGATAACAAATCTCGAAGCCAAAATCAATGCCTGGTACAGTGATCGAGTCAGTGACTCATTGACACCCAATCGCAAAATTGCAGACACTCAACTCAGCCTCAAGATCTCTACACTCAAACACCTACACGCAGGCTGGTTGTTTCGTGCATTTAATAATGCTACTCAACAAACTGATGTTCTTAAAAATGGCTGGAACCCCCCCCCCCAGAACTGTGGATCGCTATTATGAATGATTCTGACGGGTATAATGCCAGGGGACGAATGAGCTTTAAGCGAGTGATTGTTTTATTACAAATTGCAATGTGAACCGATTGTTGAATAAATGAGAATATTACACATGTTCAGTGTGTCTTATCCAAGCAATGCTTTCAGAGTATCATATGAAGTTCTGTAAAACATAATATTTTGGCGACAGAAAAATGGCCATATTAGTTTTGCCATTATTTAATATTCGCCAAATTACACAGATATACAGTATTCAGATAAATCCCAGAGCACACTCATTACACTGGTTAGTTGGGAAACAACAGTCCGTGTTCTGTTTGATCATTTTCTAGTCCACTATGGAGTGCCCGCTAAGATTCATAGTGATCAAGGAAGATATTTTAAGTCTAAGATTATCAAGGAATTGTGTAAGATCGTGGAAATCGAACAGTCCACACCATACCATCCTATGGGAAACGGTTTGGTTGAAAGAAGTCTTTTACAAATGTTAGGAACGTTAGAGGCTGATAAGAAGAGAAATTGGAAAGATCATTTGCCCTCAGTCATTCATGTCTATAATTGCACGAAGCACCAGTCGACAGGTTTCTCGCCATACAAGTTGATGTTTGGTAGGGATAAAAAAAACCTATCTGTTGACATCGAATTTGGTTTGGATTCAGAATCAAATCCCCAGAATCATGATTACTCCAAGTTTGTAGATAGTTTGAATAAGCGGTTGGAATATGCATGGAAATTAGCATCGGAACAGCAGTCCAAAATAGCTTCGAAACAAAAAATGAATTATGACATAAAACAGCATGGCGCTATACTAGAAGTTGGTGATCGTTTTGTCATCGGCAACGTCGGGTTAAAAGGTCGTAATAAGCTAGCAGATAAGTGGCAGGATGTTGCCTATGTTGTAAAAAGTCAATCAAATTAAGATATTCCAGTGTTTTCTGTTTCACCTGAAGGGGGGGGGGTGGAATGGGGAAAGTTTTGCATAGGAATATTTTGCTCCCAATTCCTCGCATACAATAGAACGTTTCTTCCAAAACAAAAGGTCCAACAAAACGAACAAAGCAGGAAAAAGCTCGTATTTCTGTCCATTCTGAATCATCTTCATCAATGATGACTATGATGATGAGGAAGATTGTAGTTGTAGTACCTCAAAATATGACAGATGTAGAAAGCCAACCAGTTCATCAAGCTCAGTCGGATCGAACAGTAATGATTCTGACTCAATACCGAGTTCAGATACTGTAGATTCTGATGTAAATAATACCAGACCTCAAACTCCAATTCCCGCACCTCATCGTAGCTTGAGTAATAGAACCCGGCCAACTTGGATGGATTCTGGTCAATGGGTTCAGAGTCGAGTTTCCACTGTAGACACGAATCGAGGTAAACAGTTTGAAAAGGCTAATCGTTTTGTTGAAAATAGCATCCAAATATTCTTATCTACCGGAATCGGTCTCGCTCAAGATAATCTCCACGGTAGAAAAGTCATAATATTGTCCATTGTATATAGTGTACAAACATTTTATTTGTGGGGGGGGGGAGAGTGGAGCAGAGGCTTTATTTAGCGTATCAAATGCATTGCGTCACTCCGTACATTTGTTTTATTCGAGTTACCAATCTGGCCACAAGACTTGGCGCGTCGTTGTTTGAATCAAGCAATTCCGCGCCATTTTAACTGCAGCGATCTAACTGATCACATAAATGCAGTAGAAGGATTACATCCGAAATCATTAGGACCAGGATTGGAGAAAAACTGTGTGTTCTCCTTTTACTTTTCGTGCTAACAATAAAAGCAAACACCGTAACAATATTATCATATTTTATATGATCGTATAAAGTTACATACCTTGCCTTTCACCACAAAATCACTGTTTGGTGCAGATCGGGTGGGAGCAATTATCAATGACCTGACCGATCTATCTTTAAAATAAATATACGCCGCCTCCAGACCTTGATATGCTTTCAGTTGATCTCCAGTATAAGGGGATGGCGCGCTGATCAAATAATTGTATATATCAGGGTATTTAGTGTGAGTATTTTTAAGTCTGCTGAATATGTGCCAAAGAATCTGTTTAGTTTTCATGTGCCAAGTGATTTATTTACTTCAGAAGACTTCCGAAGAGTTAGAAGAAAAAAAACAGTTGATTGGCAGCAAGCTGTCTTAATACTCGATCTATCGTATTTATGTATGAGTGACCCGTTAACCGCAGTCAGTAAAAGACATTGGATAAGAGTCACACGATAAGGGGGTATTTGATTATCTGTGAGTGTGCTTTTATTTTTTCTGTGAAGGGTAAATTGAGGCTTACTTTCTTCGTGATTCGTGAACACACAACTATGAACACACAACATCATAGTGTAGGTGTTAACAATTCGTTCAACAAGGACAACAAAACACGTCCAAGTTGCCAGTGGTATATAAATGATACAGAGTAGTCATTGTATGTTTCACATCCACCATCAACCCTTTCCAGGATTTGATGATGGGAGTTTTTGCTCGTGATTTGAAGTGCATATATTACGAATGCCATGTTTGACGTGCATGAACATCTAAAAGAAGACGCGTGCAACATTACTGCATTTCTGCTGCTTGGCGATCAAACCGTGAAATATGAATTTAGTCCGGGAGCAAAAATGGAAACAAAAAACCGGGAAAATATTGCGAATAGGAAATAAAAAAATATGTTGGGTGAGGCCTCAAAAGTGGGTCGGTTGGCGATGGGAAATAAGATATGTTTGTTATTGGGCCTCATTATCAAATCTGGCAATTCAACAGATGATGTTGTTTTACTTTGCTTTTGAGACGAATAAAGCTCAGCATTCAAGATCCATGTTGTACGCTGCGTTGTGCCGGACTATAAACCAGTGTACTGGCTTGTAGTCAATTAAGCCACCGCTTGACCCCCCAACATGGTGGCATAAACAAACAGTCACGTACGTGTCTGTGACGTCAGGTACAAAACCTCAATATATATATATATATATATATATATATATACTATTATTATTATTATATACCATATTTATATAGCACTCTTTTCATAAACTATATCATGTTCAAAAGTGCTTTACAATACAAGACATATAAACGTAAAATGTTAAAATGACATGGAATAATATATATTAAATGTAAAATAAAATATTACAATAGAGTGGTGATTAATATTTTTGACGTAATAATGCATTCCAGAGACTGGGTGCTGCATAAGTAAAACATCTGTTGCCATATGTTTTGGTCCGCATCTTAGGTTCTACCAATAGTTGTGTATTCTGGGATCTTAAGAGTCCTGCCTGGTGTATACATCTGTAACATGTCTCTCAAATACACAGGAGATCGATCGTGCAATGCCTTATGCGTGTGGACCAGAAGTTTAAACTGAGCACGGTATTTTACTGGCAGCCAATGGAGTTTCTTTAACACAAGTGTGATATGATTATGTCTAGCTGTTCTAGTCACAATATATATATATATATATATTTGTGACTATATTTGATTAGTAAAGGCAATACACTCTCCAGGATTTAACCGTTACCTTCCAAATCCAGAACACACGTCAAAACTGTAGACTACTTTAAAAAAATTGTGATGGGTTAAATCATAATCACATCCTGCATATTAAAATTTCAATGTCACTGGCAAGCTTTAGTTCCAGAAGAAATCGTTTTAAATCATTTGGGTACTTCAGGGCAGTACATATTGTTTTTACCGATAATGATCCTGCTGCATGTTGTTGTCTGTGACTGTCAAACTGGGGACTGACTTGAAAGATATTGCTGCCACATTTGATAAGGAAATACATGCAGTGTTCGCATATATTTCATGATTGTTGCATACACGATCAAAGCCACAGTTGCTACACCACTCCTCTTACTAGTGCCCCCCCCCCGGCGAGTGTCATTTGCACTAGTTAATGTGCTCTTCTGTTTATTATCTCCTGGCGATAAGAACGCTTTATTGAATAATTTTAAATAATGCCTGGAATTATCTGGTAATTTTTCTTTATAACCTACATTATAATTTATTAGTTGACTCCACACGATATTAATCTTCTATTGCTATGTTACTGATTCTTCAGATTTTTATTCCATTCTTGGCCAAACAATTATTGTTATTAAAAGTTCCTATTAAATATTATGGATGTCTCAGTATCTGAGTAAATTACATTTTATTACTTATATGCTTTGTTTGACCAAGTGTTTGTTTTTATCAGATTCATGGAGTAATCTATTTAGACTGGATGAATGCGAGGATAGCCGACAGTGAATGGAATATTGATCAAATAAAGGTTTTCTCGGTGCTTCATTCTGTAAGTATAAGGGAAGTTTTGGCTCGTTTCTTTTTTACACTGACCTTATTACCCACATATTTTACTCATACACAAGATAACATTACTTGGCCTGACAAAAAGTAAACTGCAACACTCCCATACTGTTCCCAAGTCGAATAACCAACGTAATAAAATACAATATGAAAACATGCTCCCATGTATCAATCCCTACATTCATACTTATTATGCGGTTACACAAATGAATTAACGTTGCTGTTTCCAACAGAACTCAATGTGTTGATGTTTTGTGTGTTCATGGTGGACTAAATGGACCAGTCAGCCTCCAAAGGTAATGAGACAAGCCACCCCTTTAACATAGCTCGGCCAGGGATTGAACTTAGGTGCTATAGACTTGAGGCCAACCCTGCTACCAGTTAGGCCACAGATGGATCTTTTATGGGTTGAACTGTTTTCATTCTAGAATTCTGTACAGATTTCCAACACTTTGTGGCCAAACTACAGAGTGAGCAACACTTAATGACGGTTCAGCACAAAATGTTTCATTTAGTGATGAAACCGTCAGTTGTAGAATACATTAATCTATATATCTCATCAAGTGTATGAATTTATCAAGAAAATATGAGAAACACAGTTGTTACAGCACAACCAGAAAGGCCCATACAGTGATAAAGCTTTTGTGAACCGAGTAACTAAATTAGCAATTGCATTTATCCAACAAGTTAAATTTAACAAAATTCACATTTTAGAGGGTTCTATTTATTCCATTAATCTCATCTTATTACATAAAGCACACAAAATAAAATGTACACATTGCAGTACATTACAGAACAGTATTCTACACACATACACACACTTGTTGCAGCAATATGCCTCACCAGAGAGGCATTCACTAGAACAATATTTCTATTTTGAGTTGCTCTTCCAGATACAGCTCAGAGAAACAGGAATTTCCCCAAGCACACAACTTGCTTCCAACAGATCCATGACAGGACACATACACCTAAAGACCAACGGTTAACAAAATACTCCCCCCCTCCCAAAAATAACAAGAAATGTTATCTGTTTTAGGTTCTCGAGCTCTCAGCAGACTGAGTTGTATGAGGTTACAGTGAGGTATATAGTTATTTACATATAGCAAGGGTGGCATCACACACATACACACGCAGAGACATATGTAAACACCTCACCATAGTTAAACCAATTTACAATATAAGCTACCATTAGAGCTTAATCACACATTACTCTTTCACTAATAAACCTACATTATAATGTTTATCTCATGCCAGTGGCTGGTCTGACTGATAGGCACCTGGGTTTATCAACAGCTCACCTGTAATGTGGATGATGATGATGATGATGATGATGAAGAGAATGATCATGCACCCACTTTTAGTGATGACTAGATTACTTTCTATAACTATTGTTTGCTTACACCTGAAGAAATGCTTAACATGATCAGACTACTCAACTGAACAAAATGATAAAACTGTTCACATCTACATCATCATGTTCAAATCAGAATAGAAAGTTATTCCACATCCGTAATGCTGCAGATGTGTCCATTTGAAGAAAAACTATACAATTTATAATGCCCCATACTTACAAGTTATTTAACACCATTGTTCAATTTTGTACATCTTTGTACAAAATGCAGAGTAGTTAGCTTCACCACAACCAACTTTTCAATAAGAGACATGCATCAGAATATAAATCACATTGGATATACAAGGGTAGTAAAATATGTACAGAAATGAAAAAGAATTAAAACGTGAAATGAAATATTAAACGTTCTAAATATAAAACATCACATTCCAATCTGATGTTGCTGAGAAAGCTGTTTGCCATTTGACTGTTTCACAGTGCGGCCAGTTTTACATAAAATGTAAATGAAAGTAATATCCATACAAAAAAAAAGAAGAGTATATTGGCGTACTTTTGATGGACCAGCACACTCTAAATGCACTAAAAATTGCCCCTAAAATGATAGCCAACTGTACAACAAAGCCGAACTCAGCAGCACATGATAACTACACATAGCTTATACTATAACATCAACTCATTAAAATCTTGATACCCTAGCACTTCAGCGCTGAATCAAAAGTTTCCAAAACTGACGGTTACAAGCATCCATCACACTTTCTCCAGCTAATCTCATCACTACCTTACCATTAGTCACATGAAGTGTTCTGGCCGACTTGGTGCCGAGCAGATCAGCGTAATACTGGCTGCTCGCGAGCAGCTCATCCAGTACTTCAGTGCGTTATGCTGATTCTGCAGTTACCAATCTTGAAGTAGTCATGCAGGATAAAGCAGCGGGTAGTATTATGAATGAGCCACAAAGCATACATCATTCACCATGCTTATGGTATGCAGAACATCAACACCGGTCATGATACAGTTAGGAGTAGGCCTTTTATCTACATGTACACAAAACTGTCAGGTGGCTCTCCTCAGCGAGCACATGATAAATAAAATATCCCAAACATATACACTGAATGTTGCCTTTGTTTTCCAGTATATAAGATTTATATATATATATATATATATATATATATAATATTAAATCTTGATATCCTCTCGTGTCATAAGGCTGGCTAGAGTCTTCTTTATGCGTAGTGCAGTCAGCCTAGCTGTGCCATTATGGAACCAGGTTTCCTTCATCAGACGCACCAAAACACGTAATGCCTGAAATAGAAGGATAATGGATCAGTGTATACAATACATGAATCAGCACATGTATCACAAAGGCGCAGCCAGTATACAGTGCACAAAACAAGATATTTACACAGTGTGTGTATAAGGATAAAAGAAACATATCATCAGCAAAAAAAGAGGCCATTTAGCTGCACCTCTTTTCTTGACTCTTATGACATGTAGGAAGATGGAGTAGGCCACTTCTAAAGGCTCTTTTTGGTTAAACTGGATTACCATCTTGGCAATATATGGAGTATTTATTGATATAACTCGGAGCAGAGGATGATAACATCGTCATTGTTTCAGAAGAATAATTGGTTAGGTTTGTGTTGAACTGAACGAGATATTATAATGTCGCAAACCTCATGACTGTGCCAACGATTTGGAATCTCGGGTCTTCTCCTCTCACAACACACTACCTTCTTCATGTCTTCTACGCTCGGATCAGAGGGCACCATATCAATGTATGGCAGCTTGTACTCCTCGCACAGACCTGAATCATACAATCATGACAAATGGCTATCTTACATACACAACAATACCAAGTAATCACCAACTGTGACCAAGTGTTTGTTGTAACCCTAGGTAGTAAAAGGTAGGAAATATTAAAGTAATATTGTATATACGTGTGTATAAGTTGATCTGGTATATAAGATGGGGTCAGTTTATCAGTCAATATTGCAGGAAACCGCCTAACTTGAATATTGGAAGAGGCAGAATTAAGAACTTTTAAAAGATGTTATTTTCAGAAAAATGTCGTTACCTTTTTGACATGGCATGTTGAAATTATCAAGAATGTCGAACTAGTGGTAGGAATATTAAATTACTAAACTGTCACTGATAATTACAAATTAAATTGAACTGTTTAGTAGAAACACGAGTAGATCTAACTGAAAGATAAAAACAAACTGTACCTATTATTTCTCACCAGAATTCTTTTCGGCTGACTCGTGTATAAGATGAATAGGGAAAGAATTTATTATACTAGGATTAAATCCTCATCTTACACACACGTATATACACACATATATACAGTAATTCTGATAGGCCTTGATTAATTGTTTACTGTGACGGTGAATAAAAGTTATTTTTTCTAACAGAAACATATTCTTCTTTCAGAAAATATTTTCCTAATTATTGACCTAAATTATCTCAGTAGACTAAAGGGTGTAGTTAAGATGATATTCTACAGAAAAAAGGGTTTTCCGTGCACTTTCAAAGACAAATTTTATTTGGGAGAAATCAACTACACACTAAAAAGAAAGAATTCACTCAAGTACCATGGAATCAAGACCAATCCTTCAAAATAAAACATTAACATCCCATAATCTACCAGCTTCTTTGTAAACAATGACACGTGTATTTTGCCAAACTAACCAGTTAGGTTTCTAAACCACTACAAATTAATTTATAGTCTTTTTGGAAATTAACTGATGCACAACCAAAGCTTCAGCCCAATATATTGCATACATCTGCTGGAATCTGTAAGATACCACAAATCTTAACATTCCAACTTACCTCCAACTGTTGTACGACGGCCAATTTCCCAGAGTACTAAACCCAGTGAGTAGACATCGGCCTGCTTAAACGAATCAAAATGGTTGATGTTGATGATTTCATCAAGCACCTCTGGAGCCATGTATCTCTTTGTGCCGACACGATTATTAGGCGCTATGTCTACAGTGTCATTAATCGGATCATGTTTTACAGCAAGACCTAGCAATGAGTAACAAAATCAAAGAGAATTAACAATCTACTTCACACTATCACCATATCAAAGAGCAATACAATCTTGGTAATATACATTTTTATTTTAAACCAATATTCAGGATTGGACAAAGAATGTCAAATAGAAGTATTAAATAGTAGACTAGTTCAGTCCAATTTCTAACATTGATTGAGATTTTGTCATACAACAAACTGTCTTATAGATGATGTTTTGTTGGGTTGTCCACATCAACCATTCAAACGACATCTTCTCAATGAGACAAAGTAAGATTTCTAACTGATTGAGATTTTGTCATACAACAAACTGTCTTACAGATGATGTTTTGTTGGGTTGTCCACATCAGCCACCAAACGACATCTTCTCAATGAGACAAAGTGAGATTTCTAATTAATTGAGATTTTGTCATACAACAAACTGCCTTATAGATGATGTTTTGTTGGGTTGTCCACATCAACCATTCAAACGACATCTTCTCAATGAGACAAAGTAAGATTTCTAACTGATTGAGATTTTGTCATACAACAAACTGTCTTACAGATGATGTTTTGTTGGGTTGTCCACATCAGCCACCAAACGACATCTTCTCAATGAGACAAAGTAAGATTTCTAACTGATTGAGATTTTGTCATACAACAAACTGTCTTACAGATGATGTTTTGTTGGGTTGTCCACATCAACCATTCAAACGACATCTTCTCAATGAGACAAAGTGAGATTTCTAATTGATTGAGATTTTGTCATACAACAAACTGTCTTATAGATGATGTTTTGTTGGGTTGTCCACATAAAGCCATTCAAACGACATCTTCTCAATGAGACAAAGTGAGATTTCTAACTAATTGAGATTTCGTCATACAACAAACTGTCTTATAGATGATGTTTTGTTGGGTTGTCCACATCAGCCACCAAACGACATCTTCTCAATGAGACAAAGTGAGATTTCTAACTGATTGAGATTTTGTCATACAACAAACTGTCTTATAGATGATGTTTTGTTGGGTTGTCCACATCAACCATTCAAACGACATCTTCTCAATGAGACAAAGTGAGATTTCTAACTGATTGAGATTTTGTCATACAACAAACTGTCTTACAGATGATGTTTTGTTGGGTTGTCCACATCAGCCACCAAACGACATCTTCTCAATGAGACAAAGTAAGATTTCTAACTGATTGAGATTTTGTCATACAACAAACTGTCTTACAGATGATGTTTTGTTGGGTTGTCCACATCAACCATTCAAACGACATCTTCTCAATGAGACAAAGTGAGATTTCTAATTAATTGAGATTTTGTCATACAACAAACTGCCTTATAGATGATGTTTTGTTGGGTTGTCCACATCAACCATTCAAACGACATCTTCTCAATGAGACAAAGTAAGATTTCTAACTGATTGAGATTTTGTCATACAACAAACTGTCTTACAGATGATGTTTTGTTGGGTTGTCCACATCAACCATCAAACGACATCTTCTCAATGAGACAAAGTAAGATTTCTAACTGATTGAGATTTTGTCATACAACAAACTGTCTTACAGATGATGTTTTGTTGGGTTGTCCACATCAGCCACCAAACGACATCTTCTCAATGAGACAAAGTGAGATTTCTAACTGATTGAGATTTTGTCATACAACAAACTGTCTTATAGATGATGTTTTGTTGGGTTGTCCACATCAACCATTCAAACGACATCTTCTCAATGAGACAAAGTAAGATTTCTAACTGATTGAGATTTTGTCATACAACAAACTGTCTTACAGATGATGTTTTGTTGGGTTGTCCACATCAACCATTCAAACGACATCTTCTCAATGAGACAAAGTGAGATTTCTAACTGATTGAGATTTTGTCATACAACAAACTGTCTTACAGATGATGTTTTGTTGGGTTGTCCACATCAAGCCACCAAACGACATCTTCTCAATGAGACAAAGTGAGATTTCTAATTGATTGAGATTTTGTCATACAACAAACTGTCTTACAGATGATGTTTTGTTGGGTTGTCCACATCAGCCACCAAACGACATCTTCTCAATGAAACAAAGTAAGATTTCTTTATCACATATACAAAAGAATACATAGCCTAGCACCTGATATATATATGGTGAGTCTGCTCAAAAGTGGTGTGCCAAAGTTAGCATCAACATTAAGCCTCAGAGAGCCAATGTGGTAAAACGTAGTGCTATGTTATTCATGTCCACCAATCTGCAGCAATATTTATGTTTTATTTGGTGATGATCTGGTTTAAACCTGTAATGTTTATAACAGTAACTCAAAACCCCATTATAATAATAGTGAACTCTACATCGTATCATAGATATAAGGAAATATTCTTAATTTGTTGAAGGTAGCCATTACGACTTTCTTCAATACTAGATTGTATAGTGGGAAGGAAAATGAGCAGATGCCAAAAGGTGCTCCATTGTGATGGTTTGGTTAAAACATTTCTTAATAAATCATGTACTGATGTTGTGTAAGAAGTGAGGAATAGAAAAATTGAGGCTGCTTTTAAAGGTTCTTTGTGCAACTAATCGTTGCAATTGAGATGAACAAGTAGATTCCAATGATCCATGCAAATTAATCACTTACTGAATCCTGTGATCAGCAGTTCCATGAAGCACACGTGAATCATTAGTTTCATTAGTTGTCGTCTGTCATGTCTTAATAATTTTTCATTTATAAAATCAAGATGAAATTAAAAGACAACAGCTCAGATATTTATTGTAATAGTTTGGTGAAAGTTAATCGTTATTTATTGAATAATGATGGATTAATAGGCAGCAATGTGGCGATTTTGTTCCGACTCTGGCTCTTATTGGGTTAAATCCTAGAGTGTTGTGTGTAAAAGGATGGCCTAAAATATCTTTCCTTCAGCTGGTAGGAAATATGACATGCAGATAAGTCGAGGTGCTTCCGAGAACTTCCTTTTCTCTCCTCAAAAAATCAACTTAACTGCGAGTATTTATGGATGGTACAATTATTTTCAATATGTAGCTCAAAACAAATCAATTTTAGTTTCTTCAATTTGTCCCAAAGTTTTGTTGCAAAACCAACAGATATGAGGACTATATCCTATTATAATTTTTAAAAGTGCATATGTGTATCAATAGCATGAAAAATATATTAATATTTGTCAAATTTGGGGATTTCTTCCATTTCTTCCCAAAATGGAAGGGAAGAAAGTATTTCTTCCGTAACGGAAATAATCCGTTTTTTACTGTCCATGGAAGAAACATGCCAACCCTGGGTGGGGCTACGATTTTAAGAATAGTGTTGTCAGAATCTACCAGTAACGTGCCAGATGGCAGAAAAAATTTCAGTATCAAAATAATTGTCCAAACTGGATTCACTGGTAAGTCTGAATTTTGGTGATGCAAAGCTGCTTTTTATGCTGCACCAATATGTGAAACACTGACAAACCTGTATAGTACTCACTTCAGATAAAATCTTGTACTATTGTGCTTAAAATAATGCTTTACATTTATTGGCTATCGTGCATAAATTTTACCTGGGGTATTTGTAAGGCAAAGATAACTATACAAGAAACTTCAGGTATTTTTCCTCGAAGATGGATTAATAAAAAATGTATTCACTTACCTAAATCAGCTATACAACAGGTACCATTTGACTTAACCAAAATATTTTTACTCTTCAAATCTCTATGTGCTATTGCAGGTTTCCCTAAAATAAAATAAATGATGTAGTTTAGACAAGTAATACAGTAAAAGGTGTGGAATATTGAGATGAATGTGACAGAGTGGGAAGTAGACAGAAAGAATACTAACCTTGAGTTCCCATAATATCCATGTGTAAGTGTGATAGGCCACTGGCAATAGAAAAGGCAAATTTTACCATGCCAGGAATATCCACCTTACTATGATTGAGGTAATCGAAGAGGCTGCCCTTCTCATGGTAGTCGGTTACCAACCAAAGCTGTGTCCAGGTCCCATTATCTGGATATAACCAAACTGGATTAGAACGGGGCACACAAAATGTTCACTTCATTTGGAATGGGTAAGTGATCGTTTTGTTAAGTCCATATGGCTGGTCACATTTAGGATAATTAATGGAGGGGCTATTACTTAGGACAATAAAAGATAATTATGTGAATGTCTTTTCATTTATCTAAAAAAAACCTGGACTTACAACAAATAATCTAGAAACAAATGTTTTATATAAATTTATTTATAATTAATCTAGTCAATACATGGATAGATGGTATAATCACTTTGTTGAGGATGAAGCCACATTTCTTAATGATGGTTATGGCTAGTACTTTAAACCTTCAGATAATTTATAGCATTAAACCTCAGTATTTATTGGACACTGACAGGCTGGTTATGTTCAACACATGCATGTTTTAAGCAGAGTAAGCGGTTATGCAGCTGGAACCAATGTCAAATATGTTTCAAATTCATACTGTAGTGATATTTTATCATCAGAACTCATGGCATACAAAGATCAATCACCATCATTTTAAATGGCTAAACAAATAAAAGCACTTTTACAGATAAGCAAGATAATAATAATAATCCAAATACATTTATAACGTACCTTTATTATCAGCGGCAATAAAGCCAAGTATATTTTCATGCCTTAACATCACCGTCTGATAGATCTCAGCTTCTCTGAACCACGACCTCTCCTCTCTGGATGAAAAGATCTTTACAGCAACATTTTCACACCTCCAGCGACCTTTCCAAACCTCACCAAATCTTCCCTTGCCAATGATCTCCTGTAGCTGAATTTGTCTGGCTATTGTCCTCTGTACTAACAGCGGAAGGCCTAAAATAGGGTACAATGATTAACAAAATATGTACACAGGTGCAGAGTTGGGCCGATGTACTCCTGTACTCGAGTACACAATTTGAAGTACTCGGATGTACTAAGTACTTGTGTACTCATAACAGGAAGTACTCAGTACTTATATTCTAGTACATTCATAAAGTAGTCATACTTTCAGAGTACATTCACCATAAACAGAATATTGTTTTCAATTTATTTCCATTTGTCTTTATAGCCATTTTCTTCCCAAAATGAATTTAGAATTATGTTCATAGAAATTGGTCAGTTATCATTTTAAACCAGAATCTCTGTGGATTAGGTCACTTTGATTTGAAACATAAATTATAAATGTTATGCCGTATATTAACATTAATGTGAACTTAACTAAAACCACTACTGTGATTATGCACATGTTTGTGACATAATTATTATGCAATTTCTGTCTACCTGAATGCCAGTGACTGCTTTTTGAAAAACTGATGTTCATCAGATGCAATAGTACCTATATTAACTGTTTACATTAAATGCATTTTTATGGACATGATTATTATAGTTATACGTAAGTTTGGTGCCTTGGAGATAAGCATGACATTTCATTTAATTATTTCTAAATAGCTGGCATTTTATTCTTTTCATTTAACTTTGTTAATTATTGAATAATTTTACTTGAGGGGTGATCTAATGTTATTGATATATTTGTCTACATGTACTAAAAACCAGCTACTGCATGTCTCTATGGACAATATTTTATATGAAGAAGTCAGTTACAAGATACCCGTTTTCACTGTTTTCCCAAATTTTTGGGGGTTGCATGTTATACATCATAACTAAATATGTCCATTTAAAAATAAAATAGTTGACAGATTGATATATTTTATTGCTAATGCCATTCGTTTTTCAATACTTGTTTTACAAAGCACCAATCAAAGCTGAAACCAGCTGCCAGGAAATAAAATTGACTTTTATTCTTCTTCTTATTATCTTTGCGCCAACCTGTCTGAACACTGTGTGGAAATGAATTAGGCTACAAGATGGTGACAGGTCAGTTCCACTTCAAAATTATTTCAGTTATTTCTACAGTAAATCGGTCTTCAAGCCTAGAATTCATGTAAATTTAAACTAATTATAACTCCTCCCTCATCGAGAAACACGAATAGTTCGAACTATGCAGAGATCAACTTAAAATTGCCATAAAAAATATCACTGCAATAAGGCTAGCCCAGATAAAAAAATATGTGCATTGCTATTTATAATACTGTAACCTTTATTGAACTGTGTTCACGGTTATTATAATAAATCACTTAATTTCCTTATGTCTAATTATTATCTTTTATCACCTTTAATTACCAAATGATCAAAAGGATCATTACACAAGGTGTGAACATAAATAAACTACCGTACAAACTCCATACATCGCCACTTATGTGTGTGTCATATTTCATGGATTAGTGAAACAATAGAAATCACTGTTCACAATTGAGACAAGTTTGGTTATTAATTATAACATCAAAACAATTACGAATGAAAATCAAAGGTTGTGACAAACAGCTTTTGATCTTTTTCCAGACCTTAGGAGCAAAATCCGTATCAGATCATACGTGGAAGGTGTACGTAATAACAAAACAAAAAATGGTGCACAAGTCTAGCTGCAGATTTTCCCAGATTTCTTCTGCGCATTATACAACAAAACTAGGTTTTTCTGACATTTTTCTTGTCAACAAGTGGTACACGTTATACACGAGTGCACACTATACATGGACGATTATGGTAATGGTTTATTATGCACATATGTTTAAGCAGTTCATCCACAAGACAAAAAAAAAGGTATTAGGCAAATACCTAGTATCATTAAAAGAAACCAAGCTGAAAACTAAAATGACAAAAATTATAAAACAGTTTCAAACATATGACAACATGCAGCCCCTGGCTGATGATATGAAGTCATACAGGTGACACTTTGTATGAATCCAAAACATGATCAGTGAGTAACAGGATGTCTTGTTTGATGTAAACAGCGGAACAAATTATATTAATTTGCTGATGCACAAATAAACGTCGTCTACCTCAGTCCATCTGTCATGTTAAATGAATAAATATATCAGATTGTATTTGTAGGACGATAACATTATTTTATCATCATGTCAACAAAGTTGGAGATTTGTTTGTTATCACACTCTCAAAAGAATTCTAACAAAATCAGTGCAGCTAACGCCTCTGCAGTTAATATTGAAAGTGTATAATCCCGATGATCATGATGCTGATAATAGTTAATAGACAAATAATCAAGAGCATCCTATAAATATGTATAAAAAAAGTTAAATGTTTTTGATGATGTAAAAATCTCGTTTAGACAATACTTTTTGATACTGTAAAAATCTTGTTTAGACACAATATTTTTTGATACTGTAAAAATCTTGTTTAGACACAATATTTTTTGGATAATGTAAAAATCTTGTGTTGACACAATATTTTTGATAATGTAAAAATCTTGTTTAGTCACAATATTTTTTGATAATGTAAAAATTTTGTTTAGAAACATTATTTTTGGATAATGTAAAATCTTGTTTAGACAAAATATGTTTTGATAATGTAAAAATCTTGTTTAGACACACAATATGTTTTTGATAAAGTATAAATCTTGTTTAGACACAATATTTTTTGATAATATTAAAATCTGGTTTAAACACAATATTTTGCTGGCTCAATCAATGGAACACACACACACACACACATTCTGTACTGACCTGACCCTGATCCTGAATGTGACAGCTGTTCCAACATGTCCCACAGCGTTGGACCATGTGTCAGATGTTCGGCCTCAACGAGGGATCGATCTTCATAAGAATACTGCGGGTAGCGGGCACGACGCCGACGCAATATGAATAGGACGACCATAAAGATGGCACAGATGACGCATATTGGTCCAGCAATCACACCCACCATCTCTATCATGTTCAATGTGATGCCCTCGTGAGGTTGTACTAAAACATACAGTTAACATACGATTAACAAGCTTTTATTCATGAAAATGTAACTGAAAATCAATAAAGGGAAAGGCTAAGACGTTTTAAAGGAAAAGTTAATGTATTTTGTGTATGTTCTAGTCTTTATACAACTAATTAATTAGAAAACTACACAAAAGTGCAAAAGGTCCATACTTAAAATACTAGTAATTAATGCACCCACACAGCCATACCAAATATAATACAGAAAAAGCAGACAGCACATCAGTTGTCAGAAAAGGTTACATGTTAGTAATTAACACAATAATTAAGTATGTCAGTCTAGTTTAAAAAAAACTATCACTCTAACTGAAAGCAAACAAATACTAGCATGCTAAGCTTGGGTATTTGTGGCAGAAAAAAAAACACACACACACCAAGAAGGTCTATGAAAGAGAAAATCTGTAATAAAAACACCAACAGAGAACTTAAATATGATAAGTGTTGGCATGACAACACAATCGTTAACTAGACCATATGTGACGTACACTCAACAGACAGTTCATGACCTGAAAGTAGTACATAAAGTGATTGGTTTAGTTTATATAATCACACAAGATGACAATGACACCACGTCTAGACACAGTACATTAATACCCAACAGGACTCGGGTTCTGTGTTGGTGTGTCCTTATGGTATCAGCATAAATACAGCTTTATATGTCAATATATCATCTTAAACAGTGCATCACTACACCATGATTATATGGTAGATGACAAAACAGAACAAATCTTTCTCAAGATATAACATCTATGCCATGCCTTTTTGAGAAATTTCCTGGAAATTCGGATATATAAGAGCTGAAAAACACCTGTTTCTGTTGATAGCATGTTGTGGACAGTTAGATACACTGGTGGAGACAGTGGTTCACATTACCATGGTGACCAAATTACATGGCACAGAACAGATATTAAATATCAAAGGACATTTCTTTGAAATAAATGTCACCATTCTACCAGTGATACAGGTTTCATATGATTATATCCTTGGGCTTTTATTCTAGTGATATTTTAATTAATAAGAACCACAAGCTAACATACAGGTTTCAGCACGAACAAAAAATGTAATTCCACAAGTCATAAACAAATGCTGTGAACCAGCTCAGCAACACTTTAAAATCATCAACAACAAACAACTAAACTGAGACGAAATTTGAGGAGAGGTGACTTGACCTTGACTAGACACAGACCTGTGTTTACTGGTGGCAGAGTAGGGCGTATGTACTCATTGCATAAATCCTTAACTCTACAACACTGAATGGCAACTTGCGTATCTGGGACTTTCACTTGACAGTATAGTGGATAATCAAAGGGAAACATGTGAATCCCAGCAAAACAGCTACAGAAACAAGAAAACAGAGTTACAGATACATTGACAGTCTATATTCAGTGACACATACAAATGCACACACACACACACACACACACAAATAACTTAATTAAATCGTGACAGTCAGCCAACAGTGTCAAGTTAAAGGGAGGTTCTAATAAAAAATCTTAATTAAAATCTCATCCAGACTGTTCACTTCTTCAGAGGATGTAAGCAGGACAGAAGTGTTTTTTTCTTCGAAAGAATCTTAAATTTTCACTGCAATCTCAAATAAAAGCTGACATTCAGAAAGAAAAAAATACACCATCAAATCAACAGGTGAAAGAAATAGACATTCACAGAAATGGTCATTTAATGCACAGTAGTATGGTTTTACACATAATGGGAAAAGGCTCAATCTAATGAAACTATACAAACCATAAGTAAATATGTGTGTTACAACATGAATTACAAACAATATTAAGTGTTTAAAATTTAAATCACAAAACTCAATATAGTGATGTTCAGGAAATAAAAATAAAATTACATTCTATGTAAAATGCTTTTGAAATACAGACAGGATAGAAAACAAATTTATTTTTACCAATGATATTATAAAAAAAACACCACAATTAAATATAAATTAAATTTAGAAATATTCGAGTTAAAGGGATAGTCTACTTTCATTTCAAATTTTCAGGACTAATACAGCCCTTTAAATTTAAAATTCCCCCAAAAAAAAATTTTTAAAAATTTTTTTGGGGGAAAAACGTTTCACCCACATATTAAATAAAAATTCCAAAAAATTCCCAAAGGTTAAAATTACGTCATGAATGACATACGATCGTATCAGTTTGAGCCAGAAGGAACCTTACAACATGAAGATGATTCAAAATAACTCAGATATTAATTAATGCCCAGGAGAAACTATAATCCACATCAGTCTAGAGAGAGCTCATGCGACATCAGAGCATTTCAATTTTCTCCTTCCTGCCTTCAAATCTGGCTTCCGGTGCAGCCGTAATGGCGGACCTCCAGTAATTTCCCCATATCTATGATATCAGGTATAATTGGTGATTATTATTGTGGAATTTTTGGTGACCGTTCTAAGCATTACATATTTAAGAAATATCTTCTGAGGGTAGACTGTCCCTTTAAATCAGGTGCTATCTGACATATATTACAGCGAGAAATATATTACAGCAAGTCGTAGCCAATTTTTGTTTTTAAATTAATATAAACACTTACTGGGTTGGTGGATAATATAAAAACTTTTGCCATCATGACAGGTTAGAAAAGCATAGAAAAGCAACTATTATAAAACACAAGTCAAATAAGGGCATTAGAGTTAAATGATGGAACAACAAGTATCCAGACTTTCCACATTTCTTTGACAAGAAAGACTAATCCAGAATAGCTGAAATGCAAGACTTTCTTTGTGCACAAAGAACATGCAGAAAAACAAGCACAGCCATACCAGAAGCACAAGGAAGAAACTATCAGGATACACAGTTGTGACAACACAAGCCTAGCTGTACAGGGAAAGCAGCTACACACAGCTGTTACCTTCATCTGGTGGAGGCGGTGCGAGGTGTGGCTCATTTGCGAGATCCCTATTGCACATATTCTCATAGCAACACATAATTGCTTCAAGGTGAGCTCGTTTTTGGTTTATGTGACAGCGAAATGGGTTGCCTTTAGGCTGTAGCTGTTCCTCACCAAAACAACTGTGAAATGTTTGTACAAATAATTATTTTATTCAAAACATAAACTGCAGTCAACAATCATCTTTCTTCCACTGTAATCAAGAAACAAAAACCAGAAAAGTTAGAAGCCTTATGTCTCTGAGATAAACTTACTACTGCAGGTGAACGATTTACTGAAGAAATTGTATAATTATACACATCACCGTGTAGATGAGACTTAAACTTGGAAAGGGTCAGTTCAACAACGAGCAGCAGCAACACATCTGATCACATTTTGACTGCATCATGTAAAACCAAGATATCCAAAAAAAGGGGGCCATGTGCTTGCTCTGAAAACAACTCTTCATTCTATAACATGTAGCTTTAAGATTACTGATGGAACATAAGTAGAAATCAAGTAAAATATAAATAGATTAGAATAATGCTCAATCCAAGAAAGAGTACAAATATTTTAAGGTCTGACATTAACGTTAAAAAAACAACGACTAATGCATCTAATCATTTCAAAGACGCGTCTGTCTAGAGGTCTTCCCTTTGATCAAAATTCATAAGTAATTTTTTTCTAAAACAATGAGCCTGTCTTGATCCATTAAATAAAATGCTCTTTTATGGCTATTCAGACTGAGTGGACTATTATTTAGACATTGGGTATATTTCACAAAATCAGTCTTATAAGTTATATCAAATCACATGGAGTGTAAAAGTTGATTACATATGGGATATTTACTACTTATTCCAACCAGTTCTATCTGAAATACCTTACCAGTCATGTACAAAATTGCAGAAAGTTTATGAAATTAAATAAGGATTTAAAAAAAATTGATATAAAACTCTCATTCTCAAACAAACTGATCACACCTTACTAGACTGATAATTTCAATTACCAGCTAGCCTTACTTAAAACATAATTTAGGACATATGAATTATATACCTTGTATATATATATATATATATATATATATAAACTGCATTAAACAAGTCTACATACTGCATATATACCATGAACTTGCTAGATAAATAACATCATTCTTTTTTCTAAAGCCATACTGTAACAAGTTAAGTGTGTCAGAGAATAAATATTATCTATTATACTGACCAATATTTCTTAATGTTAAGATCAATTCTGATATTTGAGCATTGAACTACCTAATTAAAACACAACCTCAGGAAGTCAAACAAGTTCATACCCATATTCATAGATCTCTCGTCCATCACGCCGCTGGACGTTTGTGTAGCAGGCACCTTCCGGATCAGTGATACAGGTCAAATTACCACCCTGACAAACATTACATTTGCACACCAAAGCTGAAAGAAGTGTTAAATAATACACTTATAATTTTATATAATAAAATATCTAATGAGCACATGCTGATTGATAATTACATTATTTGGGTCTGTCCACAGTAAAGTACCATTGTGTGTATTTTTAGGAATGTATAACTTACAAAAGCAATATTTTTCTGTACAGTAATGTTGGTTATTTAATTTTGCAACTGTCAAATAACTAACTGTGTTAAATTATAACTGAGTCAAAATCAGCCATTAAACTTATTAAAATCCATGAATATATCATAAAATAAATACAATGTCCACACTAAATTTTACACAAAAAGTGAGACATTACAATGTTCATAATGCGTGAACTCACGTAACATGCGTCTGTCCAATCTGGTTATGTGAGTTCTATCACCAATTTTTCAATATATTATGAGGTACCAGAATATTTCATGTCCATCAAGTGTGACACAACAACACATATTCTTATAGATCAGTAACTACTTGTAAGGATTTTAGTATTTTGCTAATAAATAACAAACTAAGTTTCGTCTGTCTTCGTTACATGAATGACTGATGAATTTTTGGAATGTGTGTTGATCCAGAAGCTTTACCAGTACTATGATCTAGTTTGTTTTCCCACAAACTACATAACAGTGAGGACTATTTTTGTGCCAGATGAGATCAAACCAGCATGGAATCAGCATTATCTGATGGGAAGAGGGTTGTCAGACCATCAAAGTTATGTGAGTAACACACAGAAAATGGTGCAAAACTGATGAATATCTAATTTTATTTTCACTAATTCTTACTTCATAACTATGCATGGTGTTATTACTCAATATTTGAATGTGAAATAAGGAAATACATTTCGCAATTTTATTCTGATTTGTAACTCACGTAACAGGACACCCAAGTAAATTATGTACATCATAAACTTACGTAACTGAGACTTTGCTGGAAGAGAAAGTACCTAATTGAGAAATATTTAGTTTTAAGACATATTTTGTAAGCTGTGCCAAACTCAATAATTATCCAAATTTGTACTACTTTGGATCACAGATATGCCAAAAAAACCCTTAAATTTATGTTAATTCTGTGGTCATTGCCAAAAGTTAATCCCTGCTTTATTGTGATATTCCCACAAGAGATTATCCAAATAGCTGACCAACCCCCAACCCAGAAAATACCCTTGATTTTCCAACAACTTATTCCTGGACATAACTTTTATGTTGTCAGTATCCAATAATTATTACATTTATATGTACAATATGTTTATAAATTTAGACTTTCATATTGAATACGTTTAAACTTTTCTAAAATATTTGTGGGATGCTCTGCATTACTAATTGTTTCCCCCATACACACTTACATTTCAAAATTTGAAAGTAGGGGACTGTACTGCTGCTGTAAGACATAATTGAATAGTTTACCTTTGGAGTTAAGATATTAAGTTATATTCATTGAATAATTTATCTTCAGAGGTAAGATATATATATATATATAATTATCAGGGAATATTGTATATACACAGTGATCAGGGTTGTGTCACCTGATCATGTTTATGTCTCTTATACAAGTATTAGTTAAAATACATGTATGTACCCTGTGCACACATGACATTGTAAGACTTTATATTAATTAGGTTTTGATGTGGTTCAGTGCTTGTCATTTCAATGTATTGCAAATTTATTTTATAGAATTAATATAATATATATAATAAATAAGCCTAACAAAACAAACAGAGAATGTGAACTTATATAACATGGACAGTGAACTTACATAACACATAATATACTAAGACATAAACTCGCATAACAAGGACAATCGCTTTGATCAAACTCACGTAACATGGACACACTTTTTAAATCATCAATTTTATCCTGTCAAATGCTAAATAAAGTTTTTTTAAATAAAACAATTAAAATAATATATTTTTAACAAAAATAAATCACAATGCATTGAAAAATCCCGTGTTTTTACAAAACATAAAATGCCACACCAAAATGTCACTTTACTGTGGACATACCCATTTACATATCAGTAAATGACAGGAATTTCCAACAAATCAGTTTTCTGTTCATCTAGATGGCAATCATCATATGGCCGAGCAGTAACTCTCACAGAAATTCCCCTCAAAACACAACAGATTAAAACCACATGAACCAGTATCAATATCATTTACCTAATTGGAGAGATTATCGATCATTTATTAATAGATGAGAGAGACGGTTCCTTCTCTATAATGATGTTTGTTGAATTTATTTTTACAGTCGTCCCATATGATACCAACATGCTGATATAGATAAAAGTACTAAATACTATTTAAATTTCAATTTAAATTTATACTAAAAAGTGGGTTACTTGTTTGTTATGGCCTAGAAAACTATTAAACCCACACATTACCTCAAAATTTCAGGTAATATACATATTACCTGATTATACAGATTAACTGTAACACACACACACACACACACACATCATGTTAATACTTTTCAGGGTGTGAAATAACTACCTGCCTAGCACCAAAAATTTTGCCAATTAAATTGACTGTTGATATTTTAATAAAACAGATTATTTTTTCAAATCTTATCTAAACTACAAGGTGGGTATTTTGTGAGGTTATATCTATAAACAATGAGATGTTGATAGCTGCAGTCAATATTAAATTGCGAGAGTTTAATCCCACAAAAGCCATTTACTTAATGAACAATAAGGAAACCATTAAATGAAAAGACAATCTGAATGGTTCTCCATTACGACCATAACAACAGCTAATTAGTAATAATATCACACAAAGAAGCCATATGATGTGAGGATTTATGAGATAATATTTCATAGTAAGAATGAAAGCCTTTGTTGATAATGGTGTGTGAGTGCCTTGTTTATCATCGGTAATTGTCACACTAGATATACACAGGAGGGGTTAATCCTGAGAGGAATTATTAGTTAAAACATCTCAGACATGGGTAACACCAAGATTTCAACCCCATCCTTGTACTTCTGGGCATGAGTGCTCCATAACCAGGTTAGTGGGTCTAATGTTCATTAAATATATACAAAAATTGGTATTATTTGCATGTAATGGTAACTTTCTGCATGTGATGCAGAACATGATCCCATTATCACTATTGTATTCCAACCATGGAAATAAATTGCGCCAATGTGGGATGAATTTGCATTTCCTCTCTGTGCTGTCATAGCTCTGGTCATCAAACTTTTGTTTGTTTACACTTTTAGAGTAATGGGTCCCTTCAAAAGGGAAGCCCACTCTTGTTTTGCAGATCCAGCCATTTTTCCAGCATTAGTTTGGTGCTAATGATTAAAGTTTGACCAATCACATCAATTGTTTCTTTATTTTCCACAAAATAAACAAAAACATTGATGACTACTGAAAAGTTGAAGTCAAAAATAAAATATTTGAAGGCTTCAAGAATAATGCCAATATATCATGGCTAATATAACAACTAATTCAACAAAAAACCTTTATTTATTTGATTCTGCTAATAATTCTATCTAGATATTAATAGTTTTCTATAACATCTTGACTTTAATTCCCAATAACTCATATATATCTTGATAACTTTTAAACTGCACAGTGGCAGGTCTTCAGTCATTTATTCTGAGTCTGATTACAGCACCAAAAAGATTATTTTGTTCTATCCAAACACAAACAATCTTGGCAATGGCTACGCGTATGTGAGCCATACATTTAGACCTGTAGTCTAAACATATATGAGCCATTATGTGCATGTTTTCCGGTTACATGAGTTGTAGTTTTAATGGCATTAGTCCAGTGACCTGAAAGAAAATGCTTCAGGTCAATGTATTACTCTAACTGCCATCTTTTTAGTACAGGGTTTAAAAGTATGCGAGTTTTTTTCACGTGTGTGTGTGTTGATATATATATGTGCTCTACAACTATGAGAGAGACGGACTACTGTGTCTTTGACTTTAAACATACGGGAATTTTGTAGTCGTTTAATTGATTAAACCTGTAGTTCAAGAAAACATTAGAGCAGCGTTTCCTGTGCCATTCTAACGACCTAGAACTAACTCTGCCATTATTGTTTCAAAAACAGATGTGCGCATCCTCAGATAAAAACAGATGTGTGTGCATCCTCACATATAAACAGATGTGTGCGTGCGCATCCTCATGCAAGTTTAGACTTGGGGTCTAAACGTACGGCTCAATATTTTCCACCCCGACATATAATTCAAGAAAGAAACATGTCATTAATCTGCACACTTCTTATCTTATTAAGGAATAACCAAAGTCCCATTTAATAGGGAAAGAGCTGTTTATATTTTTCTCATTTATGAAATGTTCTATATGTATTTGCCAGCATATAATCATCCATTAGGTTGAGGCAAAACCAACTTTACATATATATATATATATATATATATATATTTACTGTTCACAACACCAGCAGTGTTAAACAAGTAAAAAAATGTGTGCTTTAATTATATTTCAACTTGAGGATCCTGACAATGAGTAAAACTTCTCTTCCTTGAAGAATTTAGAACATTGTATTGTTGATATTCGGCTATGGATGACTCAAAATCTTCTAAAACTAATTGATATTAAAACAAATATTTTATATTTAGCATCACCACATTGTGTTAAATCCCTAGACACCAGCATGGGTGCGTCTTTGATTACCCCTAATGGGTCAGTAAAAAATATAGGGGTTATTCTTGACCAATGTATTAACATGAATGAATATGTCAAATCAGTATGTCAAGCTGCCTACTACCATCTTAAGAACATCCACTGTTTAAGGGCATTCTTGATACAAGAAGCACTTGTAACTGTAGTCCATGCCTTTGTTACATCTCGTATAGACTATTGTAACTATCTGTTATATGGCATATCTGATTATAACGATTAATCACCTTCTGCGAATTCAGAATAGTGCAGCTCGCATTGTAACAAATATTAGAAAATATGATCATATCACCCCAATTCTTCCAAAACTACATTGGCTACCTGTTAGACAGCATATCCATTTCAAGGATGTATTAATAACTAATAAATATATTAATGATATGGCGCTAGAATATCTGTGAACTGGTTTCCATTAGAAAGTCATCCTGAAAACTCAGGTCATCCAGTCAGATACTATTGCAGGTGCCAATGTAATGGCTCAAGTCATATTATTTGTACAGCGCCTTTGAATGGCTCCTGCTAGTAAGGGCGCTTTATTAAATATACATTATTATTATCTCTTTCTTAAATGAATAAAAGGAGTGTGTTAGTATGAAACATTTATAACTATACTATAGATATGTGTGTAATATTATACAGGACATTATGGCATGACAGTGCCAAATACATTATAATGGCAAATGTATAAATATTTATAAACTTGCTTGATGACTTATAATGCTCCTACATTTTGCATAATGTAGTATAACAGACTTTATTTTTATCATATAATCATACCACATGAATATAAATATCCGGCCAGGGGAAAAATTTATTTCTAAGACAAAAAGTAGTGATTTTCTTTGTAGAACATCAACTTTTCTGGAGAAACAAGTCTCCCTCTAAGTAACTTATATTAAGTTATATGGAGATTTCTTTCATCAACTTATGCTTACAGACCCCATTTGAGAAACAAAGAGAGTGTGTTTCTTCAATTACTACATCAACATGAATTCTAAATCCCTTTAGTGATTATAAAACAAAACTTTATGTAGATATACGATTATATTACTTCTTTTATGACTCATCTGTCAATGACACTCACACTGTCACTGAGTCAGTCACAGTGTGTGCATGAAACAATCAATCCAGAATTGAGCCGTTACCTAGGCTAAGCATAAGGAGTACGGTAACTCTGTATCCAGCCACGATGAATATAAATCTAACTTCTAAGCCTAAGGACAGATTATTAGAAAGTTTTTATTTATTACCTACCCCTCTTTTGGTTTGATATAAACAGTTACGTACTGGTGATGATCGCTATTATTACGCAATAGAATAATATTAAATGTAATCAGTTAAGAAATAGTACACCATAATAATAAAATTTATTCTACGCAAAGTTCATATAATTTGGTGAACACATCTCGGTGGTATAAACCATCCGTAGCACAGGTGAATTAGTTCAAATTTTCAATTCGGCTACTTTATAAAACTACACTGTTTCAGATATCAGAGAAACATAACAATCACAATGAGCTGGGAAAGTGACTGTGATTTGAAACTTTAGAATTTTTTTATAGTAATTATTATTGGCGAAGTCACACATCTCGACATCCCATTTTGGTTTGGTTGGCAGAGACGGTAAACTCTGGATACACGACAAAATAAAATGATAGCCATACAACAGAAAATCAGTAAGTATAGCTTATTATAATACATACCTCTAACACTACCTAGAGTTAAACAGAAACCAAACACAAACAACAATAATTTCTCTGCCATTTCCAACGTTTCCGTAACATGCCCGTTTACCGCACACCAATATCCTTCCGCAAAAGTAACCTCGTTCCAAGATAAAAACGCAAAAGTCACTTTTCCTTATGATAAATATTTATGACTTCCTCCCAGATATGAATAGTGACAAGAATTTGGACAATATCCACTGGGATTAATCCATCATGGAAAATAACGAAACGAATTTCCACCAGTTCGGCGTTTGCTATTTTATTAGTGTTCCGCCGCCAATCAATGACGTAAAACTATTGGATAATGATTCAATCGCTAGATGGCGGTACCGAGTTATTAAGCATCTTCAGAAGTAACAAAATGGCTAACTTCAAATATTTCATTAAACAATATAATAACTAATACACACATGCAGCGGCCTGATCAGCACAGAAGCCACAATTTCATCATTAGTGTAGGATTGAAAGTTAAAAGAGATTCTTCTCAATAAATGGCCAACAAGACTAGGCCTACCTAGGCCTATTGGGCTATAATGGCCAGTATATATGACAATGATAGGATTCCCACGAAAGGGATTCTATGACCTTCTATACCAATTCTCTAGGATTTATCATAAGTCTTGGTAATATCTAAACCCCCCCCGCGTGTGTGTGTGTGTGTGTTGCTAGCTGGTTAGCTACACACACACACACACACACACACACAGGGTTCACAACACTGTATGTCTATCTCAAAGTCCCAATCTTGGTTGTGCTTGGACAGGAACAACAGGGTTCACAACACTGCATGTCTATCTCATAGGCCCCGTGCTGGACGTGGTACCAAGTGTTCAGAATGGGAATTCCCACCAGTCCCTGACGACCTGGTGACCCACTTTAATTACATAGGCTAAAATTATTTATGATCGAAACATATCAGTTTACAGTTACTTTTTAGGGCTCTCAGATATATAGTCTATTGCCTTAATGACATCCTACATATATGATTATTAGTTAGAGCTCTATCTAGAAACTATCCTAGCAATCACACTATGTCAATGTGAACTACCAATCTGTGTCACGATATAAATGTCGCCACTGTTAATGTTCAGTGCCGAGATATTACACTTATTTCTGATACCAAATCAGTGTCTTGTGAATGAATTATTGAGATTTATAAACTCCGTATATACAATGTAATGTTGGAATAAACGGATGATGGAATAATGGGTTGTCGAAACAACAGAATAGCGGATGTCGTGGGGAAAATGGGCTGTCAGTACAACGGCTTCTCAATACAATGAGATTTCAAAACAGTTAGATATTGGCATTATGGATCGTTGGAATGGTGGAATGGCAGAACAATAGGCATATATGTCATGTCGGGATAATTGGCTATCGGCATTATGGAATGTCATCATAACGGATCGCCTGTACAATATGGTTTGTCGGTACAATTTTGCTCGAGGTGCTAGAACAATTAATGTGTTGTCGGCACAATAGGATGTCACTTTAACGAGACGTGGGAACAATAGGCTGGAGGAATATAAAGCGCACAAAGTCTTTAACCCGCCTGATATACAACCACTTTAGATCACCATGTACCACTAATAAGTGTCGCGATATAATTACAAGATCAAAAATATCACCGTACACATGCATATCAACACAGGACACGTACATACCACCATGTACCACTGCATATCATATTGTGCCACTTCGTGCCATTATTTAGACTATTCTATACTAGCTCTGGATAAGTTAAATACCTAATAGGTATCACAAACACAACTATATATATATATATATATATATATATATATATATATATATATATATATATATATAATTACACCTTTTAAAATATGAACTAATTTTTATAGCACTGTAACATCTTAGATCGTATTTCACAATTTTTTAAAGAATGTTTATATAGTCTATATCATGAATATTATTTTCTTTCGTGCGAAACAAAATCGAACAAAAAGGTTTTCGTCGTAGTAACTCAGGCAGCACCCAGTCATGCAGTAACATGTGTGGGTAAGCGTTTCGGTGCAACAATAATATATTCAGTAAATTGAAATTCCAGTTAAAATTACTATTCAGTAAGCGATGAAGTAATCAGATTTAAGGGTCGATGCGTGACGCCAAAGCGTTACTCACTAAAAACTAGTTACCGGGGAAGCTATATCATACACTTGTAGCAGACCACAACACACAGGTCAACTTAAAGTGCTGTGACTAATTTCTTTCTTCAATAATAACAGAACGTAAACAAAGAAGGCCAGGTAATATGACTCGCTCGCAGGTGGCGCCACAAGAATGTGTCTCGGTGAAAGATTTCGCGGTATAGGCTCAGCGCTGTAGGCCCAAGAAGAAATATGTCATATACTGCCAAGAATTACGGAGGCATCATTCCGTTGGGTTTCGAATGAAATCAGCTCGATTAATAGAAGGCGAATATGTGAATTATTTTTGGTGGTTTGTTAATCTTTTTGGTTGCCAGATGATAACAGCTGAGTGGCGTTAAAACGTGCCGTAAATAGGTCTAACCTTTAACGACAACTGGTTATGGAGGCCGCCTTAGATCATAAAAAATAAAACGTGCTATGTCGCCAATCGTAAAACGGTGATAGGTTTGGCAATAATCGGGTTGTCCTCTGTATGCGATCGGCATTGAACTACTTGGCTGTCAGGCTCACAAACAGTGGCTAGTATATGTATATGTATATGAGGGCGCTCATATATATATATATATATATATATATATAAAACTATGCAGTCAAGAATATTACAAATTGTTCAGAGAATAACCTCAGTGGATGTTAGATCCAGATAGTGTTAACAACCGTACTTGTCAAATTTAATTATCTATGTGTGTATATATGTTACAGTTAATCTGTATAATCAGGTAATATGTATATTACCTGAAATAGACTATTCAGGTAATGTGTCTATTGCTAACTGAGATTTAATACGCATTACCTGAATATTTCAGGTAATATACATATTACCTGATTATACAGATTAACTTAACATATAGATCTATATTGGCTAAAAAAAAATACTTAGATTTTTTTGGACAGAAAGAATCTGACGTTTTGCTGTTCACAAAATGGCTAAATATTTGTTATGTGTTCTTTAATTGTGTGTTAAGTTATGGTATATTGATAGAATATGTTCGTGTAAGTTTTTCGTTGACGTTTTATTGTTGATAATTCGCTGTTTTGTTTGTTTAAGTTCGCAAACGCGTTGACTAAAATAAGAGAATATGTGCTGTTATTATTGACTTGGTGACGTCATGACACCGTCAAACAGCGATGACTCAATGTTTCTACAATCATCTGTCAAGAAAACTGAACGACCTTGTTTAGTTTTTAGTCAGTATATATATATATATATATATATATATTATGGGCCAATAAAGAGTTTCTCTCTCTCTCTCTCTCTCTCTCTATATATATATATATATATATATATATATATTACTCATACACGCAGGCGCGCCTGAAGACAACAACTATCTGTCTCTTTACGGTCACATGAAGTCAGCTTATTGTTTTTGCATTGATAAAGAAATAAATACTTTGAAGTCATTTAATCTGTACACCTGTTTCAGTATTATGGGCACAGTTCACACACACACACACACACACACACACACACACACACACACACACACACACACACACACACATCATATATATATATATATATATATATATATATACAGTTATGTTCCTACATATCCGTAGATCCTCAGGATGATGATTTTTTGTGCACATGGTTCGCTAAATGGGTAATAAAGCGAAATCAAAGATGAAACAACCTTCAGATATGCCCACGCCGAGATTCGAACACGGGTGGTAGTGATCTGTGGTCCAACACGCTACCGCTAGACCACGGAGGTGCCCTGTAGACCCCCAAGATCGCACGTGGATGTGTTAATATACATGTGTGTTGCGCATGCGTACCGACACGAAAGTACACGTTATTGTATTTAATGGATTAACAGAGTAGGCAAGACGCCAATAACTTTCGAGAATCGTCAACATCCACTCTGTGATTTGTTGAGTTTATCATTCGACTGTATGAATAAATAAATAAAAGCTACTTTCTAGTCCTTCCCCTCTACAACAAGCCTGTAAAGATTCATACTAAATGACGTCACTTAATTTCTCGAACCACATGCTTAATTTGTCCTTATAAATAATTAAACGACCATCGGAAATATTTAAGACTAGGTAGATTCCCACCTAATTGAGACACCTGCGGTATAGGGAAGGTGACTCCCGCAATGTAATCGATGCCCCTATACATTAGAGATCTGAAGGCCGTGCGCAGTATTAGATGTCCGCTTCTGTAAGATGTTTCACCCGTCGATAAAAGCTTTCAGAACGATCGTATCATTTCTATAAGACACACTTCCTCCCCAGTCACACGTCGAGGCCAATAAAAATACCGACCACCATGCAGTTCCTGAACAGTAGAGGCAATTCATTGGTTAAAGAACAGAGTGACGATCAAACAAAGTAAAAATGGCTGATGCATTCCATCCGGTTACCGATCACATTTCGATAAGAATTTGATAAAGGTGATAACATCTCCGATCGTTATCTGATAATCAGAGGCATATTTGAAATGATGATGACGATGATCCTGAACAAATACGGTCACCACTATCTAATGCCGTGTTTACTTCGAATGAAGTTCACTAGGAAGCGATGAGCTGTCGAAGTTGACGGAGGTCACGACAACTCCAAGTCGTTCTTGGTAACCCCCACAATACCACCGAATGTGTTGGTCGGTCGACCGCCGAACCGATGACGTAGTACGCACGCGGTGTGATGAGGAGAATGCGACAAGCACGTGCCATTGATAACCGCTGAACTGCGGCATATCCTGGACAACGTTCGCTGTCAGTAGGCTGATGTGTGGAAGTGGCTATAAACAAGACCGACTATCATTAATCCCCGCGGCCCTGAGGCGATAACTCGTCAATGTGCTGATATCAGTTTCAGTTTGGACTCGTCTTCTGAACTACTAAGCCGCGTTGAAGTTTATTTCCCTGTTTTATTTGGCAAACTACCACAGACAGGACACACACACACGAGAGAGAGAGAGAGAGAGAGAGAGATTCACCAGATCTTTTGTTTATCCGTTCCTAGTCTATGTGTATTATTTCTATACTGGATTAGTACCATTTCGATGTGTCAGGTGATGAACGGTTTTTATTTGATCGTTGTAGTTTATGTCGTCGTCGTCGTGTCTCATTCCGAGGTGAGTTTTTTTTCTTTCTTTCCATCATAGTTTTCTATTTTGTTTCGATGATAATTGCTTTCGACGAAGAGACCATCGAGTTCCCACCCCCTATGTGTGTGTGTGTGCATGCGTGTGTTTCACTCATCTGAAAAGCAATTCATTCACTCATACACCAAGCTATCCACTCACTCACTCACTCACTCACTCACTCACTCACTCACTCACTCACTCACTCACTCATTGGAACATGCACTTTCTGTTGTTACACATTTAGAACAAAAGTTTAGAACTGACCTGGTTAGATATTATCACGATTTATAACTAAACCTATCTTGACCCAGGTCACGTGTATATTGTTCACACTTTGTCCAAGATTTTAAAAATCTACTTAAATTTTAAAATATTTTTTATTTAATCTCACCTGTTCAAGAGGAATTTCCAGGTGAATTAATCATATATTGCCCAGCATTTTTATTTGGCGTCTTTGAACGTCTTTGAACAGCCCCTGATTGTGACTAAGTGTTTTGTTTAGTCCCACGAATCATGGTTTTGTGTGTGTTTTAGGGTACGTAGTAAAAGGCAACAGGCACAGAGCATCAACATATCTAAACATCCTTCGAAACCTACCTCCATAAATCTAAATACAACTATACATACATTAATCTAAAAATAAAATGTTCCATACCTCCACATATTGATAAATGTGTGCGTATACCTAAGCATGTGTCTGGTCTACTCATCAGCCTGTGGGAACCAGCTAATTCGCTTTTCGTACGCGACAAATATATGTGTGTGTGTGTGTTTGATCCCTCGATAGCACAGTGATTAGAGCACTTTGTTGCAGACTTCCAGTTTAGTGTTCGAATCCCAGTCATAATTGTAGTTGCCTGATATTTTCCGTACGTTTAAGTTCAGACCAGCGCTGACACAACCCTCCACCCATTCACTCACTCATGCTTGTAAAGGCACTTTATTGAATTTATAATAATAATAATATCATTATTATTATGATACATTGGCAGGCCCGCAGTTTTCTGGATAACGACAAAGATCACCAGGTTTCCGGAATCTGGTATCCAGATAATGGACAGAGTCGCGAAGAATGGCTCCGTTGTCATGGCTTTTCCTGTAAGAAGTGGCTAGCTACGCGGCGAAAATTGCAAGAATTCAAGATTATCACCGCCAAACCAGACATCAAGTTATTGGTAAGCAAATTTGGTTTCTATAATCAGCTCAATGCCAACAAAACATACTTCATCATTATAGGTACATCCAGACAACCAAGCAAACTTACTCGTTTCTTCCCTACGGACATCCTTAGTCATAGCATCACACCATCAGACATCATACGTAATCTTGGTGTTACATCTGATAACGATTTTAATTTCAGAAAACATATTTCTCTGACATGTCGCTCCTGCTTCTATCACATTCGTGAGCTTCGCCGTATTCGGGGCTATATTTCTTTTTCAGTCGCCAAAACCATTACTACAGCACTCATTAGTAGTAGGCTTGATTACTGCAATTCTCTTCTTTATAGCACTGAATCTAAGGATATTCTAAAACTTCAGTGTGTTCAGAACGGCTTAGCTAGGATTGTCACACGGTCTCCTCGGTTTTCCTATTCTATCCCATTTCTGAAATCTCTTCACTGGGTGCGTGGTCAATTTCGCATCAAGTGCAAACTCTGCACTATTGCCTATCAAACTCCTTATTCTGGAGAAACTTCTTATCTATTTTCCATGCTTTCTTCAGCACCCAAGCCCAGAGAACTCCGCTCATCTGGTTTCCACTTGTTGTCTGTTCCCAGGGTTAAAACTCATGTTGGGACTCGTGCTTTTTAAGTTGCTGTCCCTACTCTTTGGAATTCACTCTCTGAACATGTTATCAAATAATATAGTTTCTTTCCGTCACCATTTGAAAACTCACCTTTTCAGACTCGCTTATCCTTCCTCAGTTTCCTTTTCATCTGATCATTGTTGATGAACTTTATAGTGTACCAAACCTCTGTACTAGGTGCGCCACTGAGCTCGATTCATTTCGAGCATATTGGCGCTATAGAAGTTTTGTAATTATTATTATTAGTATTAAAAATAGAGCGTTATATAAATGTTATATAATATTAAAATAATAAGCATATTTCTTATTTTTTGTGGTAAAAATTAATTAAATGAATCAATCAGAATGAAGTCATCTGTGGAGTTGTAATTATTTACTGTAAATCGGTTAATTCGTGCAGCCTTTGATGATGGATACCGACGATACTCTAGATCGTTGTATTTGGTTGACCGAGGAACAGCTTGACGAGCTATTTGTACGCATGGAAGAGGAGCTGAAGCGGAAGATGATCTCAAGCGAGAAACCTAGAGACGTAATACCTCATGGCGAATCCATCCGGATCCGGAACAAAAGGAAGGTGACCAACTTCAGGAAGTATCCATTCAGCAAATGGCCGACGAAGACGATCTATTGGAAGTTTGATGGAGAACACGGTAAGTGTCTCTTACCGGCCTACAGGTGGTTTCCAGATAGCAAACGCATCCTATACATTAATAGCCGTATCTGAATCTCAACACAAGATCGCCATCTGGTGAGAACAAGACGAAACACAAGTGTAGGGCATAAACCTACTGACAGACAGATATTTGTTTTACTCGCTGTCAACAGATATTCATATTTTAGTCATAAACGATATGTTATTGGTTGTCACTGTTTCATGCATTATCGATAATTAGTAATTTATTCCACCCCCACTCCATCCCCTAAGTGGGACCTATGTTAGTTAAAATAACGTTTTTTGGAGGACTAAATTATCATTCTTCACTATCGTCATGTATTCTGATGTTACACAATATTAAGCGGATGTTCATTGGTATTTATCTAAAAGTATTCCAATGACCACTAAATGCCCTAACTATGCCTTATCAGTGTAAACAACGCAATAATTATAGTATCCATTGCATTGGAAGATTTCTAATCGATAGGAACATGTAGAGTGATCGGTTTAGCATCATAAATCATGTTTATCAATTTTAAAAACGATTAAATAAATCTCCACACAGCAAATAATCGCCTTTAAAAAAAGAAATACTCTTTTGTGCTCGGAATGATCGTTAACCTTTATTTTATTTATATAATTGGAGATGAGCAATTAAATCGAGGAGACAAAAATATAAATGGATGATTTTTCTATTTCATATTTTATGTTTACATCCATGGGTTTATGATTACTCTTTTGTGTATTTATCTGTGTGTGTGTGCGCGCACGCGCGCGTGTACATGTGTATGTGTGTGTGATCAAAATAATTCAAATTGAAGATTATCCTATAATTTCAGTTACTAGTTTTAGACTGGTGAATTTCCTGTAAAATACAAATATTTTCTATGATTTACTTTAATCTTACTAATAAAGATATTGTTATTTGACATTATATAGACGAAGACGAGCGAGCAATAATACGCGGTGCCTTTAGTCATTGGCAACAACAGACCTGCCTCAAGTTTAAGGAACTCGGGATAAACGAACCTTACTCCAGTCATTACATCCTGGTCACTAGACAACCGACGGGGTAAGGATAACTGAATACCATCAACTTGCCGTATATGATCTCACACACACACGCACGCACACGCACACACACACACACACACACAAAAAAAAGCTAAAGAACAATTCCCTTTCAAATAACTGTATCCGCCTACAGTGTGATGTAATTAACGTTTTTGTTTTATTCAATCACCTGTTTATAAGCATGTGATATATATATATATATATATATATATATATTCATTCGGATAATTGGAATGATGATGATGATGATGATGGTGGTGGTGGTGATGGTACTAATGATGATGATAATAATAACAATATAATATTAATACTAAGCACCACAATCATTATCAGCATTACAATCTGTTGACTCTTATGACACGTTTTCCAATTCATGCTATGCTGTACATTTATTGTGTCAATTATGTATACGGATATAGAGCTTTTGTTTTAATTATTTCTCTAGCTGCCATTCATTTATTGGTCGTATAAAGACTCCAAATAATAATCCCCAACAACTGAATTTACAGAGGGAGTGTCTCTACAGCGTAAGTACTAATTACTATTACTAATATTATTATTAATAATATCCGATCATAATATATAATTCCGTTAATGATGGCTGTTTACAGCTGATATAACGAATCAATTAACGATTTGTACTAAAGAAATTCTATGTAAATTTTCATCCTACTCCGAAATATATGATTCCTTATTAAAGCTGTAGATAATATTAATTTTAGCGCTTTATTATAACTAGTTTTATTAAATTCTAAAGATATCATCCAGCTCATGTATTATGTTAATTATCACGGAGGCTACTGGTTCTCGGCATGAAACCACTTCATCACTGGAAAACGTGGTTGACACATAGATCTGACCAGTGGTCGTAAATAGTTGTTTTTTTAAGTGTAGACGCATTATCACATATGCCATCTGATATAAATTAATAATTATAATAAACATGTACTATGGTGTTCTAAAAATATATACAGCATGCTGAAGCAGCTGCTAAAATGTGGATCTGATTAAGCATTTCGAAATAATTCCGTGCCGAATAAATATTTCACAACAACAACAATGTCCCATTGAACAGTTATCTGAACAAATTTCCAATATTCAGATTGAGAACACCCAAACTGTGATTGTAATAGATAAAATCTGTTCTTCTATTGCACAATTGAGTTTGTCTCTTTTACGAACCGGTGCGAATTGAGACGGACTGGTGCTGACTGGAGGGATCGTTCCGCCTGAGCCGGTGCCCTAAAATTCCCGATCTATATCGTGCATATAGGGCATCCTCATGAATATTCAATTCATGAATATTCGCTTTGGTCGAGTTTTGTTTGGTTGCGTATGTAACGAAAGCAGTCTGTATGTGTCAATACTGAACATGTGTGTATATTATCCTGCACAATTAATGAGCCACGTGGTGTCCACATCAACACCATCCGTGTAAATATAAACTTATTACGAAATTTCTATCTACAAAACACGTATTTTATATATAACTTGCAGCATATAAGAGATAAGGTGACTAAAATGCCAATAACATTAGTGTTATTAGAAACTTAAAGTTAAAAGAATTGCTTTAAATAGAGCACGAGGATGTAAAAACAATTCTACAAATAATCGAATGGCGGTGGCAAGGATTAATGGATGAAAGGTTTCTATTTAATTTTTTTTAAACATTTCTTTTTATGTTTAGACGATTGAGTGGGTAGGTGAATGAGTGAATGAGTAAGTGATCTGCTTGTTTTGCCTCGGCTCTAGTAACGGGTACATAGGTTACTATAATTCTGACCAAATTTAACCGGACAAACCTGTCAGAATTATAATATCAAACCGAATTGTATGCACAGAACTATTCCTATTTCCGGCATATTTTGTACCCGGGTAAGCCATATTAGCAGGATGGGATCAGTGAGTATAGACGACCTAGTAGTAGTTAGATGCGACGTCAACAGGTCAAATTTACCCGGGATAGGTACCTGTACGTGATGTATGCTAGAAACCAGCGATGAAGTTCGTTAATTCCCGTACGAGAAACGACTTCCTGCAAGTGTTCCGGCGGGTGCCTCCGTGGTCTAGCGATAGCGTGTTGGACCACATATCAATACCGCCCGTGTTCGCATCTCGGCGTGGCCATATCTGAAGGGTGTTTCATCTTTGACTTCGCTTCATTACCGTTGGAGGTCGCTCGGCCCATTTAGCCTACCTTGTGCACAAAAGTGGCTGTAAAACATCAATCGTCATCATCATCATCATCATTCAAGTGTTCCGGTGATCAAAGGTCACGAGTTCTATTCCAGAAGAGTTTGGAATTAAATCTTTTCCAGAGATTAATTTCTGGCACACATTTTTATGTTATTTCTGTTACATAATACAAGATGGGATATAACTATAAAAGAAATTTAATTTACAACTCACTGAACTGAGGCTCAGTAATTGATTGAGGGTTTGTTAAATAGCGGCACGGGTCAAAACTGGGTCAAATGACCTAGAGACGAATCTATAGGAAACGTTATGATGATGATGATGATAAGAAAATAAAACCCCACAGAGCTAACACTGGCGTTCGAAGCCAGAACTAGTAATTTGCAACATCGTTCGTTACCACTTCGCGATAGCGGCACCCTAAATATTTACGGGTCAGTAACCTGAGGACCAGGCATCTCTTTGAGAGAGAAGGAGTATATCTGACTTCCTATCAGTGGTTCTGATTCCAGAATTTGTGACTCAGGTGAAATACTGTATACGTCTCCACTGAATTATTTAAAATAAAGGGGGACGTTAAGGTTGGTTTTGTTGTTCGGGGAGAATTACGGGGTTCGAACCTGCGACCGTTGGCACCAAGTGCCGACTGCTTAACCGCTAGGCCACCGGAGCTCACTACGGGGACGTTAAAAAACTCTGAGTACGTAAAACACTCTGGCATTGACTACCCTCATGGTGTTTCGGCACCAGTGGTGGTCGGGGAGGAGGTTTCTCAACCACTCCAACATAGAGGCTGTGCCGAATAAGCAACAGCCTGGGGATTCTCCCCGAACAACAAGACGAGCGTGTCTTCTGTGATCTTAGCTGATACATAAATATTTGACATAATGTAAAATTTTATTTCTTCAGCTCGGTACACCCGTCCACGAAATAGGTCACGCTCTGGGATTGTGGCACGAACAGCAGCGTTCTGATAGAGACAGCGCTATCCGGATACTTTGGGACAATCTTGGTTATTACGTCGGACAGTTTTATAAACAAGCCACCGATAACCTGACTCCTTATGACTATGCATCAGTTATGCATTATGCACCAAAGGTAAGTAAATCAAAACAAAAAGGTAAATTATATATATATATATATATATATATATATATATATATATATATGAAGATTTGTTGCGTGGGCGAAATGGTATATACATAATATTTTTACAATACTATTATAATTTGTGTATAATTTTAAATACAAAATTTATCTGATACGGCCTTGATGTATTGCATTGTACTGATATGTTATCATAAAATCATGACGTTGAGAGTTTGAGTGCAGATTTATATCATTACGTATTATTTTCATTTCAAAGGACGGATCAATAAACGGGAAAAACACAATGGAGACAATAAATCCTCTATATGAACATAATATTGGACAGAGAACTGGTCTTTCTTTTCTTGATTCTAAGGCTATTAACCTTGCTTATTGTCAAGGTAAACATTTAATTTGTTATCCTCATTGATATTAAAATGGCTACATTAGTGGTATATCAATATTTACATACTGAATATGCTGATTCATTTGTTTGATATAAACGCAAAAAATACGAAAACAATTATCGACATTAGTTATACATTGTATTTAAAACAAAATAAACGCATGCATTATATATGACATTTAAGTTTATTTTAAAGAACATTTAATTATTTTATAATATATAATTATATATGCAGGCTTATTAGCTCTTCAAAAAGATACAACAATAATAATATAATGCTTTTACCCTACAGATGCATGTAATGTTCCTCTGACTGAATGCCAACATGGAGGCTATCAGGATCCTAATGACTGCTCCAGATGTAAATGTCCAGATGGACTTAGTGGGATATTCTGTGATAAGGTGGCACCTCCTGAAAATGGTAAATAACAGTAGAATTTATCGTTTAGATAGATTAATTTGATATGTTATAAATTATTCATGTATGTGGCCTGCCGAATAGAAACAGACTATACATAGATAAAAACATCATATTTATAGCTGTCTGTGGTGGAGACTTGACGTTATCATCAACCCCTTTATATATTGAGTCACCTGGCTATAAACATGGTCCGTATCATAACCACATCACATGCTCTTGGAAAGTAAAAGTAAGTTATATAGATTTATATTAATGAGATTTTATCATACAGTGGAGGTTTAATAACAGACTTGTTATAACCATTCTATAATCATTAGTAATACTATATAATAAAACACTCAAAATACTTTTTTCACGAATTCTAAATATTTTAGGCCCCACAAGGTTTCCGCATATCACTACATTTTGAAGGAGAGTTTGCCGTTTATGCTTATTATCAACAGCAATGTCACCATTGGGTGGAAGTGAGATATAAACAGGATATTGGTACCCAGGGACCGAGGTAGATAATGACTATAATAAATATTATCAAAAGTATTATCCAATAGACTAAATGTTATTAGTGACACCAACATTTAGAATTACCAATTATATTATAGCAACTATATAGTGGACCAGCCAAACTTGGAAAGGAACGTATAATCTTTTTAACGGCATCGTTTGTTAATAGGAGACATCCATGTGGAATCAATCATTCATAGGATGACAAAAATAGATGTGGATGCATGTCATTTTTAATATTAGGTTTCAAGATCATTTTCAAGGTCATGAAGGTCACCAAGGTCAAGAATGCCGTTTTCTCAAATTTATTTCTCTAAATAGTATACAATTATAGCAGAAGCATGATAATTGCACAAATAATGTTTTGAAGCATTCTTAAAATCCAATTTAGTTTGAAAATCCAAGATGGCAGCCACTTTTCCCCCCAATGGCAGCTAATTTTGAACTTTGTTTAGATAACTTCACTTATAATCATTCGATTTGACTCATCTTGGTGTATATTTGTATGTTTTCAAGCATGCTGAAGCCATATATGCTATCATACATCCTCTCCATGATACATTTACTTTAGTTTTAGCCATTTTAAACACTGTACAGCAGGGGCAAGGTATTGGTGTTGGCAAATCCTAAGTTTGAAAGTGGGATCTTTCTCATGGGAGGACTCCACATCTGCGTCAACTTCCTCAAAAGCATTAGCCAACACATGGACAGTGCAGGCCTGGATGACCTATGGACTGAAGCAGGTGTATATGGAGCGAACACCATGCTACTGTGCTGTCATAGGAAGCCTCTGACACCTCAAGTGGGCAGTTTCAGGTCATGGCTGGATGAATATGGCCATGAACATGATGTGGCAGTTGAAGAATTCGTCCAGAGTGTGGGTAAGTTGTTGAAGAAGTACAACAACGCTGACGACTACAGAGCAACACTATTCATTGCAATCGACCAGCTGTCAGATTTACTTGGTAGGTAGGGAGGTAGAGTTCCTCATGGAGGTGTTTGACCAAGCATACTCTGATAATCCAAATTTCATGTTGTTGTAAACTTATATGAGCATGGTTGAGATATTGCTGGACTTCATCAGAACCGAGAAGGATGGCAACTGGATTCCACACCTAGAAGCATTCACTGCGATGCATGGCTCACAATATATGACTCACAATATATGACCACACAAACTATGCATGGCGAAGGCCACTTTACCTTGCAGACATGAAACTCACCGAGAAGACTGCACCAGAGATCCATTCCCAGTTTTTTGATGGAAACGCTGTAGTGAAGAGGACCAGAGGCAATTTAACCATGTCCATGCTGATCAGGCAACTGAATGGATCAACAGGACATGCAAGATATATAATGGCATCATCGAAATCACAATAAATGGCCAAGCCAATGACAGGTTTTGTGTCACATGGTCAGAATCATTGCGCATTTCACAAGAAACCAGGTTAGTCTTTAATCTAGAAGATGACCATGATCAGACCGTTTTCTGCCCTTCTGACAGTCTTCCATCTCGAAGAAGGCGTGATGCTGATAATGTGAAGAAGCTTGCTATACAACTCTGAGGATTTGATGTGTTCATGCTACACATGTAGTCAGCAGAAGAGGATGAAGACACCTTCTCATATACTATAGACAAACCTCTGGTGTCACTGGCAACACAATACACTGCACCAAGTGAAGTGATAAATGATCTGTTAACTGCAGAAGAGAGAGGTATGCAGGCAGTCATCACCATTGTGAAGGAACAACTAGCGGGGGTAGCCATAGGATTATATAATGCACTAAAGAAGCATCACCCAAAGATCAAAGCATGACGAATCGGACACGAGATTAATCCTGCATGCATGTCAAGCAGCTGACAGAGGATATGAACCAGTACTGGTCATCTGTAGAGACACATATGTCATACTCATTCTGGTGTACTTCATACCTATAGTTGAAGCGTGGATGATTGCTGGGGCAGCCAAGAAGCAGAAATGTTAACCAGTACGTGAGGTTTCTCAGCGAATTACGCAAAGGTAATGAAACGAAGTCAAAGATGAAACACCCTTCAGTTATGCACACGCCGGGATTCGAACACGAGTGGTAGTGATCTGTGATCCAACACGCCACAGTTTGACTACAGAGGCGCCCCCTGTAAGTCATATTGCAGGACTATGATGTAGTCAGTTGCTGCAATCGAGCTGGACAATAAGCATCTTTATACTTTGACTTTTATTGTACCCGAGTTATATGTACATATACAATTGTGATAAAATACTTTAATTATTAAATTATATATTGAAAAGAATTATAAAGAGCATAAATGGATACAGCATATGCCAAAGAAATACAAATAGACGCTTATATCACTCAAAACGAATGAATCTCAGCAAAGTTATGTCCAAAACTTTGAACCATTTTGGAAAAAGTGGCCACCATCTTGGATTTTTCAATGTTCACTTAGACAAATAAACTTGAAAATTACCTTGAAACCTAAAATTGACAATCACATCCAGCTACATCATTTTAGTCATCCTATGAATTATTGATTCCACATGGATGTCTGCTATTAACAAAAAAATGCCATTACAATTTTGTTTGAGGCTTTGGCCTCCTGGCTTATATATATATATATATATATATATATATTCAATAAGCTACTTTAGCTTACTTACTAAAATCAATCTCTTTTGCCAGATTTTGTGGATATAGTCGACCTGATGATACAATTATTAGTGAAAGTGATGAAATGTTGATTATTTTCAAGACAAACTGGACAGATAATGGCATTTATAGTCGAATGGGATTTAGAGCAAAACTTGAGAATGGTGAGTGCTATATATTTATTAGTCTGTTGTTACAAACGTTAGTACAATAAGAGTTCTATTCTCAGTGGATGATATATGATATTTGGATTTTCCAGTTTCTTCTTCTACTCTTCTTATAAAATATGATTTAAACTTCTAATGGCAGAGTAGAGATAAACTGTAATCCATAATTGTTATCAGTCCTTCCCTAATCTTAGTTGTCTATCTTGTTCTGTCTTAGTTCATCCTTTAGGGTCACCATCATCCACTTTGACAACTCCAACTTTTTTCACAACGAACCTGAAGACCAAACGTCAGACAACTAGAACCATGGTTCACCGAACTACTTCAACTGAAACTCTGACAACAACTACATTACCTATAAGTGATGGTATGATATTGTTTGGTGTAAATATATACAACGAAAGTTTGTTAAACGTAACCATGTGTGCGTGTGTGTGTGCGTGCGAGTCGACCACAATATGGACTCGTGTTGATCACATACAAAATAACCTTTATATCTGATTCAACAAACTTGAACTCTTAGTGAATATTATAGTAAACTGCTATTTGTGTATGTGTGAATGTAAGTAGTACTTCTATAAGAAATGCATGCATTTAGTGCACAAACTGCATATTTGTGCATTGGAATATTTTAGGTTGTTTTAATACTGGCTTCTTTGAAATTTGATAGTGTCGTGTGTTATCCAGAGAAACAGTTTAAGAAATTAGCGATTAATGTATCATCCAAAGGATTGAAGAGAAATAGTTTGATCAAAACAGGTTGTGACGTGGCAGATTTGATACTGGTTATGGATTCTTCCGGAGGAGTGATGAAGGAGAACTGGTACAAAGTCCTTCACTTTGCTAATAGAATTGTCTCCCAGTTTGATGTATCACCACATGCTGTCCATATTGGTGTCATCACCTATGCAAGTCATGCCGAGATATCACTCTCACTCGGCAAACATGATACAAAAAATGACGTCTCTGATGCCATAGATGTCATTCCATTTATGGCTGGCACCACCAACACACACAGTGGCTTTCTAATGATGCGTGGCCACTTCAGTTCACTTGGTCGACCAAACGTGAGAAAGATTGCCATTTTGATAACAGATGGACAAACAGCAATGCCGAATTTGGCCATACAACAAGCATCTTATGCAAGATCTGAAGGCATTCAGCTATACGTTGCTGGTGTAGATAAAAACTTTGACTACAGTGAAGCAGCCAGGATGGTCAGTGACAAGAACCACATTATTCAAATTGAAACGTTTCAAGATCTGATCTCTCCTGTGTTCCGTTACGGTCTTGCAGTACGAGAAATGATCTGTGGTGAAGGTAAGAACTACAAGTTGTTGTAAGATAGTAATGAAAAACATTATTAATGTGTTTTTTCTGTTAATTGATTACTAAACACGATTAAGTAAAATAATATGTTTATGTCATCTTTTCAATAGCAAAAACATTAAAAATAAAATTCTATGACCTAGCACCTAATTTCCTCTAATATAAAGCTGGCATTTAGCAATTAGTATACTTAATAGATAAACATTTTTCATCTTCTCTGCTGTCGATTTTATTTTGAACAACTATAAACAATCACATTGTTTTAACTTTTCCAGTAGTAACTGAGACATCATCACACTTGTCATGGTCATGTGACTTTGAAGATGATGCACATCCATTCTGTGACATGATCCAAGATACAAACATGGATCAGTTTGACTGGACTCGTCAATCTGGAAAAACTCCATCTGGATTTACTGGACCTAACAAAGCTTATGCTGGAAATTACTACATATACATTGAAGCATCAGATCCAAGAAAACCGGGAGATGAGGCCATGTTAGTATACAATGAGATTAATAAATTCTTTTGTTTGTTTAATATTAATGTTGTTTCATTGTACATGTAATACATAAATATATATAAATGCTTCTCCACCAGAATCTACCTACCCGACTTCAACAGTGAAGGCAAGCATTGCCTAAGCTTTGCCTATAACATGTATGGATTTCATATCCGCACACTACTGATTGCAAAGAAGACTCATTCTGGATCCATTGTACCTTTATGGTTACTGACTGGTGAACAAGGCAAGGTTTGGCAGAAAGCAGAGGTTTCTGTCATTTTACAAAAACAAGATCAGGTACAGAATGATATAAGTTTGATATATAGACAGTGCTTAATGAAAATAATTATATTATTTGCCATTATTACTTGAAATATATGATAGATAACTGACACACACACACACATGCGCGCGCTCTTCACACCCACACACATACACACACACACACACACACCACAGAGGCATATCTCATATAAACATGTTTACAGTACACTGTGAACGTTTGTTGCTAAATATTTACACACAAGCTACCATTATGACGCGTATCTCACCTTGTAGTAAATATCATTGGAATCAAAATCAGCCAAACATTTCTGTCCTGGAATATATATATATATATATATATATATATATATAAAACGACTTCAAAACAATCTTCATACACATTACGTTGATGTTCGATGCTCACACTTTTCTCCCAGATCATGATCATTGCCAAAAGAGGAGATGCCTACTCTGGAGATATTGCCATCGATCACTTGGAGATAAATGGAGGTCAATGCTAGATCACAGAATCATGTTAATTTATTGCCTCCTCTTGGAGATAGAGGTCTTCTTGGAAATGATCCCGGTGACTCTGTCAGGAGTGAGTGGATGATGCCCAGTTAACGACATGTTTTAGTGTTCAATATAAAATATATCTGGAAGATATTGCTATTACAGGCAAAAGATGCATGTTACTCAGTCACAGGGAAGTTTAAAAGACAACGGATTTTGAAATTATGTTGTAAAACATAGAATTATGAGAGAGAGGTAATAAGAGAGAGAGGGGGGGGGGCTTAAAGGTTTCTCCACGTTATTATATTCATTGAAAGCAATTCACAGTTGATTGTGGTTTTCAAAAACCAAAACGAAGTAAAGATTTGTCTGTAACTTGAACAATTTTAATCATGCACAATTATATTCTGATAATAACTGTCTAGATTATTGCTTTCTTTTAGAAACATCTAGCATTTAAATACAATAAGCTAACAACAGATATCTGCCTGGATAGATACCTTGTTACATTGTATTGTAGCTATAAAATCTTAGTGAAGTACATCCTCAATAAATCTGAAAGAAGTTTTAATCAGATTTAACTAATTCTTATGATCTCTATATGCTGGCCATAAGAGATTGATTTATTGATGAAAGTTTCAAATTAAAACTCGGCAAAAGAAATCTTGGTCAAAGTGACTGTTAGATGTATGAATGTCATGGTATTATATTTTATGTAGAGTTTATTTTAAGTTATTTATACAGGTGAATCAAATTGTCTTTTCCTTTCTGTAAAATAAATAGATATGTTTTTTAAGAGATAATATTTAACATATCATTTTGATAATTGTTTCACACACACACACACACACACACACACACACACACAAATACACACACACCAGAGCATATTTATATAGAACGCACACACACATACACACGTGCACACATACATACACACCAAACACACACAGACAGACACACACGCGCATATATATATATATATATATATATATATAACAAATTTATAATTAGGACAACAATTATAGAAGATTCACTTACTTCCATCGATGCGCTTGTTTTAGATGTCATCATTTTCAGCATTTGTAGCTTCATGCGGGTGGCTTCCCACGTCTCACATGGGAAGCCATGACAACGAAGCCATTCTTCACGACTCTGCCAATTATCTGGGTCCCACGTTCCATCATTCGAAGGACTTCGTTTGGTTCTCATTGGTATAATATATGCCTTATAAATAGATATATGTATTATAAATAGATAGATATTTAAATGCAGTAATGCTAGAATTTCAGGACAAAATCCGTTGAAATCTCACATCTATGCCACACATCTTTGGCACCTGGATGGATTCAAGCCTCGGCGGGGTTATGTCAGAATAATGTTTCTTCGCCCCGATCATTACCGTTGGAGGTCGTTAGGCTCATTTGCCTACATTGGACATAAAAATGGCATTAAAACACCAACATCAACACATGTATATTTATATATACGTCGCAGCGTGCAAAGTACCCGTAGTCATTGTATATATATATATATATATATATATATATAGCGCCAGTGTAGCATAAACTTACCATTTACTCATCCAAGAGATGACACCGTGTACGCATAATGTGTTTATTTTAACACAGAAAACTTCATACAAACTATGGCGGAAAACACGCATGCGTCCTAAGAACAAGCGAGGCTTAACTAAACAACACAATTATAAAAAATGACTACCGAACACCAAATTACACACGTAAATGACGTAATACAATGGCGTAGCGTATACAGCATACACGTAAATGAGCTCCTGGTGGAAGTAAACAATACTATATGTAACAATACTAAATGTCGAATCTCTAGGAAAATAACACGATGAAAGCGAAGTGCAGGTAAATAACGGTGGTACATTCAAACATACCAGACTCTTACAGAAATGAAGGTTGATAGCAGCTACTACCTGGACAGTTTTCGTGAAAACTATATACCTCACCCCCATCTCAACTCAAATCACGCCGCTTCCTCTACCAAATTAATCAATTATTATGAAGAAGTATAATATGTTATAGAAATATTAAGAATGTTGATACAAAAGTGTGCAAGAATTGTAAGTCTATGTACCATGTCAACTGCTGTTATTTGTATTTCGCTAATCAAGATAATTAGCTATGCACAAGTCTTTTATGACCTTATCATTTAACATCATATCTAATGATGATATTCTTTGAACTTTAAATGGTTTAACAGAAGAAATTTACGAAAATATGAACTGTCTTCTGATCATAATGTTCAGAAATTTAACAATTCCAACTTTGATAAAAACATAAATCCGGATTTACATTATTACAATGGTAATAATAAATATGCTTATTGTCTGGAATATAATTTTAAAGTAGAATTTGACAAAGCAAAGGAAATATATGATTTATCAATTATACATTTGAATAATATAAGTTTAGTGAAAATTTGTGATGATCTAAAAGATTTGTTAATAAACATTAAAAGTTGATGTTATTGCATTATCTGAAACCTGGTTAAACTATATTTTATAGAAATTGGGAGTTAAAAATAGAAAGGTTCAAATTGGTTGTATGTACAGGACCCCAAATGCAGATCTATGTATGCTTAATGAAGAATTACAGGTCATCTGTCAAACATAGAAATATAATAACATTTTTATGTGGCAATTTTAATATAGATCTGTTTAAATATGAATCACATAAGGCGAGTTAAGATTTTGTGAAACAATTGTTTTGCAGTGGGTATTACCCACTGATCAATTTACCAACATGGATAAATGTGAATATCAGTACATTAATTAATACTATATACACCAATGTTATTGATGTAGATAGGAAAAATAGTATTATTATTAATGATATTTATAATTACAAAACTTCTATTGCGCCAATATCCTCGAAAAGAATCGAGTTAAGTGGCACACCTGGTACAAGGGTTGGGCAAACTCATAGTCCAGGTACACTGCAAGGTTCATCAACAATTGATCAGATGGAGTGGAAACTTAGGCAGGATAAGCAAGTCTGAAAATGTGAGTTTTCAAATGGTGATGGAAAGAAACTATGCTATTTGATGATTTACAAATGTCCAAGGAGTGAATTCCAAAGAGTAGGGACAGCAACTGAAAAAGCACGAGTCCCAGCGTGAGTTTTAACTGTGGGAAAAATGACTGAAAGTCAGATGAACGGAGATCTCTGGTCTTGGATGCTAAAGAAAGCATGGAAATAGATATGAAGGTTCTCCAGAATAAAGAGTTTGATAGGCAACAGTGCAGAGTTTGAAAATGTGAAGCTAGTGAAGAGATTTTAGAAGTGGGACAGGATTGGAAAACCGAGGAGACCGTGTGACAACCCTAGCTAAACAGTTTTGAGCACACTGAAGTTTTAGAATATCCTTAGATGCGATGTTATAAAGAAGAGAGTTGCCGTAATCAAGCCTACTAGTAATGAGGGTCGTAGCAATGGTTTTGGCGTCTGAAAGAGAAATATAGCGCAGAATACGGCGAAGGTCACGAATATGATAGAAGCAGGAGCAACATGTCAGAGAAATATGTTTTCTGAAATTAAAATCGCTGTCAAATGTAACTCTAAGATTACGTACAGTGTCTGATTGTGTGATGCTATGACTAAGGAAATTCGTAGGGAAGAAACGAGTAAGTTTGCTGGGTTGTCTGGATGTACCTATAATGATGACATCTGTTTTGTTGGCATTGAGCCTAAGTTTATTGTTTGTCATCCAGCCAGATATATCACTGAGACAGTCACCAAGTTGTTTAAGGGAAAGATCAGTGTATGTTGTAGATAAAGACATGTATATTTGGCTGTCATCTGCATTTAAATGATGATATAATTTGTGACTGTGAATAAGAGAGCTTAGTGGTGTTGTGTACAGAGTAAACAGTAGCGGTCCAAGAACAGATTACTGGGGAACCCCTACAAAACAAAGCACTGCCTTTGAAAAACATTGTCTTATTTGTATTGATTGAAACCTATTTATTAAGAATTAGCGGATACAGGTAAGAGCTTTACCCGATATGCCATACCAACCAGAGAGGCGATCTAGAAGAACAGAATAATAAATGGTGTCAAAAGCTGCAGATAAATCTAAGCAGACTGAAAAACATCAGACAGGTAATTACAGTTTAAGTGAACGTTCAAATGACAGGATAGAGCTTTTTCTAATACTTTCGAGATGAATGGCAGATTAGAAAAAGGGTATATTGCCGTTTAGGTCATTGGCTGGTAAATATGGTTTCTTAAAAGAGGGTTTACATGGGCATGTCTAAAATGAGAAAGGAACACTGTGCATGAGCGGGCAGAACAACAGAAGCCTTTCTACAGAGAGTGTTATTTATACAGTTCCAGAGTTGACGAGGATTATCAGAGTTGTTGGAGATCATGTTCCTATAAAAGTCAGATTTAGCTTTATTCATGGGTCTGTTGCAGAAATGGCACTCTTTAGTATATCCAGACCTGTTAAGTTGTGTGCGTGATTTCTTCCATATGCGTTCTAAATATCGGCGACGCACTTTCTCTTGATGTATATATATATATATATATATATATATATATATATATATATATATATATATATAGTAGTATATTCACATCAGCTAATGGAAGTAATTTATAATACTTTAACCTGTTCCACCACTTAACAAGCTTATTCCAAAATGTCAAAAACAGGGGTGCTTGTAATAAGCTCATGTTGTATTGAGTCTACGTCTTTGGAATTGCAGTATCGATTTGTACAAAGATTGGAGTCACTGATTTTCAAGTTAAACAGCCAGTTATTACATGGTAGGATTCTATGGATTATGCTATATAGGGAAAATTATAAATATGGTTCTCTGTAGGATTTAAAGCGGACCATTTTTCATCATCAATAGTATATAGATACCATTGATTAATACGATAGAAAACTTACCCGCGAAAACCATTCGATAGATGGCGCTACGATCAACCCAGTCCTTGGGATTCCGAAAACGCAAACAGTTGTATTTTCTTAAGACAGTTAGTGAAATTCAACACAAATACTTTAATAATCATGCCTACTCTATTTTGTGTGCCGCAATGCAATGAAAGAGGTGGTCATTCGTTTCCTTGGTCACAAAAGGATCTACTTAAGAAATGGATTCATGCCGTAAAGCGTGTAGAGACGTGAAAACCGAGCCGATAAAACGTCGTGTGTGGGATACATTTTGATTCTGACTACATATAGTGCAAACCTATTATTCTTCCCATGAATGTCCCATTATATGTTTATATGTTATTGAAATAATTATTTTACCTGTAATTAATGCACCAAAAATAAGTTCATATTGTATTATTCTATATGATATAATACATTCATTTTTATCAATTCGTAATTCACAGTCATCAACTTCTTCTGTTTCAATATGTTCTATTCAGTAGAACAATTAATAAGTTGATAACGCCAGTTAAGAATGCATGAGTTTATTAAGCTAGTAATAGGGGCGCCTCCGTGGTCTAGCGATAGCGTGTTGGACCAGAGATCACTACCACCCGTGTTGATATTATTAAAACTAGTGGATATTACAACATCCTTCTTTTTCCATTATTTTTAAGTTATCGAACAAAGTATGATACCTGTAAATCAAAATGATTAAATCAATGGTAATATGAGTAAACAACTGAATATTGTTCATAAGTTTAGTTTTGGTGGTGCTACTCCCTTGGTTAAATTCTATGCTACACGAGTTGTTTTCGGCATTGGAGTATATGTGTTGTTCTTCTGGGTAGACGTTGGTGTTGGCATTGAAACAGATGTGTTGTTCTACTGGGTAGACGTTGGTGTTGGCATTATAGACATATTCGCTTACTGGTATAACTGTAGAGTAATTACTGATTGCTGATTGGTCAGCTACATAGCGCTTCACTTTGGCGTTGGGGGTTGATGAATGGGCATTGTATCCACTTGATATGACCTTTCATCTAGACGTTTGGTTATAACACCCTTTTCCATGTAACGTTTGGAGAATATGTCTTCATCCTGACTACATTGCCTTCTTCTAGAGCAGCTAAGTCTTTGACATTTCGATTATAATATGCTGCTTGTTGGTACTTAGCATATTGCAACTTTGACTTTGTGTCTGTGCCTAAAGCAAAAAATATTAAATATACATAGTGGATTCCAGTCCAGCACCTTATCACAGGGTACACCATTGGTAGAAGAATCCTGCATATCCATGATGGATACATTTGAGCCTTTTACAGAGACTGATATCAGACAGTTGCTGAAAAAGTCATCTAATGCTTTCTGTGCAGTTGACCCTATGCCTACATGGCTTGTGAAAGATTGTCTGGATGTTCTGATAAACCCAATTACAAATATAGTTAATAAATCATTATCTCTGGGTGTTTTCCCAAGATCCATGAAAGCTGCCCTTGTAAAACCATTAATAAAAACCACACTCTGGACTGTAATATTCTAAACAATTACAGACCTGTTTCAAATCTTACATTTTTATCTAAAGTTATAGAAAAGGCAGTTGCTTTCCATCTAAACAAATATTTAATCAATAATAACCTTAATGAATCACTACAGTCTGCCTATAAAAGTGGTCACAGCACTGAAACAGCCTTGGTTCGAGTGAAAAATGATATTATGATGTCAATTGATCAAGGTAAGCCAGTAATACTTGTTCTTCTGGACCTGTTTGATACAGTTGACCATAATGTACTTTTCTCAAGGTTAAAAGACATGTTTGGTCTGTCATGTAGAGTACTTGAATGGTTTAGATCCTATCTGGAACAACGCTCCCAGAGAGTGTCTGTTCATGGTATTTTATCTGACATTCAGTTTTTGTTATCTGGTGTACCACGGGGTTCAGTTCTTGGTCCTCTGGTTTTCACAATGTATACCCGTCCTCTTGGGATCATTGCGCAGCGATATGGGATTAAATATCACTTGTATGCTGATGACACACAGCTGTATATATCACTGGATCCTGACAATGAGTTAAATTTCTCCTCTTCCTTAAAGAATTTAGAACATTGTATTGCCGATATCCGGCTATGGATGACTCAAAATCTTCTAAAACTAAATGATAATAAAACAAATATTTTATATTTGGCATCACCACATTGTGTTAAATCCCTAAAGACACCAGCATTACAGATGGGTACATCTTCGATTACCCCTAATGGGTCAGTAAAAAATCTAGGGGTTATTTTTGACCAATGTATTAACATGCATGAACATGTCACATCAGTATGCCGAGCTGCCTACTACCATCTTAAGAACATCCACTGTTTAAAAGCATTCTTGACACAAGAATCACTTTAACTGTAGTTCATGCCTTTGTTACATCTCGTATAGACTATTGTAACTCCCTGTTATATGGCATATCTGATTATAACATTAATCGCCTTCAGCGAATTCAGAATAGTGCAGCTCGCATTGTAACAAATACTAGAAAATATGATCATATTACCCCCATTCTTCAAAAACTACATTGGCTACCTGTTAGACAGCGTATCCATTTTAAGATTCTGTTAATAACTTATAAATCTATTAATGATATGGCGCCAGAATACCTGTGTGAACTGGTTTCCATTAGAAAGTCATCCCGAAAACTCAGGTCATCCAGTCAGATACTATTGCAGGTGCCAGTGTCTCGGCTCAAATCATATGGTGATTGTGCGTTTAGTGTTGCAGCCCCCAATTTGTGGAATAAGTTGCCGGCAAATATTAGAAATTCGTCGTCTCTTGGAAATTTTAAGTCTCTTCTAAAAACACACCTATTTAAGGTCGCTTTCACAGATAAATAATTATTATCTTTTAAATCATTACAGGGTTTTTACAGACATTATTTGGGGTATTATTAAATTACATATTATTTGTACAGCGCCTTTGAATGGCTCCTGCTAGTAAGGGCGCTTTATTAAATATACATTATTATTATTATTATTATTATAAAGCAAGCTCCAGGAAACGATCAGTAATTAGTAATAATGTACGTGTACGTCAATTCATTAGACGTTGGCCTGGGCTAGATAGGTCGTTTGTGGGTGTGTTGGGAATGTCCAATAATGCCAGATACTGATCAGCTCCTGATTCAGGTGTTTTCTTTAGCATACGTTTGGCTGATTTTATTGCCGCTTCGACTTTCCCATTGGACCTCGGGTAGTCTGGACTGGATGTAACATGTTCAAAGTTATACTTCTGTGGGAATATACGGAACTCCTCCGCTGTGAACTGAGGCCTGTTATCCGTCATAACAGTAGCTGGTATGCCGTATCTAGAAAAGTGTGCTTTGATTTTTTTAATCACGGCATTAGAGGTTATACGATTAAGTTGATCAATTTCCCAGAAGTTGGAGGAATAGTTCACTGTTAATTACACACTCAATTAATTCGTGAGTGAGTAGGTCAAGCCCTACTTTATGCCAAGCTCGGTCCGGTACAACGTGAGACATCAGGGTTTGCATTTAATTGTACGAGACGTGCACGGACAGTTGCTTCACACTGGTCAGTTGTTTCACATCTTGGCTCAGGGATCCCGTGCAAAAGCAAGTTATTTCGACGCCTGTAGATCTCCTGTTGAATGACACGGTCTCATATGGCCTAGTTAGAACGTTTACTATCTCAACATCACTATTCTGATTAAATTCTCTGATAATTCCCAATACGTATCATTCATGGCGCGAAACATTATTTTGGCCCGGGGTGGCGCATTACCAGTCATGTCTATTTCAGACAGGCGTATGGCCATTATGTTTACTTTCTTGTTTGTATCCTGCAAAAGTAGTGAGTGATACCTGGGTACGTGTCCTCTTCGTGTTCTCTCGTGTAGTGTGTTGATGGTCATGGCTGGGTGAGCACTAAATGCACTAGGCACTGTGTGCAATGGTGGTATGCTTGGCTCACAAAATATCCAATATTTCACAGCTGTTAATGCTATCATATTTTGTTTTCATTCTAAAGGTATCCCAATCTGATCTTCATACATTCACATTACTAAATATCCATACTAGTTAGCATAAATCAAGCAATTAGCAGCAGATTATGGCATTATCCCGGACCTCACTTGGAATGTGTGTTGGCCGCTAAACGGCAAGAGAAATGTAGTCATTTAGTCTGAGACTGTTTACAATACTAAGAAGATGATTTACTTCAACCCAAACACAGACAATGTTTATTCTATAATGATGATGCTGATGATTGATGTTTTAAGGCCACACTTATTCTGTAAAGTAATATTTTAATAATATAGCTATTATATGGCATATCAGATAAGAAACCAGTCGCGATGCAGAGAGGATCTTTTATTATCCATTATCTTTTTAAATGAAATATGTCATTAAGCCGAACACTTCTTATTAAGGACTAACTAAAGTTCTAATTGCTGATCATATTTTTCTCAATAATGTAATATTATACCTATGTATTAGCCAACACTAGATTTTGCATTATGTTGAAGTATTAAAAAAAATATGAATTTTTTAAATAATATTAATTCGACCTGCGGAGCTCTTTCATAAATGAATAAAAGTTTAAACACAAAGGACCACATTACCATGAGACATATATAAGTATACACCAATAACTATTTTATACAGGACACTATGGCATAACAGTGTCAAATACATGGTAATGGTAGCAGTATAAATATTAATAAGCTCACTACATGACTGATAATGCTACCAATTTTGTATATATATATATATATATATATATATATATATATATATATATATATATATATATATATATATATATATATATATAATTTTGTATATGGTGTATTCTTCATACTCATATATATATATATATATATATATATATATATATATATATATATATATATATATATATATATATATATATATATTGTTTCCCAGGTAAAATCTGATTTTAAGAACCTAACGTGAAATGATTTTCATTGCAGTATATCAAAATATCAACGTGATTTCGGTTATATATCTTCTGAAGAAACAAGTCTCTAACACTGAAGACAAATAGTATTTGTTTCTTTTCTTATTAGGCAAACATATATTCTAAATATCTGTAGTGATTATAAAACTACGCTTTGTGTAGATAAATGACATTGCCTGTCATTCTTTATGAAATAATCAATCCGGGATTGACCTATAACCAAACTCTGTATCCAGACATAATAAATACAAGAAGGACACGTATTATTTAAAGCTTTTCTTTATTACCTTGCACAGCTTTGGTTAATATAAACAGTTACGGACTGATGATGATCGCCACTATTAGCATAACTGCGTAATAATATCATCAGTTAAGAAATAGAACACCAAATATATTCTAGGAAAATTTAATATAATATGGTGAACACTTCTCATTGGTAGAAAACAGTCATAGGGCAGGTGAATTAGTTTGATCATCTGCTTGATATAACTGCCCTTTCAATAACATATCAGAGAAACATAACAATGAGTTGGGAAAGTAACTATCACCTGAAACTTAATTATTTTTAGGTAAAGTCACACATTTCGATATCCCATTTTCGTTTGGTTGGCAGAGACAGTAAACTCTGGATAAATGAGAAAATAACATGATAGCAATACAACAGAACATCAATAACGATAACCTATTACAATACCTAAAACTATCACTACTTAGATTTATACAGAAACCAAATACAAACAACAATAATTTCTCTGCCATTCACAACGTTTACTTAACAAACCCGTTTACCGCACACCAATATCCTTCCGCAAAAACAACTTCGTTCCAAGATAAAAACAACAAAACAACTTTTTCCAAAATGAGATATTTATGATTTCCTCTGAGATTAGAATACTTACAAGAATTGTTACAATGTCCAATGGGATTAATCCATTATGAAAAATAACGAATTTCCACCGGTTCGATGTTTGGTATCTTATTAGTCGGCATCATCAGAAGTAACCAAAATGGCTCCTGATAGAACAAATATGATTAACAGAAAACTAAACGCGTTCCTACTTCATCAAATATAATAGTTAACTATGTGTCTTAGCATTTTTATACAGCATTATTTGGCAATTAACAAGAATAAAACGATGGAAGCACTAGCACACACCCACAAGCACGCACACACACATGCAGAGCCTGACCAGCTCAGAAGTCTGAACTTCTTTGTTAGTGTGGAAAAAACCCCCGAATTTTTCAGGCAAAGGGTTCTATAAGTGGTTGATAAATAAAATGGTTTTTAATACCGTTTATATTGTAATCTTCTTAATCCTGTTTATTGTCAAGTCTCTATAATCTGGTTTCTCTCTCTCTCTCTCTCTCTCTCTCTCTCTCTCTCTCTATATATATATATATATATATATATATATATATATATATATATATATATATATATATATATATATATATATATATATATATATATATATATATATATATATATATATATACATATATAATATGTGTGTGTGTGTGTGTGTGTGTGTGTGTGTGTGTGTTAGGATACTTATATATTATGACACTGGCTCAGAGTATAAGACCTACACATACCCAAATCCCAATTATTTAATATCCCAACACTTCCTCACACATAGGAATCCCTTATATTAGGACCTTTCAGGAACACTTCTAGTCCATTTTGTACTCTCGACCCTGGATGTGTTTGATCAGTAACCATAGGTAGGTTCAGAATGCGAAATCTCACCAGTCCGTGGCGCCCGGGCGACCCATTTCAACTAGGCCTACATCAGCTAAAGCTATTTACGACATAGATACCTAAATTTAAGTCAGTAGTTTGGCCTCCATAGAATGCTCAGATACCCAGTCTCTTACCCGCTCCTTTGTTGACTTCCTAGAAATATGATTTGCAGAGAGCGATCTTTATGAAAAGAGGAAAGTTCGAATGTTCTTTTAATAAAACTTCGAACGGTACGTTAAATATTGCCACTCTGGGTGGTGAATTAATATGTTGTGAATGAATCATTGCGATTTATAAATTCTGTAGGTACAACGGGATGTTGTTACAAAGGGACATTGGAATAATGGGTTGTCGGATCAATAGGATGCCGGAACAGTAGAATAGCTGAACAATATGATGTCGTACTAATGACTTTTCGGAACAATGGATTGTCGAAAAAAAATAGGCTGTCAGCAAGATGGATTATCGATATAGCCGGCTCTCATGGAATAATGCAATATCAGTATAATAGGATGTCATGTCGGAACAATAGGTTGCAGCATCAGATAGCCTTCCAACCGGTTGATATATTGCCACATCACCACTCAATGTCACTGTGCTACGTATATCATTGTTCAGTGTCACATTATACAGACATGGTCATAAACTGTAACCGTACATATATTAATGTGTAATACCTAATATACCACCAAGTAACCCCCCCCTCTCTCTCTGTTTGTTTGTGTGTGCGCGCGCGCGTGCATGCATGCGTGCGTGCGTGTATGTGTATTAGGATACTTATATATTATGGCACTGACTCAGAGTATAAAACAGAAACATCCCCCAATCGACATAACAGTTTGTTGAAGACGTAACAAACGTTTGTTGTGTACTACATATATATGGAACCACCGAAGTGACTTAGTTAAAACAAAACAAGTAACAATACTGCGCAATACTGGACTGGAATGAAATGTCATATCAATCCGGAGTAAATACTATGATTTACTCAAACCTAACACCCGAACATTCATTAATGCCTAATTTTGACTCCCTTATTATATGCAGTTAGGTGTATTTTGATCCAAATTAAAGCAGGTATCTGCATGATGTAATTGACCTATAACCGAGAACTGCGGATTTCGAGCGATGACATATAGGGATTATAATAGTTGTAAATTCCACAATTCTAACATAAGAGTGTCACCTAATTACGCACAATGTGTGTTTGTGTGTATGTTTATGGACGCGTGTTTGAGTGTTTGCGTGCATCTATGCATACGCGCATGTGTGTGTGCTTTAGGATACATATATAGTGGTACTTGCTCAGAACATCAACATCTAAACATTCTTGGAGACCCATACCTGCATAAATCTATACATGAATAAAACTGTATATACATCAATCTAAGTATAAATTGTTCTAGACCTTCATATAGCTATGCATATATACATAGACCTATACATTTGTCTGGGTTTCTCATCAGCCTGTGGGAACCAGCTAATTCGCTTTTTGTATGCGATAAATATGTCGTACTCAATGGCCATATTACATTTTCATTTTTTTGTAATCTGGTTATTAGCATCTCTCTCTCTCTCTCTCTCTCTCTGTTTGTTTGTGTGTGCGTGCGTGCGTGCGTGCGTGCGTGCGTGCGTGTGTGCGTGAGTGTGTGTGTATTAGGATACTTATATATTATAGCACTGACTCAGAGTATAAAACCGAAACATCCCCCAAATTCCATAATCCCATCAGTTTATCAATAAAAATATTTTACACAGATATGAGCCTGAACCTGTACAAATTAAATATACATATACCTACACCTACACAGCTATTAATATTGCAGGCTACGTACAGAAAGTGAAAGCACGAACAAAATACGATGTGACATCATGGCTCACAGTAAACAACCCAGGTGCGTGTGGTTCAAAAGTGGGTTAGTACATACACAGGATAACTACTTTCACACCACAGTTTACATTCAACAGTAATTTTCTGTGGTGTAAAAGAAACCTATACATAGAACATTTCGACACCCCAGATGCTGACTTCAGCTTTATTGTAGGGTCGAATAACCAAATAAATCCTACCTATATCAACCATATCGATAGATGTGCGACAGATATGGTGTCGCAAGTTGTTATCTAACCCGAGTGAAAGGTTATGCATTTTATAGACGCTCGGTGTTTTAACCACCATTACAGTTTGTTGAACACGTGATCAAATGTATACTACCTACATATAGAAGAAATGAAGTCATTTAGCTAAAAAACAAAGTAGAAATACTCCACAATGGATCATTACTGGACTAGAATGAAACATCACTTGAATCCTGAGTAAATGCTATGACTTACTCCAACCTTACACCTAAACATCGTAGATTTCCGTCCACTACTTCTTGAACATTCATTAACCCCTAATTTGAGTCTCTTAGTGTATTAAAATAGCTATGCATTCAATAACTCTGTCATATGAGTGTTCCCTAACTCAAGGTGTTTGTGTGTGTGTGTAAGGCCAAAATTTCATCGTGATATTTGATTTAATAAACTTTAATTCTTAGATTGTATTACATAATCATTTTAGGAATGTTTAGTTTGAATCGTTAATATAATTTTCTGACCTGAGAACCAAAACCGAATAAAAATGCTTTCGTCCTCGTATTGTAATCAGTTCCCCGGGTCAAGCAGTGACGTGTGTGAGTAAGCATTTAGGTGCAACAATAATATATTCAGTTAATTGAAATTCCTGTTAGAAATTAATATTCATTAAGTGTTGAAGTGTAATCAGTGTCACACGCGTCACGTCAAACGTTACTCGCCACGAGTCAATTTTCTGGGAAGCCATATCATTCACCTATATCAGACAACATCATTAATGTCAACTTAAAGCACTGTGATTAATTTATTTCTTCAATAATAAAAGAAAACCAACAACGACAGGTAATATGCCAAAAGAATGTCGAATTCTAAAGTCATCTTTCCAGTGAAGTTAGAACAACATCGGCCGGGTTAATATAGTATATCGATATAATATAGAATGCGCCCTCTGGCGTATGGAGTCGCAACAAAACCAGTTAAATAACATTCATATTCATTTATGAGAAGTGTGTGTGTTTATGGGTGTGTGCGTGTGTGCGTTGGCAGAAAGAAAAGAAAAAAAATATATATATATATATATATATATATTAGTATGCACTCATTAATATTAAAAATTGTCAAAAAGTATAAATTCAGTAAACGTTGAAACCAAATAGTTTCATCTTTTCATAGTTGACAAATATAATTATGTGTGTGTTTATATATATATATATATATATATATATATATATATATATATATATATATATATATTAATTAACAATACACGCACGCATGCATTCACGCAAGCCCAAAACGCACACATCATGTGTTTATGTACATGTGTGTGTTCCAACTGCTCAACATGTACGAAAGAACACATTATTATGCTTAATCTAGGAACAAGGTAGGCAAGGCACCAATAACATACTAGAACCGTCAACATCTACTTTATATGACGTTGAGTTGATCTCTTCCACAACAAGCCTATGAAACTAAATGATGCCACTTGAGTTCATTAAGCAAAAGCTTAATTTGGTCTTACAAATAATAAGCACAATCAGAAATGTTTAAAATTGGATGCATTCCCACACACAACGCCTCAGTTACCAGAACCGTATAAATATTCGGTGGGGGGCGCTGTCCCGACTTCCGGGCAGGTCAATCTCTGGCACTCCACCTCCCAGAAAAATATACCCTTTCTGAAACCGATATCAACGTAACACGCATTACATTGTACCATTAAACTCGGCAATTTTATCGTGCAAAATTTTAAAACATCGAAAATATAAATTAGAAAGGCACGTAAACAATATAAGTGACTCGGACCGGCCATCATTGGCTGAGACGAGTCGTGATAAATCGCGTTGGCAGACATTAACCTGTGTTTGGGATCACGTTTGTCATCTTTGCTGCTCAATGTTAATCAGCAGGGAAAACAAACCAGTACAAATGCAAATTATGTCTGAATATATATTTATATACGAGACCTTGCTAAACTTCCTCCGACAGCCCCCCAAGTGGTATTTGGTTTGACAGGCTGATGGATCAACAACGCCGAAAACGCCTTATAATAATCCGCCTGTTACTAGCAATTATCAAAACTTTCCAATCCAAAAAGGGCCGCGGGAATATTCTTAGTAAAACTCCGGTTTACAGAGTCACGTTTTCCATATATGTGGAGCTAATCTGATGAGATATCTGCCTATATATTTAATACTAGATCTAAATTGTAGGTTTTGAATGTTGTTTTCAAAGTCTCTCGTTAGCTAACATCACCGGATATTGCGAAAACGGTACTGCACCTAGCGAACAGTTGGGAAACTACTTGAACTGGTCAATGATCCATAGATACACATCTGGTATATTGAAGGAGACTCACGCCATGCATTACATATTTCAAGGCCGTGGGATCGCTTCACAGTGTTAATTGTCCGCGATGTTTCACCCATCGACAAAAGACTTCAGTATGATCATATCTTTTCTTTAACAAACACTTCCTCCTCGGTCACACGTCGAGGCCAATCAAATTACCGATCACCAATTTCTGGACAGGAGAGTATTTCCCTTGGTTAAAGAAGAACAGGGTAACGGTAAAAAGAGGTCAAAATGGCTGATGTATTACATCCGGTTACGAATACCGATATTTCTATAAGAATGTGATAAAGGCGATAACTTATCTGATCGTTTTCTAATAATTAGAGGTTGATTTCAAATGATGATGACAATCATATTGAACAAAATACATTGTCTAATGACGTGTTTATTCCGAACAAAGTAAATCAGGAAACGATGAACTATCGAAGTTGACGATGGAGCTCACGACAACTCCAAGCCGCTTTTGGTAACCCCACAATACCACCGAATGTGTTAACCGGACGACCGCCAAATCGATGACGTAGTACGCACGCCGCGCAACGAAAAGAATGCAATAAGCACGCGCCATTGGTGACAGCGGGATCACGCCATATCCTGAACAAAATTCGTTTCAGTCGGTTGATATATGGAAGTGGCTATACACATACCTGTCAACCTCCCAGAAATTAAATAATAGTTTAGGAAGAGTAAAACTGTAAAAGTGTCAACAAAACCATAAGTTCTTAGAAAACAGGACAACCATCATTGGTATCAAGTATTATTTATTGGCTCTATATTTATTAACATCTCATGTAACAATCAGGTATTCACATTGATCGCGACTGCGCTTGTGATGCAGACAGTACTTAGGTTCAAACACGGCATTTTACTTGTGTTGGATGTTATACTCGTGTGTGACACGTTTTGTTTTTGGGCACCATCTCCTCTGTCCCATTAGCGTCTTTATATTCATGATTTCACCCCAGTAGCGGTCCACAGATTTCGATACACCACCTTCTTCCATCCCTATCTCAGTGGCCTCGATCATAAGCTGGTAGTACTCAAATTCTTCTTTGGAGACCTCTTGGTCAGCAAGAGGACTCAAGCGTTTAGCCAGACGAACAATTGGAGCATAGGGTAGTTAATCACATTTAGTTGGATCCGGCACAATCAAGTCATTTATCACTCTGTTGTCGAATAGGAAAATCTTTACTATTTCCGCACAACAGCACAGTAGAATTTGCGAACATCGCTAAAATAAGTTCGCCTACACCGCCTCTTTGATGGGGTCATCTCTGTTGGAGAGTGAGGTGCGAGCGGCACACCAACAGTGAACAGCTCATCGTCATGTTAGTTTACCGACAACTAAAACTTGTGCTCTCTAACATCAGCATTATACTCTTTACATGCTTCATTTGTACAGACTTCACCATCAGCTTACGCATTAGGCGTGTCGTATCGGGAAGCAAATGACTAATACACGTTTCGACTTCCTGGAAGAGTTTGCTAAAGTCATTCATGGCAGGCAAGATGAAGTTGAGGAAGAGCAGGGTGAATTTTGTTTGAGGGTCGTTGAGCTGCTCTATTGCACATTTTACCCACCTGTGCTTCTCAACATCATCATGACTGGCGAAGCTGTGTACTGCGTGAGCACACGCTCCACAGTGGGCAGAAAAGAGAACCAGCGAGTCGGGCAGTGCTTTAATACTTGCATGTGCTCAACATCTGTAAATACTTCAAATTCCTTCGAAGCCTCTCTTCTCTTCACACTTTGATAAAAGTGGAAATAAATATCAACAATTATACTTCAACACTTAATGAAAAGTCATCCACCGATACAGATAGCGTCTACATACCCCCTCCCCTGCCAAACAAAGGTTTTCAATGTGACAGATGTGCTGAATACATTTGGCTGCTTGTATACCCGACAACATTCTGCCGGGAATCTCGAGGCCCTTCAGTGAGTCATCCAATACATTGAATATCTTTTCCCTGATGCCGCCATTGCTGATGGGCATGTCCAGGATTCTGGTCTTTGCGGCTCGTGGTATGTATGCTATCAAAGCAGAGAACGAGGATGGCCAGTCGCTTTCAGGTCATTGCTTTCATCTATCATAATGGAAAACGGACCAGTTGTCCATCGCTCGAAAACGGGCTTTGTAGCCACTGTGGCGAGACAACTCTTTATGATCTGCGCAAAGAGTACCTCAGCCTTTGTGACGGCGGAGGACAAAATGGGGTTTCACGGCGAAGAACGACGTCGTCGGTACGTGTGTTTGTTTTGCCTTGGCCTCATTTGTTTTGGGTGCATATTCACATCATAAACGCTGGCTACAATTACATTTACATCACGAGCACATACAGTACAAATAACAGTTTTGGATGCAATGATCAGTTCTTTGAATTGGCTAACCCATTGCTGTTGCCGTACACTTTGAGTTTCATTTTCTGTCTCTTTGTCGGTGGAGGCAAACGCTGATTATCGCCCATGATTTTTCTGTTCAAACTTCAATATAAATGTCAATTGTCAAACTCAAAAATGATCTTCAGTTTTCAAATGTCAATAACTACAAACTTCTAGATATAATTTCAATACGCATTGCGAGGCCTAATTAATCCTATGTCGGGATATGGTACGCTGGTACGTCTGCTATACAAGACCGACCCTCATTAATCCCCGGGACCATGTAGCAATAACTTGTCAATGTGGTGATATCATTCTCTGTTTGGGCTCGTCAACAGAATAATTAAGTAAGCCGCGTTGAAGTATATATCCGAGTTTTATTTGGCAAAGAACCATAACGAGAGAGAGAGAGAGAGAGAGAGAGAGGGAGAGAGAGAGAGAGAGAGAGAGAGATTCACCAGATCTTTTGTTTATCCGTTCCTAGTGTATGTATATTGTTTCTATACTGAATTAGTACCATTTCGATGTGTCAGGTGATGAACGGTTTTTATTTGATCGTGACATTTTGTGTCATCGTCGTCGTGTCTCATTCTGAGGTGAGTTTTATTTTTGTCTCTTTCTTTCTTTCCATTATAGTTTTCTATTTTGTTTCGATGATAATTGCTTTCGACGAAGAGAGTTCTGATCGAGTCTCCCTCCCTCTCTCTCTCTCTCTCTCTCTCTCTCTCTCTGTGTGTGTGTGTGTGTTTCTCTCCCCTCTCTCTCTGTCTGTGTGTAAATATAAAAAAGAATAAAGACCTCTGCTTGAATAAGGGCGTGATTGAATAGGCGCCGGGGGAAAATAGTGCTTGAAATAAATAGCAGCCGGGCCCCATATTGGTGTGCGTACTGTACTCAGAAATATTTATCTTAGTACACATTCCTGCGTGGCTTTTTGGTACCGTCAAAAATGAACTGGGGTATAATTTCAGATCGTTTTTATACATTGATGCTTTTTCACGCAGTACTTGGAATGTGTGAAACAGGATCGTGTAGTGATTTGAATGGTATAGAAAACTAGTGCAACGGGAACAAAACTGCCATTATATAATGGCACTTTTGCGAGTGCGTGTCACCAAACGTGCAGCCCAGTTCCGCAATTGCTGTAGGCGGTTTGTGTGTGTGTGTGTGTGTGTGTGTGTGTGTGTGTGTGTGTGTGTGTGTGTGTGTGTGTGTGTGTGAGAGAGAGAGAGAGAGAGAGAGAGAGAGAGAAACGAATCAATCAGAAATCACATATAAGCCTCAAGAGAGAGAGAGAGAGAGAGAGAGAGAGAGAGAGAGAGAGAGATTATATAACAATGCATTACCAGAGTTCAATCGATAAATTATAAGAGTTTAGACAAAAGTCTTCCATGGCTCATGATTTATGTCCTTACAAATAAATCCTATATTTCTTATTTGATAATAACAGGACTTACATAGATAATTCAATGCTTCTCCATTCCGACAGTATTATCCAATATAAGGTCTAGACTTAAAAGCATTTATATAACTGGATCCTACCTTAATATGGAGATTCTCGGTTTTCTTCACATGTTGCTTGGACGAAAAGACGTTAAATTAGATCTTATGCTTAAAGATAAAATACCATACAGTTGATCATGTGGCATTAAAGTGATGTAAACTTGAGTATCATCAGCAAAACACTGACATTTAATGTTATGCCATTTGAGTAATTTAGAACTGATCTGGTTAGATAACATCCCATTTTATGACTAAAATTAACCTGACCCATGCGTACATTGTCCACTTAATATAACAGTTCAAACACTGTCCACGATTAGCGGTTCATGATTGCTTTTTCGGGTGAGTTAATAATATATTGCCCGAATTTATATTTCATTATTATTATTATTATTATTATTATTATTATTATTATTATACATTGGCAGACTCCCGGAATCTGGAATCCAGATAATGGTCAAACTCGTGAAGAATGGCTCCGTTGTCATGGCTTTTCCTGTGATAAGTGGCAAGCCACGCGGAAAAAACTACATGAATTCAAAATACTCACCGCCAACCCAGACATGAAGTTTAAGGTAAACGATTTATGTTTCTCTTATCAGCGACAATAGTGCAAAAATAGGTCGCTATATAATAATAAAATAATAGGGATATTTTATAATTTTGCGGTAAAAACTACCAATAAATCTATAAGAATGAGGTCGTCTGAGAAGCTGTAATCTATTACTGTAAATCGGTTTATTCATGCAGACATTTCTGATTGACACCAACGAAACACTTGATTATTGTATTTGGCTGACCATTGAGCAGCTGGACTATATATATTCTCGGATGGAAGAGAAGCTGAAGAGGGATAAGATCTCTAGCAAGAAATATCGACATGGCAAATCCGTCCGAAACAAAAGAACTATAGCCAACTTCAAGAAGTATCCATTCAGAAAATGGCCGACGAAGTCGATCTATTGGAAGTTTGATGGAGAACACGGTAAATGTCTTTTTTTATCGGCTACAGGCTGTACTCATACTGTGTCTATACGCTGAGAGCTGTATCAAACTCTTAAAATAACCCGGCCATCTGGTGAGAACAAAACGAAACACAAGTGTAGGGCATACAACTATTGATACACATATATACGTTTTTCTCGCCGTCAAGAAATAATAATCATATTTTAGTCATAAACGAGATGTTATTGGTTGTCACTGTTTCATGCATTATCGATAATTATTAATTTATTCCACCCCCACTCCATCCCCTAAGTGGGACCTATGTTAGTTAAAATAACGTTTATTGGAGGACTAAATTATCATTCTTAAGCGGATGTTCATTGGTATTTATCTAAATGTATTCCAATGACCACTAAATGCCCTAACTATGCCTTATCAGTGTAAACAACGCTCATTTACTTCGCCATTATGGGGCTAGTCTTTTGACAACGCAATAATTATGGTGTCCATTGCATTGGAAGATTGGTTTAGGATCATAAATCATGTTTATCAACATTTGTAACGATTAAATAAATCTCCCGATAACGAATAGTTTCGCTTATTGACAGATTACTCTTTTAGGTTCGAAACGATCGTACCTTTTTTCTTAATTGATGGCATCATGAAAACGGCACTGTTTGTTTTATTTATGTGACTGTACTAACAGTTAAGCTAAGATTGGGAATTAATAAATGGATGATTCATATATTTGATAATTTTATCTTTATTGTTCAATCTCAGGTCTTATTAATTGGTTTATTGTGTCGCCAATCAATGGGAAGATAGCTTACGTTATCTACATCTCGTATTTTGCGACACATCAAGCTGATTATTTACCTTTATGTCTAAAGTATGCCTAAAATAATTCAAATTGAAGATTATCCTATAATTTCAGTTACTAGTTTTAGACTGGTGAATTTCCTGTAAAATACAAATATTTTCTATGATTTACTTTAATCTTACTAATAAAGATATTTTTATTTGACATTATATAGACGAAGACGAGCGAGCAATAATACGCGGTGCCTTTAGTCATTGGCAACAACAGACCTGCCTCAAGTTTAAGGAACTCGGGATAAACGAACCTTACTCCAGTCATTACATCCTGGTCACTAGACAATCGACGGGGTAAGGATAACTAAATACCACCAACAGGGTGATCTAGTTCGATATATATATATATATATATATATATATATATATATATATATATATATATATAATGGGTGATCTATGTATCTATATATAATGATAATGATGATAATCATAATAATAACAGTGTTATAATAATCATTATTAACTTCACAATCTTATGACACGTTTTCCAATTCATGCCATGTTGTATATTTATTATGTCAGTTATGTATACGGATATAGAGCTTTTGTTTTAATTATTTCTCTAGCTGTCATTCATTTATTGGTCGTATAAAGACTACCCCCCAACAACTCAACTTACGGAGTGACTGTCTCTTAAACGTAAGCATTAAATACTATTGTTAATAATATTCGATCATAATATCTAATTCAGTTAATGCTGCATCTGCCTTTGTGCTTGTTTACAGCTGCTGCAATCAACCAATTAACGATTTGTATTAAGGCAATAGTTTGTAAATTTTCATCCTACTCCGAAATATATGCCTCCATATTAAAACTGTAGATAATATTCCTTCTAGAAGTTTATTATAAATTAGATTTCATTAAACGCTATAGATATTATAATAAATAAGAACTCAAGCAGCAAACGTGTGCCATATAAGGCACTCCCGTGGCTATTCAATATTGCCCATTTTCACTGTATGTACCAAGTTCCGCACATAGGTTTGTGTGCTGATGTCATCAACATTTGTGAGTTTTGGTATAGTTTGTTTGTTTATGTTTGTAACGTCACAACTTTCTACGTGCCAACACAGCGCATGCGTGCATATTCTGCTGTATAACGTAACTAGCACATAGTGGCCAGTTCAAAGTTATCCGCGTAAACATATATTTATTACGACATTTGTACCCATAACAACACTTATTTTATGCATAACATGCAAGACATAAGTGACAAATGCTAAATAGTCCAAGGGAGGTCTACAGCGCAGTTCGCCACCAAGGGCACCAAGGGAAAGGCGTTTGAATGTATCTGCTACATACGAATTATATTTTGTTTTCACGAGCACAAATCCACAGCCCCTCAACAGAACCAGAGAGTCAACATATATCAATCACACACGGATATTCGGGAACTAGTTTCAAGCAGTTAGTGGTTATGCTATTGTGACATAACTACTTCCATTTCATCAGCTTCTTGCGGGTAGTTAATTTTCGCTGTTTCTTTTTTTCTGTCATTTCAAGACAATCCCAAATCAAGAACTGGCGGAAATCCTTTCCTAACATATTCGTGTACTTCTTAATTAATCCGATTTATATTATAATTACAATTTATTATTATTTTATTCAACTTCAATAGAATGGAGAAAATACAGGATAAAAGTACATACAGCATACTATAAACAAGAACAATACAAGTTTAATACAGCAATAATATTTCAGAATATTTTGTTAAAAGTTTAACTAAAGGATACTCGTTAGACCATGGCTTTATATAATTATCGTCGTATAACATAAATCGTAGTGAGTCGACGAGACCATCAGCAGGGTATGAAGATTGACTAGAATTCGTACAACGTCGGAAAATAAGACTAGCGGGAGAAATACCCATACCAACAATTCGATTTACTAATGTGGCAGGTATTAATATATTTTGAGTGACAAATAAATCAATGAAATATACACAAAGGTTCCTGGTTGGTATCCCGTATCACAGTTTGGGAAGAGTGAGTGTAGACGATCCGGTAGTAGTAAGATGTGACGTCATCGGGTTAAATTTACCCGAGAAAATTGCCTCGACCCGATGCATGACGGCAATCAGCGAAGCAGTTCGTTCCTGTGCGCGGAACAACTTCCTCCAAATGTTCCGGTTATCAAGGGTCCAGGGTTGGGATATTACAGGACCAAGGTAATCGATTACGATTACTTGAGAATATCGTCGATTACGATTACGATTACATTTTAAGGTAATCATTATTACAATATATATATATATATATATATATATATATATATATATATATATATTATCACAAACATGAATGTGATTCTTCATCAATATGTACTCAGTTACATGCATCATGTGTGGTGTGACTAGAGCGAGGTAAGGTATATGTAATAAATAGGATAATCAGAATATAGTCAAACCCCCAAATCCGACCCCTTCGTTAACTTGACCACCTCTGTAAATGGACCACTTTTCATAGCCTTAAATTACTGCTATGCTTTAAATTATGTTTTTCTTCTATAATGCCGCTATCTCCCAAATCCGTACTTCGACCTTTGATCCCTGTCTAATGGTCACGTTTGTCATCCCGTATGTCGATCGGGGGGCAATATGTAGCCTTGTTTATGTTCACTTTCGCGTTAATGTAATTGGCTGCTTGTCATACGACTGCTGGCCAATCAAAATCGTTTGCAGCTTGAGTTAAAAGGATGGTGTCAGAAAGAAGCCATCCACAATTGTTGCCTGTGTGATTAGTTTGGGCTTAACCGTGTGAAAACAATACGTATTAATCCGAATTACCTGTTTATAGGACTTATAATAGCGGCAACATCTGAAGCAATGTTTCAACGCATTGTCCTTTCATGTTTATAGAACAATTAAACTGACAAATCATCATGTGTATAAACCTGACGGAAGTCCGTCAATGGGTAAAATAGTTATATGTTATGTTTTGTCTTAAATACCAAACCATATATCTGGCATTATATAACATGGCAAATAATCAAACACCTTGTGTAATCGTGAACGTAATTACAATACAATGTATGCTATTACGATTACATTCCATCTGGAATGTCGATTACGATTACGGTTACATGAAATCATGTAATCGATTACAATCGACTACAATTACTGATTACGATTACCCCAACCCTGCAAGGGTCACGAGTTCTATTTCGGAAAGAATAAAAAACCTTAACGCTCATTGCACTTAGCTTCAGTGATTAAAAGCCTTGTCACAGATTACAGGCTGTGAAATATGATCTAGAGTCGACTCTCTAGGAAATAAGATGATGTTCCGATTAAGTTCCTACAAATAGAGTTAACGCTGGCGTTCGAAGCCAGAACTTGTGGTCTGCCACATCGTTCGGTATTATTGCGCCACAGTAGCCCCCTATAAGCCCAGTGTTGCTGATATATATATATATATATATATATATATATATATATATATATATATATATACAAAAAGAGAGAGAGAGAGAGAGAGAGAGAGAGAGAGATTCGAACTTAAAGTGAGAGATGTCTTTTCGATAATAATCCAAATCAAATACTATCGGTCAAGTCATCTCTGCCTTAACTGATACATTAGTATTTGAAGACATATTATAAAATGTTATTTCTTCAGTTTGGTACGCCCGTCCACGAAATAGGCCACGCTCTGGGACTATGGCATCAACATCAGCGTTCTGACAGAGATAGCGCTATCCGGATACTTTGGAAAAACGTTGGCTCTTACGAAGGACAGTTTTCTAAAGAAGATACCGATAATTTGACACCTTATGACTATGCATCAGTTATGCATTATGCACAAAGTGTAAATATATTTAACCAAACTAGGTCTGTTATATATATATATATATATATATGTGTGTGTGTGTGTGTGTGTGCGTGCATGCGTGCGTGCGTGCGTGCATGCGTGCGTGAGTGCGTAGATATTAGTTGCGTGATCGGAATGGTAAGTATTTAATTAGTAATTTAATACAATATTAGTATAATTTCTATATGATTTTAAACACCAAACAAATGTGGTACTGTCATGTAATAAACGAGATCATATCCACTGTAAGATTCTAATCATTTACCATCAGATTATGGCATTGCAATTTTCCGTGCATATTTATTCCAATAGATCACTTATTTTTGTTTCATAGGATGGATCAATAAATGGGAAAAAAACAATGGAGACAATAAATCCTTTATATCAACATAATATTGGACAGAGAACTGGTCTTTCTTTTCTTGATGCTAAGGCTATTAACCTTGCTTATTGTCAAGGTAAGCATTCAATTTGATTTCCATTTCGATACTAAAAAGGCTTCATTAGTGGTTATATGTTGATACATTGTGTGAATTCATTTGTTTGATATAGATATCTAAAAAGCTAAACAAATCCTGGTCATTAGCTCCAGTCATGGATCGCATTTAACAACAAATAAATACTTGCATTAAATATTTGAGTTTTTATTTAAAGAATACTTAATAATTTTATAATATATAAATATACGTACAGTCTTATTATCTCTTTAAAGAAATATTACAATAATGATGTTATGCTTTTACCCTACAGATGTATGTAGTGTTCCTCTGACTGAATGCCAACATGGAGGCTATCAGGATCCTAATGACTGCTCCAGATGTAAATGTCCAGATGGACTTAGTGGTGTATTCTGTGATAAGCTGGCACCTCCTGAAAATGGTAAATAACAGTAGAATTTATCGTTTAGATAGATTAATTTGATATGTTATAAATTATTCATGTATGTGGCCTGCCGAATATAAACATATTATACATAGATACAAACATCATATTTATAGCTGTCTGTGGTGGAGACTTGACGTTATCATCAACTCCTTTGTATATTGAGTCACCTGGCTATAAAAAAGGCTCATATCCTAACCATATCGCATGCTCTTGGAAAGTCAAAGTAAGTTGTATAGATTTATATTAATGAGATTTTATCATACAGTGGAGGTTTAATAACAGTCTTGTTATAACCATTCTATAATCATTAGTAATACTATATAATAAAACACTCAAAATACTTTTTTCACGAATTCTAAATATTTTAGGCCCCACAAGGTTTCCGCATATCACTACATTTTGAAGGAGAGTTTGCCGTTTATGCTTATTATCAACAGCAATGTCACCATTGGGTGGAAGTGAGATATAAACAGGATATTGGTACCCAGGGACCGAGGTAGATAATGACCATAATAAGTATTATCAAAAGTATTATCCAATAAACTAAATGTTATTAGTGACACCAACATTTAGAATTACCAATGTGGATTATAAGAATATATATATATATATATATATATATATATATATATATATATTCAGCTAGTTTAAATATTTCCTATCCATAACATCTTTTGACAGATTTTGTGGCAATAGACAACCTAATGATATAATTGTAAGTGAAAGTGATGAAATGTTGATTATTTTCAAGACAAACTGGACAGATAATACCTCTAAGAGTCGTATGGGATTTAGGGCAAAACTTGAGAAAGGTGTGTGTTGTATATAAGAGTGATGTCACAGAGATCTGTATAAATATAATTCTATACCCAGAGGATGCTTATTACTATTTTATTTTATCAACGTCGTCTGTTTCAGTTTTCATAGAATATTAATTAGACATCCTAACTAATAATAGTGAACTGCTGGTAAAAGGCAAAGTGTAGTTCATGCTAGCCATCAGTCCTTGGACTAATACATTGTCTAAAGACCATATTGTTCTGTCTTAGTTCTTTCCTCAAGTGTAACCACAACGATCTCTAAAACCACCTTGAACACTAAACGTCAGCCAACTACAGTCATGGTTCACCGAACTACGTCAACTCCATCTACAGTACAACATCCTATAACTGATGGTACGATATTGTTATATATATATATATATATATATATATATATATATATATATATATATATATATATATAATGATAGATGGTTACATATTGCCTCTCTCTATGTGTGTGTGGACGCACGCGGGTTTAAGACTTTATATTTGATTTTACTTTATATTTGATTCAACATACTATTATAGTAATCTGCTATTTCTGGCTATGTGAATGTAGATTATTACTGAAATGAGAAATGCATGCATTTGAATACAAACTTGATATTTTTGCATTGGAAATATTTTAGCTTCGTTCATACTAACTTCTCTGAAATACGAAATTATTATATGTTACATAGATCAACTAGACATATTCTTAATAAATAATTGATGTATTATCCAAAGATTTAAAGTGAAATAGTTTGACTAAAACAGGTTGTGACGTGGTAGACTTGATGTTGGTCGTGGATTCTTCCGAAGGTGTGACGGTGAAGCACTGGCACAACATCCTTTATTTTGCTAATAGAATGGTCTCCCAGTTTGATGTATCACCCCAGGCTGTCCATATTGGTGTTATCACCTATGCAGAACATGCCAACATATCGCTCTCACTCGGAAAATATAGTACCACAAAAGAGATTGCTGGTGTTATAAATGCCATTGCATTTATGGGAGGCCCCACCAACACACAGAATGGTTTACGGATGATGCGTGCCCAATTCAGGTCACTTGGTCGACAAAACGTCAGAAAGATTGGCATTTTGATAACAGATGGACAAACAGCATTGCCATACTTGGCCATACATCAAGCATCTTATGTAAGATCTGAAGGCATTCAGCTATACGTTGTTGGTGTAGACAAAAACTTTAACAAGAGTGAAGCAGCTAAGATGGTCAGGGACAAGAACCACATCTTTGCAATTGGATCGTTTAAAGATCTGATCTCTCCTCGGTTCAGTTATGATATTGCAGTCAAAAACATGATTTGTGGTGAGTCATGATTCATGAAAAACACTAAATATTAATCATGTTTTATCCCGTTATTTAATTACTGAAAATTGATAAAATAGGAAATGCTTATGTAATCCGGTTATGTCAAAACATCTCAAAATTAAACCATTTTTTCCCCAACAAATTATAATCATCAACATTCTAATTATACGACTTGGCACTTTATGTTCTCCTCATATAAAACGGATATTTAACAGTTTCAGTTATTTTTTTGTGTTCAGTTTCTCATCTTGTCTTCTCCGCATGATATTTTGAACAAATTATAAACAGTAGCGGTTAAGTATCACATTGTTTTCACTTTTTCCAGAGGTAATGAATACATCATCAGACTTGACATGGTCATGTGACTTTGATGATGATGCGCATCCATTATGCGACATAACCCAAGAAAAAAACGTAGATCAATTTGACTGGACTCGTCAGATGGGCAAGACACCTTCTGATCTTACTGGACCCGACAAAGCTTATACTGGAAATTACTACATATATATTGAGGCATCAGACCCAAGAAAACCAGACGATGAAGCCATGTTAGCATATAATCAGATTAATATTTATTTTAATGTCCTGTTGTTGTCATTGCTGTTGTTTTTGTTGTTAATTCCTCTGTATTATTGGAATGGATATATATATATATATATATATATATATATATATATATATATATATATATATATATATGTGTGTGTGTGTGTAATTATTTCATTCAGAATCTACTACTAACAATGTTGAAGGCAGATATTGCCTAAGCTTTGCTTATACATGTATGGATTTCATACCGTACATTAATGCTGCAAAGAAATCTTCTGGATACAAAGAACCTTTATGGTGTTGACTGGTGAACAAAGTAAAGCTTGGCAGACTACCGATATTTCTATCAATTTACACAAAAAAGATCAGGTATGGAGTATTACCAGTCTCAGCAATTAGATTATTGTGGTGGAACTCATTATTATCATATATATATAATATATATATATATATATATATATATATATATATATATATAAGGACAGTAAATATGAGATAATAATTTCTATGCTTTCTAAATTTTACAGTTTTTTTCATTATTATAATCTAATAATTTCATATGTATCATATCATATAGGACATTTTATGGCATTCATAATCAGTCAATGTGTTCTGCTATAGATAATTTTCCATACACATCATGCTTATGTTCAAATGTTATTCTATTCTCTCAGATCATGATCATTGGTAGAAGAGGAGATGCCTTCTCTGGAGATATTGCCATCGATCACTTAGAGATAAAAGGAGGTAAATGCTAGATCACAGAATCATATTCATTCATTGTCTATTCTTGGATATCGAAATCTAATTGGAAATGATCATAGTGATACTTTCAATGATCATTGACTGATTCTCAGTCAACAACATCTTAGTATTCAACACATAGGTATTTGTAGGATATTAATAATACAGGTGAAGCAGCCATGTTACAGAGCTTATTGGAGCAATTTCAATAGAACTATTTTGAAACTATTTGTAAAATATAGATTATATATATATATATATATATATATATATATATATATATATATATATATATATATTAAAAGAAAATCACCTATTAAACTATCAGATTTGTTTTTTAAACACCAGACTTAGCCAAGGCTTATTCCTATTAATTGCTCAGTTGTACTCAGCTGGAATTAAGTTCTGGTTAAAAACCTGCCACAGTATTGATTTCTTTTGGAAACACTTCATCTCAATACAATAAGCTAATCGCAGAAATCTCCGAGAATAGATGTGTTGTGATATTGCATAGTAGCTATAATATATTTATGTAGAGCGACCTCAATACAATTGAACTCATCTTTAAACGTAGCTCAATATTTCCTATGACATATCTATACTGGCTATAACAGGATGATTTATTGATGAAATATGTAAATTAAAGGTGGACAAAACCTTGATCAAAATGACTATTAGATGTATAAACAATATGCTGTTCAGTATATGTCAGGTTCTTTTAAATGGATAATATTTAACGTGCTGTTTTGTTAATTGATCAGACACACATACACACATACACACATACAAACACACACAAGCGCGCACATACAGACAGACAAGCAAACAGAGACAGACAAACACATGTACACACACACATATATACACACGTACTCACGTACGCACACACACTAACTCACTCACACACACATACACACACATACAGAGAGAGAGATGGGGATAGATAGATAGATAAATAGATAGCTAGATAGATATAGAGAGAGTGAGTGTGAAAGAGTGAGTGAGAGAGAGAGAGAGAGACAAATCAATCAGAAATCAAAAGTATTCACAGTATATGACATTAATTATATACATAAACAAAGTTGAATACCTCAACATTTAAAGTTTCACATCAAAATGAATGCAGAAAATTTTCATCATGACAATTCAGTGCTATCAGGATCACAAATTACAGCCAAATCGATTGCGGAGTTCCAACTAAACAAGTCACTTGTACATCTTAATTTTGCTTTGTTTTGTTTCTGATCGAGGAAGAAGTTCACAGAATTACATACACACTATTTAAATGTAAGTATTAAATGTATTTTTCATGAATTTGAATGAATAAGAAGCATAACAAATTGATGTATCGGCATCTGCTTTTCATGATTCACCGGCTCTAACGAGAGCATGGCACCCGCCCACGAACCGAGTTTAATCTCCCGAACCCTGCCAAATATACAGTGTTGTTTATAACACTAAATCTTGTAGAAATATGCAGTGTCATTTAGTTGTTTTTCTTTGTTTGAATAACGGGAGAAAAGGAGTCTGAAAAGTTGACATTTACCGTCATTTCTCATGCAGGCTAAGTAAGTGATTGGCTTCGTCGTCATGACGACATAGATATTGGTGCAAACAACACCCGGGGTCATGCATTCCACAGCGTGTTTAAATGACAAATTTATTTAAATTTTAAATGTACATTCCCTGGGCCATTGACCTAAACGAAAACTAGACCGAGCAATCAATGGTGTTTGAATGGGCCGCTATGACCAAACAGCGCCGACTTCCGGTAGGTGAAAAAGCAGCGTTGAAGCGGTTGCGCTTCGAGTTTTCAACCTACGAATATGGACATTTATTGTCATGTGTGCATTATAATTTTGGGTGTGCAGACAATCTGTATTATTCCTCTCATATTATATGCCATGAAATATGTAAATGTCGGTTTATGCAAGTCCGTAGATCTAATTTAATTGGAATCAAACGCCAGAGATAGGCCAGGGGTTGTCGTACAGGCTAAATAGAATAACAGTTAAGCTTAATTTCCTGCCAAAAACCCGTTTTTAACAGCTATTTTAAATGTGTTCCTTATACTTACTGATGAAAAGACATCCCGTTTGTATTACTTCTACGTCCATGGCTTATGTAACCAGCGATACAACAATAATTCACCATGTTTATAAACCTGATTCTTCCACTCTGCGTTCCTATTTCCTCGACCGGAAGTTGGGACCTATTTGTCATCAAATCGGCGGCCGTGTTCGGTCTAGGTTTCTTTTAGGTCAATGCCCTGGGCATTTGCATAGATCTATGGACTCTAGTATAATGCACGTTATGTCTACTTTAGCTACAAATGGACATTACGAAGTACACATGTTGATTTGATTTGATTTCATTTGGTGAAAAAGTATACATGATATATGCATAACAAATTACATCTATACAAACACATAAAAGGACACTAGCGTACAGTTAATAGTTGTTCAATTGCTTTGAAATATGAACACAAATTACTACTCTCTTCAAATTGTGTGAACAAATATTTACAATTAACCGTTTTATGATCCAAAAACCGTGCTATGTAAGATATCACTTGGTAAATTTAACATTCTAAGGACGAGATGCTCCCGGGTGAAATATGTGCTCTGAGCTACGTGACCTAATCCCACGTGTTCAAGGTGCCGGTCAACATTTTGTGAAAAAGACCAAATTTCAAACAAGAATTATGATTAAATAAACAACAAGGAACATTTTATCTATGTCTGGAATGGCAAGGGCTGACCTTTATTCAGAAAATGTCTATTTAATTATCCAAATTTAACCATCCGATGCCTCAAACATCCACAGAAAAATGTAAACAAAACGAGAAAAAGGCAAAGTCAGACATGGCATTCACTGTCATGATCGTGTTCCCGGGCATATAAAATAACTTTTTCTCAATGTAATGACATACTAGACATAATTAATTTGTTCAGCACATTCTATTGATTAACTTGTGTACTTACATGAATGGTGTCGAATTGATTTGAATGAGAAAGAAGAAAGTTTTGTTGAGCTCTGATTTCATCGCAGTGCCACCTTATGGACGATCATCAGCAGCTGCTTGTTTATACACGTGAGAGATCATGGGAGTAATCCTGCTACCGTCCAAATTCTCGAATTAGAGGGTTAGGGTTAGGGACTGTTATCAAAGACTATTTATAACAAGACGTGTTACTTCGCGTTTTAACATGGGACGCCATTTTGAATTCATGGAGCACCATGGCCCTAGCGACCGGAGGTAGATTGTCACGAACAGCTCCCTTAGTTAACATGGCGCCTAATGGCACTGGTTCATTCTGCGCCGCTTTCGGCTGCAGTAACAGGAAAAGTATGCACAAATAAAGACATTCCCGAAAGTAAATGAAAGCTAGTGTAAAAATCTGAAATGATCTGTCTTTTTTTAGATAAAGGATATTTAAAAAATAAACATAACAATTTGAAGTAGGCACGCCCCTACTTGATATAACCCAAGCAAGATCTACCTAGATCTATATTTGTTTCAGACAAAATCTTATTAAATGTTATTGAACAATATCAACCTATTAATCACAAAATGGGTATGTAAGATATACATAAGCTTACAGTTACAAGTACTGGAGCCACTGAAGATGTTATGGGCGAGAGGTATATTTCACTTTGTTATTGTTAATAATATAATTGGACTTCTAAAATTACTATAATAATAATCAGATAATTTTTCCCTAATTACAGTAATTATAAATAGCTGAGTATTTACATGATCACCTGCATCCATATTTATTTTTAAAGGTAAGCAATTGATATATATGGACTTCTATTTATAATTTAAATGTTATGAAATTAATTATTAAATACCTCAATTAGTGGTAGAAACATTCATTTTGTTATTTTTTCTATTGACAGAAGTAAAAGATGGGTTATTAATTGTTGTTAGGCAGATATATTATGAGGAAAGATTTAAATTACTTGAATACTAATTGTAGAGTGTATGATATACACTTCACTGAAACGGAATTCATGAACCAGACAAGAGATAAACTTATCTAGAATGCTATTCCGACTATTTTTGATGTACCAAATCCATCGCATGCATCCACTGAAATCAAAGAGGAAGGTATTAACAGATAGGAGACAGCTAGAGCCAGCTGTGATGGTAATTAATATTTATAAATATTAATGGTGAAAATTGATATTATAAAATTAATTAAATAAGAAACAAGGCATCAAACCCATGAAATTTTGTCAGCCCATTTCATATCTTAATGCAAAAAAGATTACTAGCACCTGAATTAGTACCCGAATGTTCAGCTCATGTGCTTTAATTGGTATACTTCTCTTCATAACTTAAATGCATATCAAATCAAATTCTTTAACCAACCTGAAAAAAGGAAAACATGTGTTTACACATTGTGTATTCACTTAATGGTTAAAGTCATTATTTTACAAGGTATTGTTCTGTTTCAGTCATTGAAGTTCTATGATGATGATATACCATGTAAACAGGCCAATCTCTTGGATACAGATTTACTGGTATTGGACGTGATAGATGATTTTGAGTTATCTGTCACAATAGTCAATGCATGTGTCTATTACACCTCTGGGTATATTCTGTCTAACTTTAAACAGTTCACTGATATGGACTAAATGTCATATTTTGTAGTAGTGGTTGTTTAGAGCTGGAAGCAATTTGGGTTATTCTGTGCATTTGATAACAAATGACTGATTGTAACTGTAGATGAACCGGTGGCACAAGAGATTTGATGCCACTTATTGTATAAAAGTACTAATTTCTCTATCTCTAACATGTTAACGCAAACATAAACATTGTTAATATTGCATGTATATTCTTTGTTCTCAGCTGAGCAGGCCTATATTGCATGGTCTATATTATTGAGGTGTATACTTTAAATGAACTTATGATTTTTTAAAGTTAATATATGATAAACGGACATGATGAATATATGCCATATGGTGGGAAGTTCGTACTGAATTGTGTTATGGTTGCGTTATAATAGCTGCATATATCATTACATGTATATATCCAAATAAATAAACATTTATGGACTATGATAAACTGACATGATGAAAGTATGTTTGTATGCATTTACCTCATATATACCTAATTGTTTTCATTAAAAAAGCTTTCACACACAAAGCTGTGAAATAACCTAAACCACGTTCAATTATTTTCTGATTAGCTGTCAAGTGATCGCAAATTGTAGGCTATGAATTAAGTGACTGGGCTGTGAAATCACTTAATTCTTTATTTACAGTTTCAGAGCTTCGTTTTTTTTTTTGATATCATGTGTGTACAATTAAAGTGTTAATTAATAAAATAGTATGTGATCATGTAACATATAGTACTAGTACACGATCACATGTGGACAACCAGAGAGCTTATCTGAGCAATACCTCCGGTCGATGGAGGCGCCACTGGTTCAAAATTCAACATGGCGCGGCAAGAGTAACGCCTCTCTATATTTAAGCTCTCTGCTGTTATCATGCGTGTAAGTGGGCTCCGTTGGCCTAGCGGTTAAGCACCCGGCACTTGGTGCCAACGGTCGCAGGTTCGAACCCCGTTAGAGGTCGAAATGTTTCCAGGAATTAATTTCTCGGCTCACTACATAGTGGGTGGCTGACCACGTTAAATGGCGCTGCCGTCTCCACTGAATTATTTAAAATAAAGGGGGGCGTTGAAACACCTGAGGACGTAAAACACTCTGGGTATTTCGGCTCCATTTTTCCGTACTGCTCCCCTGTGAGTGGTGGGGGAGGAGTTTCTCAACCACTCCAACATAGAGGATGTGCCGATTAAGCGACAGCCTGGGGATTCTCCCCGAACAACAAAACCAATCATGCGTGTAGTGAGTCCGTGAAACAGACCTTTCGTGAGTTTGTTACTTATTGGTCAACTGCGCATGCTCGGATTACAGGGTTAGGGTTAGTTTTAGGGTTAGTGACTGTTAGCATGCATGTAGTGAGCCCGTGGAACAGTTCTTTCGTGACTTTGTTACTTATTTGGCTGGTAGCAGGATATTTCCCTTGCGAGCTCTCACACCCCGGGAATCGCAAAAACGTTGCTGCCACCTGTTGACCAAGTGGTGAAACACTCTATCTGACAAGGGAGCCATTGTTTTGTAAATGTTTATGAAAATAAAGTTCCTGCTTTAAACTTTTTAAAATTAGTTTATTGAAAAGTATGTGTGATCACCGGCATGGTTGAGTAAAGTATTGTGATATATATCGAACCATGGACTAAATAACGAATTAATATCGAAATATATAAAAATCGAATCGTCCAATCCCTAGTTTCAATGCTGAATTTACGAATCTTTGTCACCAACAAACACGATTCGATGCTCGGCTTGCTGCTCTACGTCAGAGTATTAGATATAACCAAACTTGGCGCACATGCGTTGAATGGTTTAACCTTTATCATCAATGAACACGATTCCAATGCTCGAATACGTAACAATTAACAGCCATGAGTTAAACCAATATAATTTTATTTTATGTTTGTTTTAATGTTGGTTGACCCATTCGTTCTATACTATGTCGTAAATAACGTTCCTATAATGATTTTACCTATGTTTGTACAATTTACGGCATGTTTGTAAATTATGGTTCAATTTGTTTTTCTAGTTTTTGTACCAGTATCAGTATAAGCATCAGCCCAGCAGGCACCCGATGTTGGATCAATGTTGGGAATAGGTCGATTTTAGATCGCGACGTCGCACAACGCGAACCCAATGCATATCCAATGTAGCTGGGCAAGTTTATATCGTGTTGGATTTAGATCGGTATTGCGATGTTGGATCAATGTTGTATTTTCCATCATATATAATTAACTATTTTAAGATTATCATTTGAGAAGCCGTTATTGTGTGTATATCTATTATGGAGGTATTTGGTGGAACTTCGCACCTAATTGATATACATCTGTTCAAAACCAAGCCACAACTCTGGCTACAGCTATCAAGCGGCCTGGCTATATCTATCCCACAATCCCCGGATTCTGATGTCACGCCATCCTAAGCTCATTTGAACCACTGACCTATATATGTATATAGATCAGTGATTTGAACATATAGCGCGGCCTTTTTTTTCGAAACTATAGAAATTCTAGGATACTTGACGCATCTTTTTTCTGGTAAGTATGTATATAAGTTGTACCAAACTTGTGTATTTAGTAATATGAATTGTCATGAAACATGATGCTGCGTAAAGTTTCTTGAAATATCATTTCTTTTGTTGAATATTGATCGATCAAGTTGTCGGACTTCAGTCACTCAGCATGCGTGTCTACGCGTTGCTAGGTTAGGTACTGTAATTGACACGTTAATGTTAGGGAGCGACCATTTGACTTCCAGAAAAAGGCTGGATTTTTAGACCAGAAAATAAAAATCCTGTGTTTAGTGAATAAAATAAATCACATTTCAGGTATAACTTATTTTCACAGTAGATGATTAGTTTATGTTTCATGTTTATCATTATGGTTTGTTTTAATAACGTTCTCGGTATTTTCAGTCTCACTAATTTTCATGAAAAAGGTTCAAATCTGTAAAATGATGAAAAGTTCAATACCTCCGATTTGCACTCATTTTCATTTCTCAGAAAAACTTTTGTCTGGTGGAGTGTCTGTAAATTAAAAAAAATGCTTATATCTCAGAAATGGTAAATATGAATATTATGAGCCAAAACGTTATTACTTATTGTTGATGACTTATCAAAAGTTGGTTACAGGCTTTCATTTGGCACCATGACCTTTGACATTATCCAGGTATAATTACGTTGCATCGTTAATACCTATTATTTTGTTCCAAAATTAATATCAAGTCGCTGACTGGAAAAAAGTCGCCCGGTCCCTTCATTGCATATTTGCAGCCATTTATTTTAGCGAGCTTTCCATGATGATCAAGGACAATTTTTTACAACATTCTCGCTATTTTCAGCATAAACCAAAAAATATTCGCTCCCATTATTTTTTGCTGTTGGTCGCCTATGTGAAAGTAGCAAAATAAAAGGCAGAAAATAGGTAATGGCTTCACAGTACACATGCCTCCCAACCCATTGACACATATGCAGAAAGTTATAAATGTTCATATTGGTACATGTATTCCTAGGTCCAAACATAATATTACTGCATGGCCTACTTAAACAGATGGAGAAAGCATCAAGCTGAAGTACTGACTCTTGCTGAAGCTAATAGCAGTGATAGGATGAAAACAATGTACTAGTAGGTGCTACTGTTGCTTCTAGTGTACACGAGAGAGGTGATACTGACTCATCTTGTCATGTGGATGGTAGAGATGACAGCAATACACAAGACTCTAATAACAGCAGTGGTGATACAAATGATCAGGAATCAGACAACTCTGACAATGTAATATCTAGTTATGGATCTGAGAATTTGTCAGATGGTGATAGTGAAGAGCTTGATATTGGAAAGGACTTTGCAGACTGGCAGTAAGAAGTGCATGTACAAGAACTGCTTTTAAAAAAGTGATTGGAATCCTTAGACGACATTGGCACCGTGTTCCAAAAGAAGCTTGCACTCTTTTCCATACAGCTAATATATTTATTTCGGACTGGAGTCGGTTATTATAGATGTTATTCATATGTTTGCAGCTATGGACATATTATGCACTTTTGTTATTTTGAGGAATATGTCTTTTATAAATTTGGCTATGTTAATAATAATTTCACCAAAATAATATAAAATGTACTGAACAGATTATTCGAATTAGATTGGTCATCCATGAAACTATTCAAACTTTTGGCAGAGTGCTATTGTGTTGGCATATAACTTGATTGTGAACTACACTACTGTATGATGTATTGTACAAAATAGAATTGGTATACTTGTATGTTGTCATCTTCTAGATGAATATTTAATTCATTTTGTATTTTGAACAAGTCTTTAATTATCATGGGTACGTCATATTGTGCAGCTGATTCAACCATAATGAAATTTCATCCAAAATACTTTATGGAGGATGTAATTGATGCACACACACATATATATATATATATATATATATATATATAGTGTGTGTGTGTGTGTAATGAAACCTTACTGCACCAGTCCCTTACATTCCAATCAACCATGATTTGTTGTATATAATTGTATTTCTTGTGTGTATAAATGAGAAAGATATTGTATAAGCATTTTGCTTATTACATCAACCATAATGAAAACTACGGTTAACTAATGTTGCAAATATTATGTTGATCCAATTTTCAAATCCAAACAATTTCATAACACTGGTCCAAAGTTGAAATTCTAATGTTGCAAATATTACGTTGATCCAAATTTCAAATCCAAACAATTTCATAACATTGGTCCAACGTTGAAATCCTGACGTTGATCCAATGTTGTAAATATTATATTGATCCAACATTGAAATCCTAATTTTGATCCAACATTGAAATCCTAACATTGATCCAATGTTGAAAATATTACGTTGATCCAATTTCAAATCCAACCATTTTCATAACATTGATCCAACGTCAGAGGACAACGTTGATCCAACGTCTGGTGCCTGACTGTGATGTAAATAAACTGTGTCTACCAAACCTGTATCCCTATTCAAAGTAATGAAAGCATAAATTCCTGTAGATGTGACCCATTATCGTTCTAAAGAGAAGTAGGCAGCTATAATTTTTTTGGTTACATATTAATGTCTTATTATTGTCATTGCTGTTACTTCTGTTATTTTTTAATTCCATTAACTATTAAATTATTTAAATCTCATCCAGAATCTACATGCCTGAACTCAATGATGCAGGGAACCATAACCTCAGATTTGACAATAACATGTATGGATTTCACATCTGAATATCAGAGATCAGAACGAAGACTTCTAGGTCCATCATAACATTATGGTTATTGACTAGGGATCAGGGAAATGGGTAGGGCAGAAGGCAGATGTTTCTGTCAGTTTACCACACAAAAAACAGGGATGAATGAAAAAATTGTTACTTGTTACTATTATGACCTTAAAAGTTTGGTGAATATATATATATATATATATATATATATATATCATTAAATTTTGAGAATGAGTTCAGTTTCTCCTCTTTCTTGACTAATTTAGAACATTGCATTACTGATATTAATTAAGCTATGGATGACACAAAATCTTCTAAAATAAAATGATGATAAAACAAATATTATCTGTTTGGCTTCATCACATTTATGTTAAATCCATAAAAAATACTAGCATTACAAATTGGTGAATCTTCCATTCCCTCTAATGTGTCAATAAATAATTTTGAGAATATGTTTACAAATGTATGAATGAATATGTCACAATAATATGCCAAGGTGTCTGCTACCATCACTGTCTAAAAACGTTCTTTACATAAGAATATTTTGTTACTGTGCTCCATATCTTTATTACATCTCGGATAGACAGTTGTAATTAAATCTCTA